>MEIZ01000031.1:548934-561521 GCA_001723225.1 Globodera ellingtonae | reverse complement strand
CCCCCCGTGGGTGGAATGTGGTGGGAAATGTCCTATTCAATTTCTGATAGTGCTCGCCTCAGGCAAATGTCCCCTCGGGGGATCTTCTCTGTACAGGGAGGGGGTGGGCCTTAAAAGGCTAGAGAGCAGAGAGAGACCGAACATTCCAAGTTCCATAATTAAGCTAATTCAAAGATGCCTTGCCTTGGATAGAGGGGAATCGAAAATCCACTCCATTTTAATGGTTTCCATTTGGCGGTAGTGAGAGTGATCTGTGTGATCGAATTTTGTTCATCTTTAATTACAAATAAAATTCAGCATTAAATTCGCTAAAAAGACATTAAACCTAATTAAGGAATTTCTGACGCTTTTTGTGCTTATCAATAAAACAAAACTAAAAGTGTATGAATCTTCTTGACTGTTTTTTGTAAAATGTTGTAAAGTTTTTGCAAGACTCCCTCCCGTCCAGAGCCCAATTTTAGTCTTTTTCCTTCACCATCGACAATTTCCCCTTCGGGCAAAAGAAAATCCTTCATCTTTGGTCGCCCATCTGGGTGCCAGAGAAGCTAGACAAATTGCTCTATATGCTTAAGTGTGGAGGCGGGTGTGTGTCTGTCCTGTCGTCTGTTGTCTCTGGTCCACTACGGCGACGGGACGGGAGAGGACCGTCCGTCCGTCCGTCCGTCCGTCCGTCGTCCTCCCCCGAGGGGTCGGCCGGTCCATGTGGGGGGGGGGGCTGGCTCACCCTCTCCCTCAAAGCGAGCAGCAGAGAGCACAAATTTTGCTTACAGCAGCAACTTGACGACGATGATTTCGTCGATTCCTCCCCCACATACATAGGTATGTACTGCCCCATGTCGTCGTCTACTTTTGTTACACTACGAAAAAGGGGGAGGGGATGAATTCCTATCCGGAATTTCAAAAATTCCTTGACTTGGCTAGAGTTGCCTGTTGGACAAGATTCTTGAACGAAAACCCAAGAAAAGAGGCTCTAAGGCTTACAAACCGGTGCAGCTTATCGGGGACCAAACATCGAATACTTCAAGAGCTTTAGGGCAAAGTGGGCACAATAAAGCCCGACACAGTAATTCTGTATGCTCTTGAGGCATTTTTTGTCGCGTTTTCCACGCCAATTTCAGCACCAGCTCTTATGGCATTAAAAGCGCGATGTACAGCATTTTGAGGTTTAAAAAAATCGAATCGAGATTTGCTTAATCGAGTTCAGATCATACAGAGAGAGTGTCATCATATTCATTCACATGATTGATTCTCTCCTTAAGCCCTATACCATTCCTATTCCTCTCTGAACATGATTTCAATCGCGCTTTTATCCCTTTCTGTCGGTCGGATCACTTCCTGCTGAAAGGGTTCTCTCCACCCAAAAATACCCGTCAATCTCTGAACATGTGAATGATAGTGACACGGTCCGTCCGTAATCCACCACCACCGTCATCCGTTCCTGACACGGATGATCCGCCCGGACGCCCACTTCGGACGGTTCTTCTACCATTTGTTCTCTCCAAAAGCTGTACATTTATATGTATGCCGTTTTTCATTTCCTATTTAACCCTATCATATGAACACATACAATATGTACATATTCAATCACTATCAAATATATATATATTACCTATATTTGTGTGTGTGTGTACACATATAATCCGTTCACATAAATGTCCCCCCCCCCGCCCCTCCAGTGCTCTCGTGATCAGTCAGATCACCTTTCTTCTTCTTGTGTTTATGTGTCAATCTCGTCGGGGAGAAGAACTCTTCCCCCCCCCCGCCTCCCCGAAAAGAAAGATACAATTTACTTACTGTGCCCATTCATTCTCCACATTTTCTCGAATTTTATTCATGGACGGGAAAAACGGCTTAATTTAAATCAGCAAGGCGGCTCGGCTCCCATTTGTATTGTACGATTGAATATTATGCCAAAATGTAGCGAATTTTTAAATTTTGAATTTAAAATCTTAGAAAAAAAGTTCTTTTTGGAATTTTAAATAATTCTTTAAGAAAAATACAATAAAAGTCGAAAGCACCCCCCTAAAGACCGACTTTTGGGATGTTTTGTGTAACCAAAATTACGGCTATTAGTGTCTTTTTTCTTCTCAATAATGACAACCAACTCACGTCACGAGCAAATTCCTTTTTTATCAAATTTTTTATTCAGTAAATGGCCCTAAATATTTTTTTGCGTTGATGTACTTTTTTCAGAAAATGATGGAGTCCTGATTTTAAATGTTTAAAAAAGTCTTTGGTACGAGTTGGCCGCACTTCGTATTTAATTTATAAAATGTGCATTTTCCTCATTTTTTAAATTATAATTTTAAACTCCAAATTCAAACCAAAATCGACGATTGAACGTGTTGAATTGTTTAAGCGCGGCTATTTTTTATTTTTAAATTTCTTTTTGTTTGTTTTAGTAAAAAAATCGGCTGAATCTGACTCGACTGGGCTGACCGTGAATTCTATTTTTTACATTTAAATTAATTTCAGTTTTCGTCTACCAAAAAAACGAAATTGTTCAATTATTCATGTTTTTGCCAGAGACTAATTTTGTGAAGCATTTGGGTACCAAAATTTCTGTTTTATTTAAGTCATTTTGCTCTTGCTTTGCTTGTCAACAATTTCAAGATTCCTTAAAGAATAGAAAACGGCATTTCTTTCTCCTCTTTCATTGGCATTTTTTCGTGCGTCATGGACAGGAAGGTACCGGGCGGGCAAATGATCGCTAATTGCATTCATGCTTTTTGATAGCTTAAAAAGTTGAGGCCTCATTTTGATGAAACTTTTCTATCTATTTTTTTCTGATTTTTCTTTGTCATTTTCGTTTTGTTTAAGACACTCTAATGACTCAATTTTCAGCATATTTAACTATCTTCATCCTCTATATACATATTTTTATATACATATAATACACACGCGTATCAACGGTCGCTATTGCTGCTCAGTCAATGGAACTAAGGGTCGGAGGTCGCTACCGTCTTGGGCGAAAAATTGGCAGCGGCTCCTTCGGCGACATTTATCTAGGTTTTTTTGCGCAAAAACGCTTCATTTTTCAAAAAAAAAAAACTCTGTTTAGCTCCCTCCTTCAAAATCGGGTTTTTAGAATTGAATGGCGCTACGTCATAAATTGTTTCTTATGAAAATGATATGATTTTTGAACCTTAGATTTGGATTCTACTCCAAGAAAACTCATTTCTATGCATAACTTGAACCTATAAAAATGATACCCATCTCTCAGGACGAAATGCCAACCGGTCAAAACGCCAACCAGCCAATTGTCATTTTGACCTGGATATTATTTCTGTTTTTTTTCTCGAAAAATCATATACAACAGAACGTTCTGAATTCAGTGCTTTGAAGTATGAAAAATATATATGGAGCTGTTGCTCAAATTTGAAAAACTCACCAGTTAGAAAAAAAATTCCAATTTGACAGGCGAGAACATTGTGACGCACGAGGAGGTGGCGATAAAACTTGAATGTGTCAAAACTAAGCACCCTCAACTACACATCGAAGCCAAACTGTACAAACTGATGGGCGGCGGGGTCGGCATTCCACAGGTTTGAGCAGTACTCTTTAAACCGGACAATTAGAAAAAGGTTACTTTGTTATAAACAAATATAATTTAGGTCCGGTGGTGTGGCTACGAAGGCGAGTACAATGTGATGGTTATGGAATTGCTTGGCCCTTCACTGGAGGACTTGTTCAACTTCTGCTCCCGGAAATTCACAATGAAAACCGTGCTGCTGCTTGCCGACCAAATGGTACAAAATACTCAACAACATTTACTTATGAAGCCTTTTTTTGAACACTGAATAATTTTCAACGGTGTGTGACGTTTGGGTGTTTATAGAATAATAGGATAATTTGTACAACGGTGCTCCCATCGTTTATAACTATTTATTGTAAATAACTGTCAAAAAAATTTTTTGTTTTGTCATGGATCTTGGGAATATTGAATTTATCTCCCCCATTTTTTCAGCTTGCCCGGATTCACTACATCCACACAAAGGACTTCATCCATCGCGACATAAAGCCAGGTTTTGTTTAATTTGAAATGATTTTTCTGCAAAAATTTGGTAGGGCTTTTTTTGGCTGAATTAATTTGTTTTGCTTTCAGATAATTTTTTGATGGGTCTCGGCAAACGAGGCAACCTTGTCTATGTAAGTCGTATTTTTTTTGTTGCAAAAAAATGCAATTTTTTTTGTTGTTTTTCAGATAATTGATTTTGGGCTTGCCAAGCGGTATCGAGAGCAGCGGACTAAGCAGCACATTCCGTACAGGGACCATAAGAATTTGACGGGTACAGCGCGTTACGCGTCCATTAACACACATTTGGGTGTTGGTCAGTTTTTTTGTTTTAATTTTTGATATGTTTTAAATGTCCAGACATGGCATGGTTAGGTTAGGAAGGAAGTATCCGCTAACTTGTCATTAACCAATAATTTTTGAGTTTTGTAAATTAAGTCGAGAAAAAACAACAAATTTATTTCAATTAAAATGCAATTTAAAAATCAAATAAATTTGTAGAGCAAAGCAGGCGGGACGACGTGGAATCGTTGGGCTACGTGTTGATGTATTTTAATCGTGGCACCCTCCCCTGGCAGGGACTGAAGGCGGCCACCAAAAAGCAGAAATATGACAAAATTTCTGAGAAGAAAATGTCCACAACGGTGGAGGAGCTGTGTGCCGGATTTCCAGGCATATTTTATGTTGGCTATATGAAATTTGAATGTGCAATTAATTATAATTTGATTTTTTGAAATTCAATATCGGACAATTATTTTGTAAAATTCGGTGCTAAATTTGGTTTTGTTTTTTTGTTTTTGATTTACAATAATCGTGGGAATTTGTGTTTGCTCCCGTGGTACCAAATTTTGGTTTTATAGTTTAAATTGCATCATTTTTAAAATTAATTTTAATTCTGTTGCATTGCAGACGCATTTTCCAAGTACCTGACTTACTGCAAAGGGCTCGCCTTTGAGGAGGAGCCGGACTACGACTTTTTGCGCCAGCTTTTCAAGCAGTTGTTCGTCCGCCAGGGCTTCACGTACGACTACGTGTTCGACTGGAACAGCTTAATGTTTGTTTGCTTTCTTTTTATAACTAATGTTTTAAGTTTCTGGACAAAGATTTATTTTTAAATTAGGAAATATTTAAGAAAAACCAATTTCCTGTTTTTCGACAAAATTTTGAGCTCTCGGAATTCCGATATTTTTGGACATTCTGGTAGTTACTCATAGTCAGGTCCCTAAGAATATTTTTTCTCCTTAAATACTTTCGTTAATTTCATTTTACAATTTCAGTTTGGCCAAAAATCATCGGCAAGTGCTCCACCATCACAACAACAATCACCATAGTCACCAGCAGCAAATTCCGGGTACGAGCAGCATGCAGGGCGCGTCCAATGTGGCGGTGCCGTCCAGTTCCACTCAGCACCAACCACAGCCGCTGCATCAGTACAACAACAACAACAATAGCAATAATAACCACCATCACAACGGCACCGGGGCGGCGGTTGCGGCCGCACCGCCGTTTTTGATGTTGCCCGCGGGTACCACTGGGACGACGAATGCGGCGCCGACCACCACGACGACGACAGGCCATCATCAGCCGCGTCAACCGTTGCTGAATCCCCAGCTGATGCAGGTGTGGGGATGTGACGCGCGCGGAAAATCCCGTTTTTGTGGTTAATTCGAAAAGGAACAAGAGAAAATGTGTAACGAAACATTCAAAATCACTTTCCAAAAGCGTTGATAATTTATTGGCCATCCTTGCATCTAAATTGGTGGTTTTCTTTTGAAACTTTTAATGGTTTTTTAAAGAAATCGGTCAAAAATATTGTTGGTTCCGAATTTTATTCATTTTTTGGGCCTTTCTGCTTCATTAAATTTTGGCTTTACATTTATATTATACTAATTAAGCAACTAAATGATTTCCTTTCCATCCACCAACAGCAAATCGCGGCGTCGGCGAGCCTTCAGCAACAACAACAGCAGCAGCAGCAGCCGGCTCCCGCTGCGCACCACGGCCACCACCATCATCACCACCACCGCCATAATCAACATCATCACCAGCAGCAGCAGCCGCCTCAGCAGCAGCACAACGCCAACATGAACAGTCACCCGCCGCTGTAGAAATTTGTGATTCGTGATCTATAAAAATCTCAACAAATTCATTGACTCGAATTTTTGTCCTTTTCAACTAACTTTGGCGCGGGCACAACAAACAAACAAATACCAACCAAATACATTATGATATGAATGCTCTGCACAACACTACCCGTAGATTTTTTTTTAATTTTCACTAAGCCACCCCTCCACATTCTCTCTGTTGTTGTTGATCAATGCTTTTTGTTGCTGTTTTCTTTCATTTGCAAAATAAAAAAATATTATCTGGCCCCCAATTATCGCCCGCCCTTAAGAAACGGCTTGGCGGCCACACAACTGCAACTCCAACAACATCTGCTTGCCCGTCCTCCTCCTCATGAGCATGGGTATGGGCTTGACGTTGTTGCAACACCACCATCGCTTCTGTCGTTGATGACGATGCACCATTCGCGATCGGCGCCGCAACTGTCGACGACGACTTGCGGCGGGCCTGCCGGCATGCAGGCGGTGCTGCCAAGTCGTGCCAATGCTGCTTCGGCACTCTGCGGGTCCATCATTAAACAGCAACAACAGCCGCATTCGTTGTTGGATAATGCGACTACAACAACGGGGACCAACGTCACAAATTTGGCAATCGGCAACGGTGGAGGTCTGTGCTGCTTGGACTTGTTGCCCGATGGATTCGCCGGAGGGATTGGTGCCGTTGCTGTCGATCTTCCTCGTGCTGGCGGCAGTACCGAACGACAAACGATTGTGGTCGACGTGCAACAGCAGGCGGCAATGTTTGCAGCTGCTGCAGCTGCGGCACTGGTGGCGGTTGCTGCCTACGGCAACACCACCAACAACAACAACAACGAGGGTATCGAGCAGTTACAGAACCAAATGGGCTACACCGGATGTGATGATGAAGACGACGACGACGACAACAACGATGCTGCTGACCCATCGCCACGGCATTTCATTGGTAGCGGGGCGCCGAAAAACAAAGTTCAGCGCAAAAAACGGTGACGACTATTTGCATGGAGGCGCGCAGAGCAGCATTTTGCACAAGAAGGAAGTGGAAAAACAAACAGGGCGAAAATCGAAACAAACAAATTTTTTTGGGGGTATCGGGAACTCGAAAAAAATTTGCACTCGAAATTCTGAAAAGTTGTGTTGTGCCATCTGAACAAAAAAAAACACATTATTTGCATATCATTTTCAGAACTGTTCCTCTGTCTGTCTGTCTGTCTGTGCTGGTCTTGGTCTCTGCCCCCTCCCCAAATTAAATAGTTGTTTCTGTCTCTTATACACATCTAGATGTGTATAAGAGACAGCAATAACACATTATTTGCATATCATTTTCAGAACTGTTCCTCTGTCTGTCTGTCTGTCTGTGCTGGTCTTGGTCCTGTCTCTTATACACATCTAGATGTGTATAAGAGACAGGTGCCAAAAGCCTCTCGCCGCCGCTTCTGGACAAACTCCTCCTCCTCCTCTTCTTCCTTCTTCCTCCTCCTTCCTTCTTTATCATCATTCTTCTTCCTTCTTCTTCATTATAAGCACTGTTTTTTTTGTTTTGTTCTTTTTTTAATTTAGCTTTCGGCGGGTATCCATCCCTTCGCTGTGTTTGTTCCCTTCCCCCCCTCCCCCAATTTTCTTTCCAATAAAAAACGTGTCAAAAATTGTAAATATTATTTTTTATTCACCGCGCACACACACACACAAATTGTTTTGGCCAATGCCTGCGCTTTCACTGTTTCTCCTTCAGCCCAATTTTATTTTTGTCACTTGAAGGAAAAAAGAAATTTGTGAATAAAAAATTGTTTTTTTAACCCACGCGGCCCCGGCGGCGTCATCTACCGTAGTCCATTTTGAAAATGGTCCACCAACGTTGTTCAAACTACGGTAGAATTTGTAAACATTGAGCACAATTTTTGAGGGAAGCAAACACAAAGTGAAAAGGCAGCAAAATTCAGAAGAAGAGTAATTCGAGTCCATAACAAATTGCCGAAAATTTTTTACGTTTTAATTTTTCAGAATTTTTTAGAATTTTGAATTTCCTCTTCTGAAGAAAACATCGAAAGTTTCGGCGCTTTCTTTGGGTTTTCTAGGGCAGTTGAATGTTCCGAAGTGTTTGTTCGAGTTCTGAGGCGGTGTCACGCCGGAATTGGCCGCTTGTTCTGCTGTTGGCCAACTCGACGGCCTGCGGGAACAAATGAAGCGTCACAAATTCCTTGGCATCTCGCCAAATCTGCGCCTGCCAAATTCAAAATAAGCTTTGGAAATTAATTTTTTGCCGTATCCAACAACGCTCACCCACCTGTTTTCGTGCCGTTGAGGCGATGAACTCGTTGGTCCGGATGCGCGACTGTCGGTCAATTGTCTCGTCAAGAGCGTCTTCGATGACGGCCAAAAGTGAAAGGGTCTAAAAATGTAAAAGTTTCAGATTGTCGTCCGATCGATCAATTCAGCTTTAATACAAAAATGACATTTGATCATTCTTTTTTGACCTCTCTAGCTCATTAGCGGAAGGTTTTATTTTTTTGCAAAATTGCCCCTTAATCGCTAGTTCCGATCGCTTTTGTTTTCTGAAAATGCTCAAATTTGGGCACCTCCTCCTGGCTGATCAGGCTTAACCCGCTGCTTCCCGCACTTGTGGCACCGTGTGCCAACAGCAGCGCGTGCGCGTCGGTTTGTGTTGCCTTTTCCGATGCCGTCGAGGTGCCATTCTGTTGAGAACCAAATTTAAAAAAAGTTAGTTTGGGCATTTTATTTTCTAAATTTTTGATTTTGTTCCGCTTTTTCGAAAATATTTCTGATCAAATTGTAAGGAGAAAAGTGTCCGGCTGCTAGTTGGGCGATTTTTTGCCTATCTCTTACCGTGTTCACTTCGTCTTCGTCGACCAATGTTTGCGTTCCGATTGATTCCTTCATGACCAACTGGCATTTGGCCTTAGGTTTTGCTGTTTTGGAATGTTTTGTTGCATCTCGGCTAGTTACGGTCATCCCGTTCAGCCTCCGTTCGGTTACGGTATTTGTAGGCATCGCCGCTACAGTACCCCGGACGTGGTCGAAGCTTGAAGGGACAGCGTCTTCAGCTGAAAATTGCGCCAAATTCGCTTTAAACATTCCTCCAATATGCTGATGGAAAGATAAAACGTTTTTTCCGACTTTTGTCCTTCAATTTCTGACCAAAAACATTTCCGTTTTTTCAATGTTCAAAAATTGGCAATTTTGCCTTTGGCATTAATGGAATTTTACTGTCCCAATAATTATTAAAATTTGTCAATTTAAAACACCCGCCGATATGGCCATTTTAAGCCCCCCCCGGCGTTCCATTAAAAATTTGTACATCCGTCGCTGATGATTATCCGCCTCCGCACGCGGACGGTCACTTCCGCCTTCTCCCGCCTTCTTTTGCCAGCAACAACAACATCTTCAATGAATTAATAAATATTAAAATGAAATATTGAATCATTTTTTAATTACAAAAATCTAGAAATATTTGGTATAAATTTACTTATAAATCTAAATATTTTGCTCGAAAACGGAATTTGCAAAATTGGGATCGGGACTTTGTTTGACCGGCATTTGCGGAACACAATGCCCGAAATGTCCCGGGGTTTCCAACAATTTCCTGGGACTCGGACGGGACGGGCCGGACTTCAGTAAAATCCCGGTGGGACTCTTGGTCCTGCCGATTTTAACAAGAATGCCGCAGAATCCCTCCAAAAGATGCCAATAAAAACACACGAAAATCCAATGATCAAGACTTTCTGTTAAATTCCTAAAAAATGTTTTCGAAAAATTCACAGAAAAATGTTCAATTGCCCTTGGGCGCTTCTCTCTTCAGAAATTCGCGCTAAAAAAGGCGGCACACCTTTGGTGCCGGGCTCGCCATGCCGCTGCTTCTGTTGCTGGTGGTGGTCATCGCCCTCCCGCCGCCGCACCGCGCAGATTTCCGACGAGGCGACCAGCGCAATGGACGTTCTGCTGACGGCGGCGGAGGCGGACAGCGCATTTTTGAGCCGAATTTGCGGCAGTCGGTGGCCGCCGCCATCGACGCCAAGTTCAAAGGCGGCGGCGACTTTGCCAATTTTAGCGAATGTTTTACTGTCCGCAACTGAACAGGTCGACTGAGCTTTGTCCAATTGTGTCCCCAGCCCCCCCCCCAAATTTGTACCGTTTCCGTTCACATTTTTTGAGCCTGGACTTCTCGGGCACACAATGGCCGGAAGCAATCCGCCGTTGTGCCGTCGATTTGATCGCCGTGGCGACGTTTTGTCAATGCTTTGGCCATTGTCGGCGGCCGTTTTTGTTGTCAACGGCACAAAGAACAGTGAGGCCGGTTTGGGCCTAAAAAAATTCATAAAAATTTCTGTTGTTGGGAACTCTGAATAGTTTTTGCCCAAAAAACCATCTCAAGGAACTTCACAAAGCATTGAGTGAGTGTCGATGAAGCGGACCTATTGTAGTGCCTGTACCGGTTCACCCCGTCCACGTCCGGCTCGTACCGGGCCAAGACCACGGCGGACCTGCTTCTGCCGATGCCGCCGGCGGTGTTGGATGTCAAGAATTGGTGCTGCCGTTGATTATAATGAAGGAGACCGCCGCCGCTGTCTCTGCTCATGCGCAATGATGCTGAGGAGGTTGTGCTGCTGATACTGCTCGTCGTCGTTGTTGGACTCTGCTGGGGCGACTCCAGACTGGAACAAAGGCGCATGGAGTTTGGCCTGGAAATGTTTAAATTAATATTATTAAAAATATAACACAAAAAATATTTTTCACGACTGGCCCGCCATTGAAGCCTTTCATAATGCATTTTATGGATTTGGCGTTTGAGCATTACGCCAAACTTGTTAGGGAAAACCTACACGAACAAGGAAATGTTAAAATTTTGACGCTCAAATTACAAACGACAAACGATGTGACCTGAGGGAGTTCTCTCAAAAATACGCAAATTTTAATTAAAAAACGTTTTGAATCTTGGCATTATCTCATGAAGCGGCGTATTTTGTGAAAATTCACCCCGCTGAGGCAACGTTTTAAAGGATTTTGTTGTTTTCTATTGAAAAGTCTGTCCGAATGTGCGGCGAGTGCCAAAGATACAACTTTGGCTTTATGTTCGGATTTATTATTATTTAAAAAATGGGGACGGGGAAAGTGCCGTCGGCAAAATGTCATCCTTAGACAGTTAATCCGGCGCGGATTTAGCCGACGAATAGAGGGGGGGGGGGAGGAGAATGGATTTTATTTTCCCTTAATAATAATGGACTCGCGCGCATGGCTGATGAAGGAAAAAAGCGTCTGGAGGGCGCCAATGAGCGAGAAAATGCCGCCGGGTGTGCCAAAATGACGTAATGCCTTCCAGGCATCGGGAAATGAACGATGATGGCATCTTATAATGCTGGCATCTAAGGATGATGGCATCTAAACTAAGGATGATGGCACCTAAGGATGATGGCACCTAAGAATGATGGCATCTAAACTAAGGATGATGGCACCTAAGAATGATGGCATCTAAACTAAGGATGATGGCACCTAGGATGATGGCATCTAACTAAGGATGATGGCATCTAAACTAAGGATGATGGCACCTAGGATGATGGCATCTAAACTAAGGATAATAGCATCTAAGGATGATGTGATGTGGCAAACATTTGCCAAAATATTTTAAGATTATGAAAATCCACAATTTCTGGGTAATTAATTTTTCAAAAAGATTTGATAAAAAATGCAGCCTTTTGAGGATGTCCGAATGGACTTCTGCGGATATTTTCGTCGGAATGGCTAATTAAGGTTGCCAATGGCTAAAACAAAATGTTTTGAGAATAATCATAAACAAATTGAGCGCATGAAAATAGACCTTGGATTTATAAAATAATAATTTATGATTGGCACGGCACGGCACGCGACCGATGGATGGATGGCATCGGCAAATGCTTTGGAACTTGGTAATAACTAGGGCAAGCAAGGACTTGAGAATCGATCGAGATTTTGATAGAAAATCTCAAATCTGGGTAAAATTTCGTTGATCGAGATTCCAATTGAGAATCTTGAAAAAAAATTTCAAAAAATTTCGACGAAAAATCTCGATCGTCTGCGCTCTAGCAATAACTCAAAAATATTACAACCAAAAAACAATAAAAATTAAAACAAACATAAAATTAGATTTATTTAATTATATAAACTAACCAAAATTACCAACTAATTTTTAGTGTTCAGTGGACAACTCCGAATAATGTCCGAATGTTTGGGCAAATTTTTGGGTGGAGGCTGTGGAAATGTCCCCTCTTAGCTCACCCGATTTTATATGGAAATATTAATTCCCCCCCCCCCCGCGGGCAACAAAATTGGCTCCCCCCCCCCCCCCTCGGCGCATTGTATCATCGGGCGCGGCGGCCGGCGCGGGTGCCACCCTCACCAGAGTTTTTTGAGGCGCCCAAAGCGAGTACAAATTGGAAAAAGTGCGTTGGGGGTGAATTTTAAGCAATTTTTGATTTTTTTTG
>MEIZ01000031.1:536377-548883 GCA_001723225.1 Globodera ellingtonae | reverse complement strand
GCCTTAAAGCATATTCTTAAATGCCTTAAAGCATTCTTAAATGCCTTAAAGCATATTGTTAAATGCCTTAAAGCATATTGTTTAATGCCTTAAAGCATTTTGTTAAATGCCTTAAAGCATTTTGTTAAATGCCTTAAAGCATATGCCTTAAATGCCTTAAAGCATATTGTTAAATGCCTTAAAGCATATCGTTAAATGCCTTAAAGCATATTGTTAAATGCCTTAAAGCATTCTTAAATGCCTTAAAGCATATTGTTAAAAAAGCATATTGTTAAATGCCTTAAAGCATATTGTTAAATGCCTTAAAGCATATTGTTAAATGCCTTAAAGCATATTGTTAAATGCCTTAAAGCATATTGTTAAATGCCTTAAAGCATATGCCTTAAATGCCACCTTCAGCAAAATGAATGAGAAGCCATAAGAGTAATGGAACAACGAATCGTCAAGTTCGGATGCTTTGTACAGTTTATTGCCGACTTCTTTGGACACCGACGACATGTACAGAATGATACAATTGAAGTTGGCCAATCCTTGCAAATTAAAACGAAAATGTCGCAAATTTTATTCCTTTAAATTAATTGTATAATTAAGTTTTTTTTAAATTCAAAAATTTGCTGATTTTTATCATAAAAATATGTAATTCAATTGTAAAAAATGTAATTTAAAAACACCCAATTTTATTATGCTTTTTACCCGCAAAAATGTTTGCCAAAGTGGCGAAGAACAGCGACTGGTAGGGGTTAGGCCGTAGCAGGCACAGCGTGTTGCACATCAAGCCCAGCACGTCCAACGCGCAACCGCCCAACATGAACGGCACCGCGCGGTGCACCGAAACTTTGAGGGGACACACAAAATTCTTTGAAGAATTAATTAGACCGCGCATTTTTGAAGTTTTCATGCATTTTTTTTTGAAAATTAATTTCAAAAAATTAGTCTCTGAGTCTGTACAAATTTAATTGAAATTTGTGTACGTTCCACCGAAGTGGTCACGTCGGAAGTGTCCTCCTCCTCGTGGTTGAAAGGGTCCACCTGCGAGCAGTGGAACTCGGTGATCGCTGAAATTAAAAACTCACACCAAATTCCCCCAATCTGATTGATACGTCTTTTAATAATAAAATAAAACAAAATTTTTTAAATTTATTTTTTTGAATAAATATTTGTGCCCTAAAGCATTTTAGTCTCTAAAAGAGCGCCTTTCCAGTAAGGAATTGGCGCAATGATTGATCAAAATTGCCTAAAAATTGCATTTAACAATATGCTTTAAGGCATTTAACGATATGCTTTAAGGCATTTAACAATATGCTTTAAGGCATTTAAGGCATATGCTTTAAGGCATTTAAGGCATATGCTTTAAGGCATTTAAGAATATGCTTTAAGGCATTTAAAAATATTTTAATTTATTATTTTTATTAAAGATCAGTTTTTTGTGCACCGAAATGGCCGCGCTTCTGATCGTCATTGTTCGAATTTTTCAAATAAAATTTTTTCCCAAACTTTCCATGCAAAGGTTTACATGTCGAAGCGCGACGAGCGCACTTATAACGCCCATCGGATGCGATCAATGCTGAGAAATTTGCGAGGTTCCGTGCCCAAAAGTTAAAAGTCCGCAAAAATAAAAAAGGATTTTAAAATTTAAATAGTTGGAACCGGCGGGAAATGGCCGCGCAGCAAGGACCCACGAGATCAGCAATTGCTGGACAACGACCGTTACCATCGGCACACCAGAATGAACACACTTCGACGGCACAGCAGGTCCGGCACATGTGCCAAATTTGATGAGATCTTTGGCCCGATCCGAGTGATCTGTGTGCTGGTCTGCCGACCGAGCATCGTTTTTTAGAACATTCCTCAACAATCATTGTATTAAACGGGGAAAGGAAAATCGGACAAATTTCTGTCTAAATTTTTAAATTAAAATTCCCTATCCCATTTTGTAAATGCTTAAATTCTTTAGAAACATTGCCATCGACGACATTCAACAATTCAAGAAGAGTCCAATCGAAGAAAGTGCAAAGGCTACTCGAAGATTGGAGGTGCCGGCCTCGGTGATTTTTTTTAAACAAAACTACTCTATTTTTCGGATCCGGTCAGTTCGGCGCAGCCGGTTCGGCGCGGCCAGTTCGGCGCGGTTTTTTCGGCGCCGTCCCATTTTGGCGCCGTCCCGTTTTGGCGCCGGCCAGTTCCAGTTCGGCGCCGCTGGTAATTTGGACATTTTGGCGCCGACAAATTTTAATAATAAAAATTGATTTTAAATAAAATATTCACTTCAATTCTAGTTTCTAATGTTTTTGCATGCATGCAAGACTTAAATTAATGTTAATTTTTGCTAACTGCGTCTGGCCAAGTGCTACCCTCATAAAAATTCGGCATAGATTTTTAAAAAATTAATTTCTAAAATTATTAGAATTTGTGTCTGATGTTCTAAATTGAGTCGGGGTAGAGTCAGATTCGGATCTACGACGCCGAAAACTTAATTAAATATCTTTTAAACTTCTTCAAAAACAAACGTTAGGACGGCGATTCTTAATGATTAACAATTATCCGTTAAAAACAGCTTTTAAGCCTAGGCCTAAGCTTAGGCCTAAGCTAGCTTAGGTTTAGGCCTAAGCCTAGGCTCATTTAGGCTTTTGCATTAAAAAATGCATAACGACGCCAAAAAGTCCAAATAACCAGCGGCGCCGAACTGGTCGCGCCGAACTGGCCGGCGCCAAAACGGGACGGCGCCGAAAAAACCGCGCCGAACCGGCTGCGCCGAACTGACCCCGACCGCTATTTTTTGGGTGCAAAATTTAAAAGCGAATTTTCAGAATCCCTTCGTGCTCAATGCGTACGATCTGTCGACGGATACGGATTTTGCATAAATACCATGGATTTTCCATAATTTAACTAGGGTAGTACGGGACCGGGACTTTTGGAAAAACCGGGACTTGCGGGACCAGAAAAACCGGGACCACGATTTTCAACCGGGAACGAGAAATAAAATTGGAAAAAGTTTTTTGTTATCACTCCAAAAATCGTGTTTTTGTCAAGCATAAAAATATATAATGCTCCAAAATTATCTGACAATTTTAAAAAAATTTTGGACAAAATATATTTCTATATAACGGTTTGTGGGCCTAAAAATGACAAGAATTGGCCGTAAGGTTTCTGGTGAAGCAAAAATAATCCATCAAAACTCCAAAAATCGCATGAATACGAATTTTACACTCTTTATATTGTTTTTGCCTGCCCTTTTCATTGTCGTTGTTGTTTTTGACAATTCCATTTGCATTCTCACCCATTTAATTGTCTGTCACAGTCAGTCACAAACATGGAGGACAAAATTAGTGTCTGTCAATGGTCAATACAAAAGAGATGGTCAGTGTCCGTCTTTTCACCCCCACATAAAATCAGCCGAGGAGCTTGCGCATTTGATCCTCCTGTGATCGAATAACCCCGTCGTTGCGCTCCGTCTTTTTGTGAATACGGTCCAACATCTGATTTTGATCGTCCACCTCGTCACCCAACGCAGCCCCCAAAGTTTTCAGTCGGTTCAGCTGCGAGCTCATGAGATCTGAAAAAAAGGAAACAAATTTACAGGTACCAGGCCCATTTAAACCAAGACTAAAGGGGGTGGGGCAATCTTGGACTTATCTGTAAAAAACTATAAGAATTTTGCGGTCGTCTAAAAAATTTGTTAAGAAAATTTAGCCTAAAAATTGCAGACAAAGGGATTTGTTCGATATTTTCTTTTGACGAAAAAACATGCCCAAGTTGTTGTCGATCTCGTTGTCCATCGTCTCCCACCGGGTGCCCTCGATGTAAGCGCGCGAAGAAGTGTTCAGCGAGTGCGATGCCGCGGCACCAGTTTTGCCAGACGACGACGATGGCGGGGTGGTGGTGGTAGCACCGGAAACTGTCGGCGTTTGCAATTTGGAATGGAGGGGACGCGTCTAAAAAAGTGTAACAGTTTATTTAACTTTGGAATAAGAAGTTTTCGTTCTTCGACTACCCTTCCCGGTTTCCCGGGTATGGAAATGTTTTGTTGTCTCTAAACTTTGTCAAAATTTGGCCCTTTCCCTCCTCTCGCCCACCTGCTGTTGCTGTGGCTGCTGCGACTGGTTGGCGACTTCCTTTGGCGCCCGCGAGAGTTTGTTCCTGAGCAGTCCGCCAAACAGCGACTTCAAGCTGTTCAAACCTGTTGGTCGATTGATTGAATTTTCGAGAAGTACGGACTGGGACTTTTAATTGGTTTTGATGGGTCACAAAATTATATTTTGGCTCTTTTTGTTGCTATTTTAGCACCCAAGATGCGCTCCCCGCCCAAAAAGTAGGCTCCATTTTTTAGTTATTCTATGCTTAAACCAAAAAATTCAAAAAAAAATGTACTCCGCTGGGTGAACTGCGTGGTCTGGTGGATGGTGTCCAAGTTCTGCTCCGCCCGCTCCAACTTCTCCCGTTGTTCCAAGAGTTCCTGAGAAATTGGTAAGGAACATAAATTTTACCACACAAACACAAAAAGGTTAAAAAGTTCCAATGAATATATTATCCCCCCCCCCCTTCGGCGGCACGTACACTCGCGGTGGACTCGGCCAGCCGTTCCGATGAGCCCAACTGTTGCCGAGAGCGCTGTGTGCTGTCCAACGACGCCTGCAGATAACGCTCAATTTCCTTTTCGTCCGCCGCAATTTGTTCCTCAATGCTTTGCGAACCGCCGACAGCCGCCGTGGTCGTGTAGCTCTTTGTGGGTTCTGCAACAAAAAACATAACTATCGATTTTATGGAAATGTTTAATTTAGGGCTTCTTCTTACTCATAGGTATATTCAATCGACCACTCTTTAATATTTGCGAGTGTTAAATTTGGGTTACAAACAAGCGAAAAATGCAGGAACCCGTCGGACACACACCAGACCCAACCCTTTTTCGAGAATCCCTTTTGGGGCGGCCAGAATGGATGGAGGTAGCCTCCTAACATTGCGACTAGGGTAGTACGGGACTTAATTAGTCCCGGTCAAAAAACCGGGACTACTGGACAAAAAAAAACGTTTTTGGAAAAAACCGGGACCATTTAAAACGGGGCTTGAAAAAACCGGGACTATCTTTCAGTCCCAGGAAAGACATTTCAGTACTGGTCCCGGTCCCGTCCTACCCTAATTGCGACCACTCACCAAGCCCACGTCCGGCACGCGCCTTACGAATGAAGTCGTCGTTGTCGTTGTCGAACGGGTTCGCCATATTTGTATAGAAAAAATGTCGGCGGCAGCTGAAAGACAAAAAAGGGGGTAAAAAATTTAATCAAATTCAACAGAACGCAAACGCGTAATGTGTGCAAAATGGGGAAAAAGTATGACACGACGAAAATCATCGACGATCAAATTTCGCACCAATCGATAAAAAAAAAAGGCTTGGTGCAAGCAAACACCCGCCGACGACGGATCGGTGTTTGGTTGTCGGTCTAGTTTATATGAAAAAGAATGAATAAATGAATACACACGACACACAGACAATATGTTTGGTGGATGGGGGGAGGAGGGAAAAAGCACATATAAACAAATGAGGCAACCGACAGATCAGTGGTTTTTCTTATCGCCGAACATTCACCACTATTTTTTTACACATGTGAGTTCTGTTCTTGATCAAGAAGGCGCATAGTGTAGAGTAGTCATTGATAAAAAGTGATACAAAATTGAAATATGGATTGGATGGATAGTCGTCACCCCTACTAACACATAAAAAGAAGCATCGTTTTTGGCGTCCTCGCCCGCCTCATTTCAGCAGGGAAAGCTCAGTGGGCACCAATATTCGGGACTGCATCTTTTTGATCAACGGAACCGTGTACTCCACCGTGGTGTCCCAGCCCGGTTTGGCCCATGTCAGTTGACGCGTCGTGTTCCGGCCGACCTGAAACAGCCAGAGAAATTTGTTTCATTTTTGGTTAAGCAAATTAAATCGAATAAAGCAAAACTCGAATCATTTGGCTAATTTGCGCCAAAAACGATCAAATTCAAATAATAGAAACAAAATTAATTACTAGACTAAATGAATTAAAAATAAGGAATAAAAAATGGACCATCGATGGGTACGCCCAAATGTGAAAGACCATGTAGAGTTGACCAACTTGGGAGAAGAAGCCAGCGACCTTTGTGATCAGAGGGAAATTAAAGGTGCTAGAATTGATCAAAAGGACCCAGAATCCCCAAAAATATGAAGTCGAAAAACGACGCTTTAGTAAACGCCAGGAACATACGTCTTGATTGAATTCCCGCCGATGTGTGATCCCTTTGGCCCACGCGTTGCCCCATTCAATCATTGAGCCGGGCTTAACAAAATATGTACATTCAAGTCAAAAAAGAAAAATGTATAATATTATTACACATTCAACTCAAAAAAGAAAAAAGATAATATTAATTACACATTCAACTCAAAAAAGATAATATTAATTCGGACCTTGAGCACATAGCTGCGAAGGTCGTACACATGCGATGGCTCACGCGCACGCGGCTCGCCCCAATAACTGAAGCGGTGTATTGATTGCGTCACCATTCATTCATTTTTGGGGTTTAAAGTTGAGAATTTTCCTCCATTTTGTTCATAGGGGTTTAAAGTTGAGAATTTTCCTCCATTTTGTTCATAGGGGTTTAAAGTTGAGAATTTTCCCCCATTTTGTTCATATATTTTTTTGGAGTTTTTTCCTCAGCCTGCGTAAAGCTGGCTTGCTGGGCGAATTTTTGCAGTCAGAAAATGACCTGGGTGTACACCCGAGTCGTGTTATTTTTGAGTCGGGGCAAGCACCCCATTTAGGAGAGTTTCCGCCAGCATTTGAAGCTGAGCTGAATACACAACCTGAACGGCTTGGTGATGACGGTTCGTCGTCGTCTGCACAGCTTGGCATAGTCCACCTCAGCGCTTTTCATCGACACATTGGTCTGCAGTGCTCGAATATGACTTAAAAAAATAATCACGAAAATGTTGAAAATAATTTATTTATTTTTTACTATAATAATCAGTTGCATCCAAATTTTCGGGTTTTTATTAAACTTTTTCTAAACAAAAAGTCGCAAAACCTGTCCAGATCGGCGTAACCATTCTGATAGCGCCACAGGTTGACCACCTGATCCTGGTTGCCAAACAGTACATTCCAACTGCCGAACAAAGTCGCGCCCGGAGTCGCTGCTTGGACCTCTGTCGCATACTCAAAAATGTTTAAAAAAAGGATTATCCGATTGAACACCTTACACCGCTGTCTTATTCTCTTTTATGTAACTGTTTTGGATTGTTAATACATTTTTAAAAAAATTTAAAATCCCAACCTTTTTGTACGCGTCCAAATATTTGTCCCGATCTCCGCCGACAGCGTCATGAGCTAAAAAATTGCGCCCAATTTCTTAGAATTTTGTGCATTGATGTGGAACTGGATCTTTTCTCCCAAAATTCGCTCAAAATAAAAAAAAGTGCTGCACAACACACTTTGCAACTCGTAGATGTACTCCCCCACCGAGAGCATTGACGAATGGCTTTGCTTCCGCTCATCTCCTGATGCCGGCCCGGTGAGAATGCGCGAGACCCAGCCCTGTGCCACCGCCAACGTGTCGGAGGAGGGCGGCGACGGAGGTGGAGGAGTATCTAAGTAAATTTGGAAAAAATAAACAGAAGTGGTACCAGAGAAAAATGTGATTCTGGCCAATAAGATTATGGCACACCAGAGTGTGCGTCCCCCCACTTTCAATGAATATTCAATTTTCACAGATTACCAGACGGCACTTTGTGTTTGTCCCCCTTTTCGCCAGCATCGCTTGCAAAGAGTCGTCGTGCAGTGAACAGTTGCTGCCTGAAGGTTTTTAAACGCTAGCGAAGCCTCGGATTATAAAAAAACCACAATTTCCACAACTCAAACCCCGAACGAAAAACGAAATGCCGAAAAATGATTTGGACTCTGTTCTGTTATTCTTCCTGCTGATAAGCCAACACAAAATTCCCAGTCCTGGAAAGATACCAAATCCGAACTGGAGTTTGATCGCGGTAAACCGCGAAAATTCCCACCGCCCCCCCCCCACAATATTCTCATGTATTCATCGATTTGGAACTCCCAGCGATTGCCACACGCCGCAACCCCCAGCATTCTTTTGCTTGAAATTCGGAAGGGGGGGGGAGGGGAGGACGGGAACTTAACATGGCCGCATTTTACCTGGTAGCCGAAGGCAACCGATCGAATGTCCGAATCACCGGCAAAAATCTGGTGGCCGAACTCATCCTGGCGCTCAATTATGCATGCGTATGTAAAACAGCGAGATACAAATTCGAAAATCAACAAGTATTTAGCACCAGAAAACGGAACATTTAACTGTGATGAAAGGTTTAAGTTTTGTAGCCGAGGCAAGCTAAATTTCTGTCAGTGTAGAGGCGGATTAAAGAAACGTCAGATTGAGACAAAATCCCAGAAATCCATTTTTTGTCTTGTAAAGACAATTTCGCACAGATGCAGGATGGTAAATGGATCCGACCAAATTGGTCAAATATTTTTATCTAAACAAAGCGGCGAAGCAACTCACTCTCAATTTTCCGTTTCAACAACAACCAAAAATAAATCAAAATAAAACACGAGATAAATCGATCGGCAGGTGGGATTGGGGTAATCGTCATCATTTCAAAACCTCAACCACCATCGCCGTTGCCAGCAGTTCAGTTGTTGCCATAACGTCCTCCAGAAAAGGAGCCGCCTCCACCAGAAAAGGAACCGCCACCAGAAGAGCCACCGCCACCAAAGGAGTTACCACCACCACCAGAAGAGCCACCGGAATTAAACACAGCACCTGGGCAAGAAAAGAGTGAAATCTGATCAGAAACAGCGGAATTAAAGACATCAAAGCGTAACCGAATTGGAGAGGGTAAAAATATATCGGCATCAATCATCCGTAATATGCAAAATGTTTCCAAAATGCGTACCTGACTTGGACAACGGATAAACGGCCTCCAAGTTAATCGAACAAATGCGCGGAGTGCGCGAGCCGTCCGCATTCATCGCACCGCCGGTGTAGTGAAGACGCCCAGTCATATAGACACGAGTACCTGAAGCTCACAAATAAAACTCCGATTCTGACTAAATACAAAATTGAAGTTCAGAATCAAAAATAGTGATCATAATTGAGCTCAATTCCCCTTTTCAAGTTTTTTCGTTATAACCTTCTAATAAATCTAAGCAAATCAACCATCTACGATAACCGAAAGCTTGCAATGAGTAGAAGCATTCGAACGCAAAATCCAAGCTATTGGACCCCAAAATGTAGCCAATTGTTTCAGGCATATCTTTTTCGGGGATTGTCCAATAACTTAGCTTTTGCGTTTGAAGGCTTCTACTACTCTGCAAGTTTCCCGATGGTATCTGATATGTTTGATTCGGTTAGATTCAAAAACGAAAAAACTTTTGTAATGGGGAACAAGCCGATGGTTAAGTCGTACAAAATGTGTTTCTAGGGGCTTTTGGGATACCTCGCTCTATGTTCTTCTCCACGTATCGCGCCATGCCGCCGAACGCAATCACGTTGTGCACCTCCGTGGAGCTCATTGTGCTGCCGTTGCTCAGTCGACGGTCCACATTCGTGTACAGGTTGAATGAAGCGAACGCGGAGCCTTGTGCGGTCTGTTTGACCACGGGCGGGCCGCCCACACCTCCCAACAACTCCACACGGTTGACCCTATGGCAGATATTTCTTAGATAAAACAATTAGATTAATATAAACCCTCGGTTGATGAAACGACGCTGTGGCGTGGGTGCTACTTGGCCGCGCTGATCCGGTTCATTACCGAATTGACCGCGTTGTTCCGGTTCATTACCATCATTGTAGTGTTGCGGCGGTTGGTCTGCATAAGAAATTATTTGTATTCTAAATCCCGACAAGGATTTTCAGGATTTTAATGAATATCAACTAAACAACTCAAGAATTTGAAAACTTCATTAAAATTAGTAAAAACAAATGTTAGGGGTTCGGGTCTGTGGAATTTTGATGTTCGATTCAGTTTGGAGGCTCGTACCAAACGAATTATCTAAATTAAGAGAACAGAAACACTACGATTCCCACATATGTTCAATTTTCTTCTATTGTAAAGTTGTGGTAAAGCTGTGCTAATTATTAAGGTGCAATCAAACCATTGAAAAGGCCAGCGACGGACGAGCATTGCCGCAAAGGAGCGGAAAAAGAAGAAAGTGCCGCATGCGGAACACCGCGAGCTAACTTCAAAATTGAGCTGTGCATTTTACGGTTGTCAAAAATTGGTAGATTTAAAAATTCTAAAAACAAATTGGAGTAATAATGCTGCATGGTAATCGACGGCGCAGTCAAACTTTTGGTTTGGCTGAATCCCGGAAAATAATGCTCTTCAAATTGAAGCTTCATACAGCCTCATAGTCATATAGGTATGTTCGTTTATATACTTTTAGAGTTGAATGAGCATTCCCATTAAGCAGACATTGGTGAATTAAAAAGATTATGGCTGTCATGTACATAAATAGGTACATACCTGTCTACCTATATATATATATGTAAGATTGTATGTCTTGGTTGTGTAAGAAGCGTTCAATTTATCGCTCTTTCAAATTGTGTCTAATTTTATCGATTTCCACTGACTGAGGAAGGGATGCAAAAAATATAACGGAAAGTTATGGATGTAAGATGTGGCAGGGAAAGAGAAGAAAAAAAAAGATCAGCGGACATGATTCCTTCTGTTTCGGCGTCTGGGACAGACCAAATCGTGTCGAGGATGACATTTGGTCGACGCGACATTTCGCCGACTAACCCATAATCCGACATTTCGTCGATTAACCCAACGACATTTAGTCAACTAACCCAACGACATTTATTCGACGCGATACATATTTCATCGAAGCCAAAATCTAAAATAAATGGAATGCTTAAATGGCGCGCCAACAAATACCACAGGCCACGAAATGCCAACTCTGCTAAAAACAACAAAATGCCAAGAAATTTTGTTTAAATCAATAACAGAAGACAGTTCTAATTTGTACGGTACACATCACTTCAGTGATGAAAAACCCCGATTTTGGTTCACGTTGAACTTCTTAAAAACGAATTGAACCGCTTGGCTTTTTTTTAAACGATTCATCTCATTTAGAGCTTTCAAATGATAGGCATGTATCTTGTTTGTTTGATTTGATTGAGTTTAAAAAAAAGTTATAGCCAGCCTTTCAATTGCTGGCTCTGAAGTATCCGGCTTCCTAGAAGAAAAACCGGGTTTTTGCCGGTTGAGGAATTTTGTTGTTTACAAATTAGTCGACGAAATATCTCGACAACAAAATGATCTGGCAAAAAACGGTCATAGGACAGAGACAAATGCCACGATTTTGGCCACTCGATGCCATAAAAATGCCACTATTTTAAGCCGGTTGCCATATTTTCTCGAAGTTGATCTGGCACCTCTGCCGACATGCCACCGGTCGGAGTCCGGGAGGGGGGGGGCAGGCCTTGAATATCGCCCCGGAGGTTGGGCTGAATATTAAACTTCAGGTTATTAATTGGAAATTAAATTTAAGTTTTTGCGCTTTTATTATTTTAAATCTATTTATCTTCCGATGGGCTGGCTGTTCGAATTTTCCATATTTATCACACCACAAAATATTTGGCCACAATTTTCATCGTCAGAATTTTGTTGTTTTTGCTTCCTCGTCACTCATCCCGTCGACTCCAGTGGCATTTTCGGCATCCCCCTCCCCCCAGGGGATTTATGTGTGCAGTTTCAAGGCCACAATTTTATCATTGCGAATATGTATATGCCTTTGGACGGCGGAGGGCACATGATTCCGTGACTTATTGCTTTTCCAGGAATATTGCAATTAATCGGATTTTTGAATTCACTTTTGTTTTAATTCAAATTTGAGTCAAAAGATTTGTGTTAATATTCAAGAAAATATAGCAAAATGCCAAAAGGGCAATTTAATTGCTGTGCCTATTAAGTCAATCCGGGAGCAATTCAAATTTCGGTACTTACTGAATGATGTGCCAAAAATGGCACAATGTCATAAAAGGCGAGCATTCAAATGCCGTGGTGTCCGAGAGCAAATTTGTGCCACTCAATTTTGTTGGCGAACGGGCGTCGCTGGAGGCGCTGCGAGGGGGCGTGGCTTGACCCAAATGCCGACGAAAAGCGATATAAGCATTGTTATAGCGTTGGGCATTTTTGAGCCCCTCAAGCGCTTTAACTAACTCCAGGCAGCCGTTTCTGACACCGCCGCAGCCGCCATATAAAATGGAATAATCTTTTTTTTTAAATCTTGCAATTGTGTGTAAAATTGTTTAACAATTTTAGTAATATTTCTCATTTTGCTTAGGTAAATTATTACAAAAAAACTAAAATCCATCCATTAAGCGCACTTCTTGAGAATATTTTAGAGATTTTGCTAAAGATGATAGCTAATTTGCCATAAAAATAAGGTAATTAGGGAGCCCTCTGACACTAAAATCATCAAAATTGTTTCCCCTCGGGCGCCGTCTTTTCTCATGCATCCAACCCCCCC
>MEIZ01000031.1:509998-536337 GCA_001723225.1 Globodera ellingtonae | reverse complement strand
CCCATCACCCCAAAAGACGCCATTAGGCGCGAAATTGACGCATTTGCCTCTTCCATCCATCCCATGAATGGATTTAACAATTGCTTAAATTTGGCACATTTTTTTAGCATTATTTTTTAAATTGGAAAGATTTATAAAAGGAAAATTTATTGATGGGTTTTGAAATAATTTATTTTATCTATTAAAACTTTTCAAACATAATTTAAACAAAAAAAAAACAATTTCTTTGACTTTTGGTCCCCCGCCCGCCCGTCCCAAATTCATATTTTATTCACGACAAATCCTTTTGTGTGTGCTGTGTCCCCCCCATTCTCTCATCATCAGCAGAGCAGTTAGGGGAGGAGGGCGGCACGGCACGTTGTCCACACAAACAAATTGACAATTGACATCATTTTCGGCACTGCGATTCGATTGATAGCGGAGAAGTAAGGACAGTTCAGCAGCAGCAGCAACAACAGCAGCAACAGGCAACGACGACAAAAAGTCGGTCGGTCGGTCAGTGCATGCGCCGCCACAGAGGCGGCAAATGCAGAGGGCAGGCGTGCAGTCTGTGAAAAAATCCTGCGCTTGCGGTTCGCGCGCAAAAATGCCGCAAATCGCGCGGTCCGCGCGCAGCCCTCTTGACAATGGAGGAAAATTAAATTGCTTAACTTTTAAATAACCGTTATATTTTATCTAAAAATTAAAAACGCCACAGTTAGGCGCGCCAGTTTTTAATCTTTCTTATAATTTTTTTTTGGCTATTACCGGAGGCACTGAAATGAGCTCAAAAGGTGTTTGTTTCGTTGGCTTTATTTTTTGACCCTTTTTGAAAATGCATTTTTTAAATTTTAATGCTAAAATTCTTAACAAAAAAACGCAATAGAAAACGAAATTGTGCATATTTTGGGATTTGGAGCATAAAATTCATTAAAATGCGCTTATTTGACCATTTTTGTTGCATATGTATACAAAAATCCCAGCCCTAATAATTAACATCGATTCAATTTCAACCGTAGCCTTTTATTTATTTATTATAAAACTTATTTTGACTAAATTAGACATTAATCTATCAATGCCTTTCTACTCGATTTACTGATTTTTCTTTTTTGGCATTTTTCCAGAAAATTGGGCACAGCCCATGGATGGCCCAACCGGGGCTTTGTTGGCGGAGAAGACTTCTGCTCGTCGTCACCAGTCTCCTCCTTCTCATCGCTTCAGCGTGCCCTACCCCTGAGGGGTCGGCAAAATGAAGCTAATTATCCAGCAAAAGTAGCATTCATCCCCGGAGGGGCACGTTTTCTTAAGGGCACAATTTCCGGCGGGGGAAAATGCCAAATTGTGTAAATTTACTCAAATTATGCCAAAAAATTTAGCGGAAAAATTCCATTTTAAAACAAATTCTTATAATTCCAAATGGATTCGTTTATTTCAGCTTCCGGAAGAAGTAAATCGGTGAGGGGGCCGGGGGCTTATTGACTGACGAATTTTCCGTTTTGCTGAGGCACAAAATTTAATTTTGGCCCGACGCATCGAAAATTGGCCAAAATTTATGCAAAAGCGGCAGAGAATTTATGCAATTTGGCCGCCAAAACTTTTTTTGTTGTTTGCCCATCGATGGAAAGCATTTTTTTGGGACAAAAATTGGAAAAATTGAAGAAAATTTGGCGCTCTGGTTGGATAAGAAATAAAAGTGAACAAAAAATGATATTAATTTTGAATAAAAAACAGAAAAATGTGTAAAAATAATATTTTTGGTAGAATAAATTTAATTCAATTCAAAACGTTCAGCAGAAAAGCCTTTTTCCGACGCAATTCCCGGCAGCTTCGTCGTCTCTCCCGACTTTACGATTGGGAGGTTTGTGTGCAAAGAGTGAAAGAAAGTTTTGACTCTTTTTTGTTACTCTTTTTTTGTTCAAATTGATGAAATGCCGGAGGGGACATAAGGGGGGGGGGAGGAGGGCATTTGCATTCATTCTCAACAATTTGTTTTGTCCAAAGGTTGACGAGCGCGGCGCCTTCCGTCCCGTCATTCCGTCCTCACAACAAAATCGTTTTTCACGAAGTGCCGTCGAATCGAACGCCCCGGCGGCGGCGGTGCCGGCGGAAGGCCAACAACAACAGCAGCCGTATTGTGCCAACGATTCATACATTTTGAATCGGTCCTTTTTTTTCGTTTTAAATTTGCCAAAAAAAACGCTTAAACATTCCAAAATGCCGCCATATTTTTTGGTCACTAAATTTCTTTGTGTGTAATTTTTGGATGTGCCAGTTTTTTAGAATTCTCGACGGGTACAACAGACACAAAATCCCCGGAGGTCGTGTGAAAGTTATGGTCGAGGTACGGTCGTTGGTTAGACCATTCTTTGAAATTTCGGGAAGTTTTCTAATCCAAAGGTTCAGGTTTGGGTGCAGGAAATCACCACAATATCGGACATCACTTCGGATTTCCAGGCAAAATTTGAACAATTTGTTTTAATTTCATTTTTTATTTCGCGCCAAAACATTGCGCGAATTCAAAAATGATATTTAAAACCCCTTAAGGGATTTAATTTTATTGTCAAGTCGAAATTTCATGAAATTAAATCACTAAAATTCAAAAATTTTCAGTTGGATATTTACATCAGCGAAATGTGGAACGTAATGCATAATTAAATTATAAATATTAAAATTCAAATTGTATTTAAAAGGACCAGGCCTTGGACTACTCATATTTGGAACCATGCAAATACAAGTGAAATTTGTCAAAATTCAAATTTAAAAATGCCTATGTTTAGCCTCTCATTGAACAGCATTTTGTTGGAGAAATTGTGGACTCCAAACTCTGTAAAAATTCAAATTTCAAGAGAATTTAAACTGTCCATATAAATTTTAATTTTAATTAATATTTGCAATATTAAAAAAATGATAATTTGGTTGGTTACCGAAACATTCAATTTCAGTGTTTTATCAACTCAAAGACGGCGGACATCCATCGTTCGCCGTTCCCAAACATTTTTCTCCTCATTTATGCCAACGGTTCGGGTAATTAACCATTTTTGCAAGTTTTTTGAAATCTTTGATTTTCATTTAGTATGGACCAACTACAGGCTTAAACTTCAGGGTCCCTGCGAGATGGACCTGACACGGTCAGACTTAGTAAAATTGGGACAAAAAGGCCAACTCACCCATAATGGGACAAAAGGCCAACTCACCCATAATGGGACAAAAGGCCAACTCACTCGAAATGGGACAAAAGGCTGACTCACTCGAAATGGTACAAAAGGCTGACTCACTCGAAACGGGACAAAAGGCCAACTCACCCGAAATGGGACAAAAGGCCAAAGGACAAAAGTCAACACGCTGTCCAAAACGAGGAACAAAAGCCTGATTGCAAAATACTAGTCAGACATTTCACTAATTTTGGGCGAGTCTGCTTTTTCTCCCCATTTTGACTAATTCGGCATTTTGTCCATTCACCTTTTGTGCCCGTTATATTTAATATTTTGTAAAATGTTGTTAATTTTGCAGGTTTCCATTTGACAATGTCACTTGCTCCCTCACTTTTGAGTCTTTCAAGTGAGCAAAACTTTGCCGAAATTCAGTAATTACTCTAACATTTTGCAGTTACAACACGGACGAGGTGATTTTTTTAAATTAGTCGTTACCGGTTAGGTAGTTGTTGTTCGGTGTTGACCAGACCAGAGGTCGGTCGTGACAATAATATGACGATGATCGAATTTGGGGTTAGGGGACAAGAACAGGACAAAACGGATGGACACTGATCAGAGTAGTTCAATGAAAAAAATGTGTTAATGATGTGATCAGACGACCCATTTTGCGATTCTTGAAGAAAACCCGATCACGAGAGGGCATACACTGACTGATCAGGACACGATCTTTGATCAGTGATCAGTGTTTGTTCAGGTGGAAATGGACTGGACATCGGTTGGGGTGGAAAAAATGCGCGAACAAATTGAGTTGGCCGACTATCTGCTCATTGACATTGTGCCTGAGCGGAACACCGTGGTGAGCGCGCGGGTTTTAATACGATCGAGAATTTCTTGAGAGATTCCCGAAGACCAAAATTTGTTTTAAAAAGGTGGGGAAAATCCATAAAATTTAACAATTTTAAAGAAATTATTTAAATTTAATAAAAATGTTTTGCAGCCCTATCCGGCCGGCTATTGGCACGAATTGACAATGCGATTTCGCTTCTCTCGTCGTGCCGGATGGTAACCAAACAAAAAACCAAAACATTTAATCTAAAAATAACTTTGCAGGTATATTCTGCAGGCCTACCTGCCCACTTACCTCACCATTTTTATTTGTGCGTCAAATGCTCACAAATTTTTGCATTTTTAAAAAAAATTTTCAGCTTGGATTTCGTTCGTGCTCGGCACACAGGCCATCCCGGCGCGAACAATGCTCGGCGTCAATTCGCTATTAGGTTAATTTGAGGGAAATTTGAAAAAGATTTTTGTGAAATTTGTTTTTTTACTTTTTAGCAATGACCTTCCAGGTTATTTTTCATAACATTTAATTTTAATTATTGGTTAATTTAATTTAATATGCTTATGTTGTTAATTTAGTTCATTTATAAAAATTGTTTCTAATGAATTAAATGCCTTAATCACTCGATAAAACGTAATTAAATAGGGATTTGTTAACTCAAAAGCAAATTTTACTGTTTTATTTTGCTTCAAATAATTCAAAAACATATTTCGTGGCTTATCACTCGACAAGCTTATGTATAAATATACAAATATTTTATTTTTAGTTCGGCAACATTATCCGGTAGGCTTACAAATTAGGGAAGGCGTCGGGCGTTAGTAATAAAACAAAAAGTATTAAATTTCAGCAATTTGCCAAAGGTCAGCTATGTGAAAGCCATTGACATTTGGCTGCTTTCTTGCATGACTTTTGTGTTCTTTTCGTTGCTGGAACTCGCTTGGGTTAAACTTTAAAATATTTAATGAATTTTAAACCTTTTTAATTGCAATTTTCCAATTAATTAATAATTAATTAAGGTTGGTTACTTAAGCCGTAAGGTCTGTCTAATAATATTTACATATAATGCTAATGAACAAATCAAATTGTTTATTTTTTAATTTAAATTATATTTACTTAAAATTCCTTTTGTTTGCACAGGAAGCGGACAGTCGCGAGGCTGCAAAAGCAGCACAAGACGCGGCTGCAGCGGTCGTTGAACGCGTTACCGTCCCACCGCCGCGTTACGGTAGCGTCGACGCGGGCAGTGCCGAGGGACGGCAAAACATGCAACTGCTCAGGTACTGTACAACTCAGGGTGCGTACTGTAGACCAGAGTGCGGAATTTTGAAAAGCCGGGTCCGGGTACCCGGATTTTCTCACCTGGACGCCCTGGCTTTTCTAAAACTACCAGCAGACTACCGGTCCCTGGAAAGTTCTGGACAGGCCCCGGTACTGTTCGTTCTCTACTGTAGACTGGTTTAAAACGATTTATGCGTTCTTTAGAAAACCGTTTTTAGTTTAATTTTCTTTGCAGGAGGCGCGCCGGCGTCGTGCCGTTGACCAGCGACACCGACGAGTCGGCCACGCTGCTTGACCACCCACCACGGGGCGGCCGAATGAAGCAGCCGCCCAACAACGATTACGGCTACGTGCCGCCGGGGCTGCTGAACGGAAATGCCCGAGGCGGTAAAGGAACTTTTTTTTTAATTTTTCCCAAATTTACTTTTTTGCAGGGGTTGCCGCCGTTCAGATGGACAACAACGTAACGTCACCTCCTCCATTCGTCAAAAAAGTGCCATCACTGGCGGATTTTGGTGAGATTTTATGGGTGGGAAAAAGCGATTTTATATTAAATTAAATTTAAATTAATTTCAGATTTAAAACAAATTGTCTTCTCAAAGTCCGACAATTTATTTCAAATTTGTCGTGGCTTTTTCAGGCTTCGACACCTTCGCGACAACTTCGCCGGCTGCTGCTGCTGCTGACGAGGACGAACAGTCCGAACCCCCGCAGGGGGCGGCCACCGCCCCCTGCGGGGGCTGGTTTGGCACCGGCGGCACTTCCACGCCCCTCTCCAGCGGCAGAGGCCGTTCCCAACGGGAACAGTTGGCACTTCGAATTGGTTGGTGTAATGTTTGGCAATTCTGTGCTTTTCGTATTTTAATTAAAACAAATTAATTCTATATCTAATACTAATCAAGGACAAATTAATTCTGGGTGATCAGAATTCTTTACGCATATCCAAGCTTGAAGTTTATTGCTTTCAGCCTATCCATGGAAGAGATTTCGATCGATTTGGGGGTGGGGTGGGGTAACAATTGCCTATTAAAGTACAAAACAAAATATACATTAAAATTATTGATGTAAAAATGTATTTAATTATATATATATATCTTTTCGATCGTTACTCGGCACTTGTGTTCCCGGCACTGTTCGCCCTTTTCAACGTGTTTTATTGGTAATTAAATGCTTTTTTATTATATTTTAAAAACTAATTCTTGTGCAGGTACCATTACATGGCCGAATGAATGAATTGACGGAAGGACGGACGGATGTACAGTTACATATACAATAATAATAATACACAAAGATTTTTAAGCCGATAACCGTGTACTTTTTCGGGATTCCGACTAAATCCCGATCTTGGCCCAATCACAAAAATCCCCCAAAAATGTTCGGCCGGGAATTTTTTTTAACTTTGCATGTTATTGTTATGAGATTTGTAATCAACATTTATAAAAGAATGCGGTTTTTAACGCTTTAGCTTTAGGAGTGGTGAATTTTTTTGAATTTTTAAATAGGGTTAATTTTGTTAAGAAAAAAGAGATCACGATCAATTCCGTGCCCGGACTTGAGGACCAATCGAGATTTCGATCGAGAATCTCGATCGGTCCGTGCTCTACTACAAAGTACCTAATTGATTTGAACTTCTTTAATATTTATCATTGGAATAATCAAAAAAAATTAAATTTTCAAAATTAAAAACAGTGCAAAATGTGAAGGCGACTGAATGCATGCGCGCGTGCATCATTTATGCCTTGAGGCGTTTTCAGTTAAAAAAAACCAAAAAAATTTTTTTTAAGCAAATTAAAATATTTTTTCAAGGCATAATAAATAAATGAGTTTTTTGATGAACATCTACCAACCATCACTCGTCGTATTCGTCCTCCCGCGCCCGGAATTTGTTGGCCAACCACGCGACTTTGTTCACCACCTCTTCCTGAAAGAATTATTATTTTTTAATTTAAAAACATTTAAAAAACAAAATTTTTGTTCCGACCTGCGCGAGGTTGAAGCACATGGCAAGCAAAGCCATGCCGGCCAACAAATAAATACTGAAATCGTTTCAATAAATATTTTTATTTATATTTTTAAAAAATTATTCTTTGGACGACCTCGTGATGACCAACTTCTCCTGAGCCTCCCTGTCACTGCCGACCGCCTCGCCCGGAAATTTGTCGCCGAACCCTTAAAATTTAAATTTTGAAAAAAAAACATTTTTATTTTTTGTTGCCAATTGTGGTCAGAGATATGTAGCAGAAGTAGAAACTGTCCAAAAAGGTCCATCTGAATGTAGAAGATTAGCAAAAATTTACTTTGAAATCGTAATTTAAAATAATTGATCTAAATATTGTAAAATATGTTTTGATTAGCTTAATTTAAATCTTTGAATTAAATTAATATAATAAATAATAATTCCTTAATATATTTCATTTTTGGAATTAATGATAAAATTCTGTTTATGCTGAACACACAATATGTACAATAATTTTGCTTTTTAAATAATTAAATTAAAAATAATAACAAAACGAACTCTTCCCAAAGACAGAAGAGAATGGCACCGGTTCCCAAATAGGCGAGCATTGTCAGCAAAACCAACGAAAGGGGCACCTTTAGGCGGAAATTTACAAAAACGAAAAAAAAAACAAAATTTGGTCACCGAAATCCGTTGGAGTTGGGCCTCGACGCTTTCTTTGACTTCGAGCTGGACTAAATGGGCTCTGGCCGCCAATAGCTGGAGGGGAATTAAACGGCTTTTTGGCCATTTGTTTCGGTCTAAGCCGTTTAGAAGTGCCAATTTTTCGGTGGTCCCCAAAATTTCGAATAGCGTCAAAAAGTCCCCCCACCTCGCCTAATGAATAATTAAAATAAATTAAAAATGAATAATTAAAATAAATTAAAAATGAATAATTAAAATAAATTAAAAATGAATAATTAAAATAAATTAAAAATGATTATTAAAAATTACATTTCTTACATCGTTGACGTCGGCCGCCGCTGTGACAAGTCCGCCGTTGACGGGTGCCAAACCGCCGCCAGGGCCAAGCGACTCCAACGAACAGTCGTCTTGTTGCTGGAAGCGCAATGTGCTCAAATCTAAAAAACCCCCCAAATATTTGCATATAAACCCCCCAGGGGTTGTTAGCCTTCTTAATTACTGTACATGGATGGTTGGCACGAGTCAATTTGGCAACCAGCGAATTGGCACGGCGAATTTTTGCGGCTTGACGTCGTTTGTGCCATAAAATGATGTTGTACTTGAGGCGAATTGAGCGGGCGTACAGAAACCTTTGGGGGTGAAGAAGGCCAATAATTTAATTTTTATTTTTGTTTTGGTAAATTATCAATGTTTAAGGTAGCATTTTTAAATGTTTTAAACCATTTTTATTTCGAATTTTTTTTTCAAAACCTAAAAATTTTGGCCATCACATCGCCAATGTTGGTGAGGAACAGCAGCATCAGCGGAATTCCGATGATCGCGAACAGAATGGTCAGCGTTTTGCCAAAGTACGTTTTGGCGGAAGTGTTACCGTACCCAATCGTTGTGATAATCTTCAATTTGAATTTGAATTTTTGAATTATTTCCAATCATTTTACGGATAACGAATAGAGAAATGATCCGGTGAAAGTCCATTGAGCAGCGCGGCCAAACTCTTTGCCGTCGTAGCCCCGGTGGATGGCCCACAGGCATTTCCGTTTGAATAATTTTGTCTAAAAATTTAAATAAATTTATTGAAAAACAAAAATTTCCATCATTAAATCCCGCCCCCCCCCCTCATAACCTGCGAGTACACCGTCCGTTCCCACTCCGTCCGGTCCAATTTGTTCACGCGAAACGTCGCATTCCACGCCACGCCCACCGCGACACTTAAAAATGCGCATTTAAATTTGTCGAAATTTATTTACAATTATTTAAAATAAGAAAAATAATAACCTTCGCGCAGCAGTCACCTCACTTTGGATGTAACGCTGAAAAGAAAAAGAGTTTTATTTTATATAACAAATTACAACTTTTAATCATTAATATTTTTTTAAAAACAATAAAAAGTATTATTAAAAATATTGAATTAAATTATCAGCCCGCCTCGCCTCGTGTGGGCCTTCGACCGCGCGAAATACAACGGCCCCTAACATGGCATAACCAATTACCTAAAATAATTCAAAACGATTTTTGAATAAATAAAATTTAAAAAACCAAAGCGCAAAGTCCGACGTGGGAGAAGAAAAAGGCGATGATTCGCTTTACCAAATTTACCACCCGCGTGACCTGTGCAATTAAATTAAAAGTATTTGCCTTTTTAATTTTAACAAATTTTTGTACCAAATCTTTCGCAAATAATTAAATTAATAATTTTGCTTTTTATTTAACGATTTATTTTTTAATTTCCTTTTGCTGTTGCCGCCAAATGGCTTTTTGAACTGAACGAACCTTCGACCGTCGATGGTTTCTTCTGGACATTGCCGCTTTTGTACTGCTCGTCGTCGTCGTCGTCGTTATTTGCTTCGATGGCGTGGAAACCGCGCCGCCGGTCGCATGCACATCGAAGTTAGTGAAAATTTTGGATTTGACTCAATAATTTTTTTGGCAAACTGTCAAGAAATATATGAAAATTTGGTACTTGCGTTATACACCAGAGATCAGACTGATCGATCGAGATTCCCGATCAGTCCTCAAGTCTAGAGCCGGAATTGAGCTTCGAGCGAGATCTCGAGTTGTCGAAAAATCTCGAGCCGGAACAGTCGAGATGCGAGATTTTTGATCAAAATTGAAATTTTTTTCAAAATTCACCAAACTCCACCAAATTTTGGTAAAGGTAAAAAGGGAGTACTAGAAGCATTCTGCAGAATTTGGTCATGAAATATAACACCTGTGTTCCAAGGTTTTGAAAATTAAATGTGTCTGACCAAAATCTCGGTCTCAAAAAATCTCGTAAAGCTCATTTTTAGTCGAGCGAGATCTCGATGAGATCTCGTCTCGTTCCGGGCTCTACTCAAGTCCGATCTCGAGTATACGCCGGCGGTCGGCCAGTTTGGTGCCGACAACTTTTGAAATGGAATAACTTTTAGGTTATTTGACTAAATTCAATAATTTTGCTATCATTCGAAAGCATTTCGTCTGTAGAAGCTAAAAGCAAAAAAGTTCTAAACGCTTGACTTGTACAAAAGAAGTTATGGCGCAAAGCGCCAGACGGCACAAAAAGTCGCGTTAAGCCTCTGGGGATACGGTAATGGAATTTTAAAAGATTTAGAACATAAAAAATTAAAGAAAATTTGGAAACTCTAATATGTTTAGGAAATTTCATACCTAAAAAACTAAAAGTTCCGGATTTCGATGCTAGGCTTATCAAAATTAAAAAATAACAGAATTTTTCACTGCCTGGCTTCCTTATTATATATTGTACGGACAAACGATGCAAAAATCCATAAATTGGGGGGCTTCTCTTCTTCGGCATCGATGACATCGCATGTCCGCCCAATGCCCGGCGGCGGCGGCGGCNCACACCGGTGTGTGGGCAAATTGATAAATTATGAATATAATAAAACCAAATTTTGTTTTATGTTTCCGTTTCCAGGGGTCCGTCCGTACAAATGCTGTCTCTTATACACATCTAGATGTGTATAAGAGACAGATTCTATGGGCACCAGAAACATGAGCTGGCACTGGGCACCAATTGTGTTGGAATTGTTGGCTGAGCTTTGGCAATTTTTGGTTGGACAAATTGCGTCATCGGATTTTACCCATTTTTTGGAAAAGTTTGCGTCGAAAAATGAATGTGTTTTGCCTTCTTAAAGTGGCGCCGACGGGACCATTCGTCAGAATTTTAAAGAAAATGTTCGATGGAAGCAAAGTTTAACGTGCTTTTAAATCAATTGTAAAACATTGTAACATTTTTTAAATTAATTTAAATACATTTTAATGTTTATTCAGCCCATGAAATGTCCTGAATATTCCGATTTTTCCACAAATAAACATTGATTTTAATGAATAAATGTCAAAATTGCTGCTTTTTCACGTTCTGCTGCTGATGATCTTCAAAATTTTGAGCTTAAAACTTTGCTTACACTCAAAGAAAGGCTTAGAGAGGGCAGGGGGAGGCGGCATGTGCTAACAAATAAGAACAGAGAGACTCAAAAGACCGCCGACAAACAATCAGAAGACGGCGAGAGACTGAACGGAACAGAGAGAGAGAAAGAGAGAAAAGAGAGATAGAACAGAAAGAGAGAGGAAAAGCCGGCAGACGATCAGAGCGAGTTGAATTGATCGATCGGAAATGTGAGGGATCTCCGGCTGTCCCAACGGCTGCTGGTTTTTCCATTTGCTTTGCTGGTTAATGATCCAGTTGATCCAGTCCGGACCGGTTCCAATCCCCCAAACCCTTTCAATTTGTGTCGCATGGGCAACTACAAGTCCAGGCCTCAGCTGTCTTGCGCAGGTCGGCAGGCAGCAAAATGCCCATTTTAACAAAAATAAAAATTGAAGAATTTTTGCGGCGTTTTTCCATATTATAAAATGAATTGGCGGCCCCTCCTTTGATCGGAGTGATCAAAATGTGCTAATAATTTTTGAATTGAAACGCCGCACAGATGAGCTGAAGAAACGGATCAGCGAAGGATATGCAATTGTACGATCGAAACTGAACGATGACATTAAGCCGAAGTTTGATGCCCGCTCGGCCCTTCACATCAACTGCTTGTAAGCCCGCGATTTTTGAGGGGTCCAAAAGTAATTTTCGGCAATTTTTTCGTTTAAAACGGAAGCGCCGGGAGATTTTTTTTGTTTTGCTTCTGAAAATAATTTTGTGTAATTTTTTTCTCAATAATTTCAAATGTCGACGAGTCGCGGCGGCACATTTTTATTCGTCGCGGCTAAGCCTTAAGGGGAAAAGCCTCAATTTATTTTCAGTCAGGGAACGCTCGAGGAGTTCCGTGCCGAGTTGGACCAAGCGGACAAAAGCATTGAGGAGAAAGTGAACGGGCGAGAGCTTTCCCTTCTCCATTTGGTTTGCATCGGCGTCTGTGAACAGGTCCACAAATTCGCACAAAAATTTCTTTTGAGTAAAATTAAAAATGTAAAAAATAAATTTATATTTTTTGTTTAATTAAAGAACAAAAAAATAAAAAGTTAAATTTCTACTTAAATAAAGCAAGTTCATTTAAAAATAAAAGAAATTAATATTTTTTTGAATTACCTGCCCCATTTAAAAAGCCCACTTATTCAGCAGTCCGAAAAAATCCGACTTCTGTTGGACCGTTGTGGCGGCGGCGGCACCGGTGCCGCCACGGAGTCAAATGGTGTCGAGCCCTGCGGCAATGCCGTTGTCGTCGGCAACGGCGTCGTCGGTGCCGTAGGCGACGCTTCCGGCAGCACCGACGCGCAGCGTCGTGCGCTGGCACTGCTCCAACAACGGACGCGCAACGGCTTCAGCGCGTTGCACATCGCCGTTTACAAAGGGGACAAAGGCGCACTGCAGACGCTGCTGGAGGCGGGCGCGGAACCGAATGCGACTGCAGCTGCGCCTGGCGTGCCGCCTCCGCTCCACTTGGCCGCCATGTAAACGCATTTTTATGAGGTAATTTCTTCTCGATTATATTGAAGGTCCGGCAATGTGGAGGTGCTGCGAGTGCTGGTCGCGCACGGTGCCAACCTGCAAGCTCAAGACTTTGTGCGCTACACGGCGCTCCATTGTGCCACTTACTTTGGCCATGTGCAGGTCGATACCAGAATTTGCTGCTGAATGGGTAAGAAGGCACTTGCAATGTTGTTTTCTCCAGGTGGTGCGGGAACTGCTCGAGGCAGGCGCGGACCCAAACGCCAGCGGCGGTGTTCACGACAGACCGGTGCTGACAAATGGTCCCAAAAAAGAAAATTCGATTGCGCATTTTTTAGATTCATATTGCGGCTGGCAAAGCGAACCCGGCAATGTTAAAGGTGAATATTTTTGGAAGAATTATAAATAATACTTTTATTTTTGGTTTTTTTTTGCAAAACGAATTTTCTTAGGCGTTCCTCGAGGCCGGCGCGGACCCGACGCTGCCGGACGACGAGGGCAACACCGCACTGCATTTTGCGGCCAAGACTGGGCATTGCACATCGATGGGCCTGTTGCTGGACAGGGCCAAAGACGCGCGACAATTTGCACTGCAGTCAAATTTATATGGGGATACGGTAGGGGAGGGGGACAGATGGGGGGGGGGATACTGTACAATTATCGTAGGAACTTAATTTCTTTGTAACTTTTGGGGCAGGCCCTTCACTCCGCCTGTTATTGTGGGCGAATGGACGCGGTCAAACAATTGTTGGCAGCCGCGGGAAGTGAAGTGTTGGGAATGGTAAATTTTGGCGAAAATTTATTGGAATTTTACGAAAAAAAAATTTTGAGGAAAATTTGTTCTCCGAAACACCGCTGATGGCCGCGTGCACTGCGGGCCGCTTCGAGTTGGTCTGCTTTCTGATGCGCCAACCCGAGGCCTTTTTTTAAAATTTTTTGGGGGTCTAAGCCTAAATTTTTACGCGATTTTCAGGTGGACCCTAACCACCAGGCACAGGACGGACACACGGGCAAATTTTCGGATTTAAAACTTTTACCAAATGAAATTTTTTTAGCAAAATTTTCTGTTTTTTAGCACTGCACAGCGCGTGCTTCCACGGGCACATTCGCGTCGTGCAGTACCTGCTCGACAACGGGGCAGATCAGTCGCTGACTGCACGCGCGGTGGACAGCCCGCTGATCAATCAATTCGGTGGGCCCCCAAAACCCGGCAATGTCCGGTTTCCTGGGCAAAATGGTATCTCTGGGTGGGGTTCAATTTAAGTACAATGATTTTATTCTTTATTTTCTTTTAATAATATTTTCAAATAAATTTAATTAAATGTAAAATTTTCTCTTTTAAAACTGTCCCCACAGGCAACAACAACAAAAGTCAACTTCCCGCAGCAACTTACAACGGCCTTTCCCCATTTGTGCGCATGGAAAATGCCGAAAAAAATTTGGTAGCAAAAATTTTTTGTTTCTTTTTTTTAAAATTGTTTTTTGATAGTCTCCCGAATTTCCACGCTATACAAAATGTATGGAGGAACAGTTTCAACCGCAGACGCCAATTTTGTGGGCCTACGAAAAGGGCCATGACCAGGTAATTATTGAATTTGGCCCGACTTTTCTGTACATTTTACTCATCCCCGGAGATTCCCAAAAATTGGGCCAAATCAAATTTAATTGATTCAAAACAACAAAAAATGTTAAAGAAAATGAGAGAATTTGTTGCATAAATATGTTTGTAAGTGCACAGATTGTGAACATGTTGAAATATTATGCAAATCGCCGGCCCGATTCGGACGCCTGTTCTGAGTACAGGTGGGGGGGGGGACGGCGTTTTATGCAAATATTAATTGGGTAATTTGTCTTCAATGTTCAAGCTCCGGAAGCAGTTCATATACGCCGTTGCCCTCTCCGCTGGGCCGTCTCCGTTCAATGACCAAAGTCAGTGTCCACAGCAGCACCAAACTTGGCATTAAATGCCGGAAAAAAATGAAAATGGTCCTTCCCCTACACAAAATTAGTCCAAAATGTTCGTCGTTTGTTCAGATCAATTGGGGGGCTATAAGAATTTTCTGATCGATCAGATCCAGCGGAGTCCGGATGGGCCAAAGCTCCCCCCCCACTCACTGACCACGAAGCTCAAAACGAAGCTAATTTTTTTCCAAAGCACGAAGCCCAAAATCCCCAAAGTTTCGCAAAGCTCGGAGCCGAAGTTCCGCCTATCCCGGAGATCACTCTGATCAAGAACGGCAAAAAAAAGGATGCCGCGCAACCCATTAAAATATTATTTCAAATGCACACTTTTGTCTCTTTTGACCGTAATTAAATTTTGATAGGAAAAAGCCGAAATTTTGCAACTTCGCGGAGAACTCCGTTCCGCCCACCATCTTTCGTTGCTGGACGTTGAACTGAAAGAGCCAATTGGTCCGCACGTTGGCTTAAAAGAATCCAAAATTTTTGAAATTCCACCAAATTTAGGCAATGGTTCGTTCGGCAAAGTTTATCGAGGTGTTTATCGAGGCAAAACGGTTGCAGTCAAGCGGTACAAGGCGTGTGTTTAATTTTTGATTTGATCGGTATTTCTTAAATTAAATTTTCATAAAATGCCCTTAAGGTCGTCGCTTTTGGTGCAAAAACAGAGGTGGAGGGGGCCTAGGCTTTCGAAACTTCAAATTTCCATGTTTTAGGTTGACATGTTCTGTCGTGAAGTGTCCATTGTGTCTGTTTTATTTTATTTTATTTTATTATTTTATAAATATAAAATATATATTTTTGTTTTATTAAGCTCTCATCTGAAGCATCCAAACATTGTGGCCTTTGTCGGCGCCTGCATGGACGACCCGAGCGTTCGTCAATTTTTTCAAATTTACTTTTTGAAGCCCAAAAAATGTGTCCAATTTTTGTTTTTGTAGCAATTTGCCATAATCACCGAATTTGCCTCTGCCGGATCGCTCTTCTCACTGCTCCATGTGCAGAAAAGGTTGAAAAGAAACAAACAAAAGTATTCCAAAATTTTTAGAAAAAATAATTTTAACCAATTTTGATTTAAATTCTTTCCTAATTTGTAAGTCAATTTCGTCCCCCCCCCAGGGTATTTGAGATGGCACTTCGGCTTAGCATCGGTGTTGACATCGCGCGGGGAATGAAGTATCTGCACGAGCTGGTCGAGCGGCCGGTCATCCACCGGGATTTGGTCGTACAGACCAAACAGAACAGTCCAAAAAATGGGGTCTAAAACAATTTCAGAATTCGCACAATATTTTGCTGCACAACAGCGGCCGGGCGGTGGTCGCCGACTTCGGCGAGTCGCGCTTTGCGGGTTCGCATGACAAACGCGAGGACAACATGACCAAGCAGCCCGGGGTGCCAATAAAAAAACAATTAAAACATTTTTGGCACTCACTTTTTGAAGAACCTCCGTTGGATGGCACCGGAAGTGTTCACACAAAGTTGTCGCTACGACCACAAGGTGAACACGAACAGTGCATTATTTCTATTCAAAACTAAGCCGGAAAAATCAATTTTTTATTAATTTTAAATGTAATAAAGGTAAATATAATGAAATAACATAGATTAATATTAATTTTTTTAATTTAATTTTAATATTTTCTAATTTTTGAAGATCCAATGGTCCTTTTTTAAATTGCACAAATTAATTATTTAAATAAAGCATTAAGCACTTTACCTAATTTCTTTTGATTAAATGTAAATATTTTGTGGAGGTGGACGTGTTCAGCTACGCGCTAGTTTTGTGGGAAATCCACGCGGCCGAATTGCCCTTCTCGCAGTTGAAGCCCGCAGCGGCGGCTGCCAAAATGGCTTATGAACGAAGTAAATAAAAAGGGAAAGAATTTTTTAAAAAATTGAAAAAAATTAAAACTCGAAAATGAAAATCCGGGATTGATTCTATTAAAATAATATAAATAACAATATCAAATTCAATAAAATCGGAGAAAATATTATCAAAAATTAAGTTTGCTGAGTTTTTTGTACTTTAAAAGCTTAAGCGTTTTTTAGATCGGCCACAACTTCCGACCGAAGCGACTGCCCAATTTCCGCGTCACATCATTCAAACTTTGAGCAACGCCTGGCATCACGGTAAATTGGGTTATTTTGATAAAAGCATATTTAAATTTCAGCACACTTTTTTTGCCTAATGTTCAAATTTTTGCTTAAATTTTGGATCCAATTGCGCGGCCCGAATTCTCGCAAATACTTCACGATCTGGAGAAGCACATTGCAGCCGACGAGTTGAAGCAGTTCAGCAACATCGGCGCCTGTCCCCTCCTCACATCGTCCGTGGATTCCACTGAGTCCGCCACAATTCTGCGTGAAGAGTCCGAGGACAACGCGGACACGACGGAGGAGGCTGAAGTGCGTTTTGAGAGTTTCAGCAAAATTCTTTAAGGCTTCATGACTTTCGGACTGTTTCGTAGAGTAGCGCTAATTACCCTATTAGAGTTTGGGCATTTTTCAATTAGAAGAGTTCCTTCTCATCTCCAGGCGACTGACGAGCAGCACTTAAGCCGCAGCGGGGTCAACACCGTCTCCCAACTGAAAGACCGTTGGGAACAGATGAGCGTTGGGGACTCGGCAGGTTCATCAAAAAACTCCAATTTTTTTGTTTTAAAAGTTTTTCGAAAACTTTCAATTTAACACCCCACCGGTCGTCTTGCATAGGCATCCAGACGCAGAAGGGCGCGACGTTGTCATCGTCGCCCGCGGCGCCGCCGTCCTCCGCTCTGGAGAAGCTGAAGCAACGCGTTGACCAGCACGGCTACGTGTCGCAGTCGGCGCGTGCCATCGCGGCCGCCAAGGGAGCCACGCAGCTGCGCGACTCGTTCGCGATGGCGCGACGCGCCGCCAACGTTGCCCAACGGCAAAGTGCACTCATTCGCAAAGCGGCGGAAAATGTTGTCGCGGACGTGAGCGGAACTGCAGCGGATTCTTCGACATTGATGAGCACCACGGAACTCTCGGCTGATGACCTAAAGGTTGCTGCTGTTGTCCCACCGTCAAGTTCGAGCAGTGCAGACAACGACAACAACAACAACAGCACGGGGCAACAGCTAAACAACAGCAAAAATGTTGCAGTGACAACATTGAAGAAGAAAAAAACGATGCATTTGGTGACCGCTAAGGGAAGCAGTGCCGAAGAAACACCGCCCGCCGAGGCGAAAAACAACAAAAATTGTGACAAAAATTAATTTGTTTTTTATTATTTTTGAAATTCATATTACAAAAATGCTTATGTTAAATTGGATGCTTCAAGTTATTCTAAAAAACAAAGCACACTCTGCCCTGGTCGTGTCGATTTTTGATAAACCAATGCAAAAATCACACTCACTAAAAAGATTGAAACCCCTAAAAAACCCATAAATTATCACAAATTGCTGGCATCCATTTGCAAAATTTTTTTCGATCATCCTTTCTTTATCTTGACTAAGTAGGCCGGGACCGAGATTTTTGGGAAAAATCGGGACCGGGATTGACCGGGACCGTGAAAACCGGGATCAGGATTTTGACTTCTCAAAAACCGGGAATTTCCCGACCGGCCCCGGTCGAGATCCCGGCCCGGCCTACTCTTTCTTTTTGTTAAGAAAATTCAAAAACAAACTTTGCAATATTTTAAAATGTGGCGATCTGTTCACCCAAATTTTCAAATCGAGTCAAATTAAGAGCAGCCAAAAATTGGTTTTTAGCTCGTTGCCATATTTATTTCAATCCGGGTGCTGCAACCCGGGCCCGGGGTTACCGAATGAAAAGAAACCCGACGAATAATGTGAAGTTTACTTAAATTTTATTTTAATAAAGAAATTTCGATTTGCTGCTTTTAAACATTTTTGGATGCACCCTGCTATTTATTTACCTATGTATAAAAGGACCAAAATGTAGAGTGAACATTTTCATTCTTCATAAATAAAACTCTCTCTGTTTGTTTCTGCTTGTAACCAAAAGAATGTCTGACCATCCTCGAGAGGCGCAACGACACCTGGAGGAATTGGAAGAACTGTGAGCGATAATCCTTTATTATTTGATAACAAAAAATCAATAAATTTCAGTAATATTTGTGATGACATTTGGCTGGACACTTTGGCGTTGATTGGACTTGTCGAAGTCGGCACAAAGTTCGCGCTGATCAGTGCCCGTTTCGATGCCGTCGTGGCCATTCACTTACGGCATAGAAAGTGGGCAATCGGGACGCTTTACATTCAAAGAGCGAGGAGCGGCACTGGAGCAGAAATTGTCATACAGAACGACGACACCAGCTGCAAATACTTGCCGATCGCGAACACTCCGCTTCCACCCAATGTGGTTGGGTTCGATTCAATCTACGTTTGGTCAGTTTTGTTCGAATTCAAAATATTCATTTTGCATTATCTCATATTTTAGCTACATTGATCGCGAAGTCCTCACTTTCCTTCGTCACATTCGGCGTATCATCAGCTCGAACATCGCTCTGCAGTTTTCCATTCGTGCCACGGAACAACGCTGCTGGGACATTATGGCACAGGAGATTTGGCCTCTGATGGCGAATGGCATCAGAGCACTGATGGACATGAGGAAAAGCGACTTTGTTCTGCTACACAAACACATCTCTCCGACCGTCCTCACTGACTGCGTCAATCTCCGACGAATCTTCTCACATTATCTTCCCAATGCGACGCTCAATGACCAACGGCCTGGCCAAGACCAATACACATGGCTTCAGACTCCCCGTGACGATGGCCTCCCGAAAGTGTTGTCATTCTACAAGTGGAGAAAAGGGTGGCAGCAACTCACGGAGCAACTGAAACGGGTGGGTTGGCCCTTCAATGGCATTTCTCACCAAGGTTTTAATTAATTTAGAATTTCTTCAACGTCAACACCACTCCGGTCAACTTTCTCGTCTATTCTTGTGTGCCGAATGGTCGTATTTTCTTATTCGATGTGGTGAATGAACGAACACGAGAGCGAATGGCACAGGCATCTCGCGCGGGAAATACAATGTTCTGGCACATTCACACCAACAATGCCGTGTTGTGGCGCTGTCCAGCAGTTCGGTTTGAGTTTAACCCGAACTTAACGTCGCCGTGGGAGGAGGAGGCCAATGAACTGAAGAACTTCCTCTACATTACCCTTCGAGATCCGGACATTGGGTTCGTAGATGATCACTTTATTCAATTCTTCTTATAATTGTTAATTATTTCAGGCCGTCATTGTTGTGCAGTCCAGCAGATGAGCCGGTGGGGGAGACAATTTCAACCCGGAAATGAATTTATTGTGTCCTTAAATGGAGTAGCCAAGCCAGCCTTAATCTGTTCAGTTGATGTAACATCATATTATATGTCCCCATAACTATTCCTATTTGATGTAACCGTATAATGTATATATCTACTCTCTTTTTATTTCAAATTATATACATAATTACTACATAATATTTCGTGATGAAAAAATCGTTCAGGCAAAAATTAGATTTTGGGGTAGAGCTGGAGCTCCAGCTTTTTACAAAAAAAGATTTTGGGACATTGGACCTCCGGACCTGCTGACCTCCATTTCTACCAATTTCAAACCTCCGATCCGAACGGCTAAACCTTACGGTTGAATGAATGCTTTTTTCAAAATATGTCATCGAATTAAAAAGTTAGCCTTTTTCATTTTCCCGAAGGACGAATAGCCAATGGCTCGTGGACACGGCGAGTTTATGTAAATACCAAAAAATGCGAAATGTTTGGTATTTGTGCAACAAAATAAAGAGAATTTTGCGTGAAAATGTCCAATTAATTTGCGTTTTTCTTAATTTCTTTACCAAATTTATTTGCCCATCTTTCGATTGTCTTCCACTTTATGTTCAACATTTTTGCAATTTGATCGCCCTTAAACGCCGGATTGTTTCTTCCAATTTCCATAAATCGCTCCACCAATTCCTCTCTCTGCTTATCCGTTCGCTTGGCTAAATATCGGAAAGGCTTTTTTTAATTAAAACAATTTTATTTGTTTTAATTAGATTTGACCGGGATCGTTAAGCCGGAATAGGGATTGACCGGGATCGTGAAAGCCAGGATCGGGATTGACCGGGATCGTGAAAGCCGGGATCGGGATCGTGAAAGTCGGGATTGGGATTACCGGGATCATGAAAGCCAGGATCGGGATTGATCGGGATCGTGAAAGCCGGGATTACCGGGATCGGGATCAGCATGTTGAACCGGGATCGGGATTACGCCTTTTCAAAAACCGGTATAATCCCGCCCAATCCCGGCCAACTCTAGTTAAATATGTAAATAATAAAGCCAACTTATGCCGAGTTCATTTTTCCATTTTAAAATTGTGTCGAGCGTTTGGCCAACTTCCGACGCGACAAAATGGTCAATTTTGGCGCTTTTACTTTTGCCTTTGCTTTCGTCCAAATAATTTTTCCTCAATTTATAAAATTTGACGAGACTTTTGAGTTTATCTTTCTTAGAATGGCAATTGTTTTCGTCTTCTTTGCTGTTCTGCTTGCCGAGCACGTCGGAGTTTTCGTCAATGCAACTCTCCACGGTTGGCTCGTCGTCGTCGTCATCAATTAGAATAATTTCAGGTTGGCCACCCTCATTATCGTCATCGTCAGGCTGGCCACCTTCATTACCATCAATCACCATAATTTCAGGCTTGCCACATTTGGTGAACGCTTGTGCACCCATTTGATCAGATTGCTGATCAACTACACGGCCGACCATCAGCTTTTTTGCCTTTAGATCGGTCAAAAATGGCTGATCTTCAATGTGATCTTTTTTTGAGGGGCCCGGCATCGTCTCGCGCATCAGTTGGTCAAAAGGGTGTTCAATGTCCGTGCCAATGTCATTCAAATAATTGCCACTGTCCGATGTTGGAACAAATTTTGTTGGGTCATTTTGCTGAAACGCATTTTCGTCCTCACGACAAAGTCCGGCATCAGCAGAAGCATTGGGCGGTTGGGCAAATGCATTTTCAATTAAAGCGATATCCTCCTCAGTCCATTCATCAAAAAGGCCGCCGATCGCTTCTCCGTTTCGTTTATTTTGATCATTAAAATCCATCGCAAAAACCGTCAGCAAAACGGTCACAAATAAAGGCACAATTTTAATTGTCCTGAAAATAGGCATATCGGAGAATTTTTGTTTTAGTTTAATGGTAATAGGCCCTTCTTTATGCCACTCTTTTTTATGCAAAGGCATTCATTTCATTAGAAAATAGTCGATGAATTGATTTATTTTGATCAATTTTATTTCCTTCACTAATACATTGAAATTATAATGTAAATATATAATAAAATTTCAAATAATTAATTAACCAGGGCTCCCGCCCTAAAATTGCTTGTATTGCGGAAAAAATCCGCGGGAAATTGAGGCAGAAATGAAAAGTTCAATAATATTTTATAATTTGCTAAAATGACTCATTTCAAACAAAACATTTAAATTTATTCTCCATAACTATTTATTTATTCGCTTACATATTTCTGCAAAAATAAATGAAAAATTTGGCAAAAGTTCAATTTGTTTTTATGAATTTTTCTCCATAAATTTGCCGCGGCACGCCTTCGAACTTCCGACCGCCGCGTTGCGCATTTTCATCAGCGCCGCGCTCAGTGGATGCGCGCGTTGGATGTGCAGCGCGTATTCGTCGTAGGCGGTCGATGTAAAACCGCACTCTTCGCACACAAAAACCTCCAAATTTATTTTGTTATTAAATTTTAAATGGGATAATTAACCCCCCCCCCCCCGGGGTTTCCGAGCTTTTGGAGCAGTACCGTAACAAAAACCCCAATCCTTTGCAACTTTTTGTGATTTTAAAAATTCCCCCATCGGACGGACTTTGCTCCTGCGCTCCTTGTAGCCGTATGCGTGTGCCCTGCCGTGCACCTTGCGCATGTGCGACTCGAGCGAGCATCGTTGCGTAAACGATTTGTCGCAAAGGTCGCATTTGTACGGACGGACCCCTGGAAACGGAAACATAAAACAAAATTTGGTTTTATTATATTCATAATTTATCAATTTGCCCACACACCGGTGTGGGTTCGAGTGTGCCGCTTCAAGTCGAAGGTGTCGTTGAAGCCCTTGCCACAAAAGGTGCACAGATAGCGCTTCAAGTCCGAATGGCACTTGGCGTGCCGGTTAAGCAACCTTTGCAGATGGAATTTCTGAAATAAAAATATGAAAATAGATTTTAAATAAAATTTAGGTGCCACTATTTAACAATTGGGGGGTGTTCAGAAACCAATGATCAGCCCGCATAATTAGGATCACAAAAACATTGGTTGTTCTAAAACGTGTCCCAATATGGACACACTTTGCCGCACGTGCGGCACGTCAGCGCGCCGGGTGCCGAGCTGGGCGCCGGCGTCGGGTCCACGTCCGGCGGCGCGCAGTGAGCGTTCAGCAACGGATTCTTCAAGCCGTAACCGCCGTTTACGTACTCCACCATCGAAGCCGTCGTGCCGGACGCTGTTGCTGCTGAAACAGGAGCTGTTGGTGGTGCAACCGCTTGCGGTACGGTGAGGGTGGCACCGCGGTTCCGTCCAATTGGCGTTCCGGCAGCGGCCGTAGTGGCAGCGGCGAGCGCGGCCACAACCCCGGCGGGCGGAAACTGAAGAGTCAATTGGTTGTGGACTACTGTATTTCATTTAGCTGGGATACTGTATTTAATTTAGGATTTAGAAGAGGGTATGTGTATTTAAATTGGTGGGGTTACTGTATTGAAAGTCTCAATTGTTCAGTAGGAAACAGATTTATTAAAAAATTGTATTCTAAGATTTGATTACCGGTAGCGTCCGATTTGCTGGAGGTGAGGCCGACGAGGTGGACGAGTTCGAATTGGACGGCGGTGGAAGAAGCCGATCCACCAGAAAGGTCGTGGAGCAAGGAAGCTGATTTTCTCGAATTTTTTGACTCGATTTTTCCGTTTTGTCTCGAAATGTTGCGTCATTATTGCCTCCCAACAAAGCGCTGATCCGGTTGGACAGCCGCTGCTGTTGCTGATCGTTGCTCAACGGAATAAGCCGGGGGTTGGCTTCGTCAGAAGCTAAAAATTAGTTAATTCAACAATTTTTAAAATTTTATTAAGTTAAGGGGTCTTTTTATGACACAAGTTTCTTAGTTTGATCAGATCCAGCATCCGGATCTCGCGCGTCCGTTGCTCAACAGATGATATGTCCCATTTTAATTGTTTTACCCCGTTTATTGGGTCCATTGGACAGAAGAAGTGCCTGCTGCAGTTGCTGTTGTGGGGCAGCTGGTTGGGTTGCAGCGCCAGCGGCGAGCAGTGCATGCAGCAGTGCTGCGGTACGGCTCGCCGTCGCCGCAAGTGCCATTGCCGCCGCAGTGCCCGGTGGGGGATGCGCGTGCAGCAGAAATTGCTGAAAATGTTGCCTTTTAACAACGATTAATGGAAATAAATTTTAAAATAGAAATTCTTGTTCAGACCGAACAAAAATTTGATCAGATTCGAGTCACTAATTGTAAGTATTCATTCTTGATAATGAAATAATTTTGCTATTTGTTAGGTTCGGAATCCGGGGGTCAGATCGTTAAGCTTGAACCACTTAAACAATTGTCTTCGTAACCAATCAATATACCATTTATTGAGACCATAAAATTGCCAAAAATGACGTGCCTGAAGCGCGAATTGCCCCGGGGGGATGTTGTTGGCGGTCGGAAGCATTTGGGGCGCCGGCATTTGCTGCTGAATTCGATGGCCAGAGATGGAAGGCGGCGCATTTAGCGGCAAAAATGGCGGAAACATTTTGAGTGAACTTCAAAATTTGGCAAAAATTGACTAAAATAAAAATAAAAATTTCAATCGGCCTGCTCGGGGTTCGGGGTTTTTTGGGGTCGGGTGCCAACCCTGATGAAATGGCCAAAAGTGATTGGTGTTTGATTTGTACGAGTTGGGTGAGGAGTTGCTGACAAATGGAGTGAATAATAGCGCCGTTGTCGCTGACAATGGGCGCAGCCAATGGACGAAGGGGTGGGACGACCCCCAAGGGGCCATTTACCGCCGCCGATGGGACAGACAGTTAGAGACAACAAACAGACCACTGGGAAAGGAATGGATGAATGAGAAACGAGAGAGTACAGTTAGAGACCGTGTGCAGGCAGAGAGAGCTGCAGGGCATAAAACAGAGAGAGAGAGGGTAGAGAAACGAGAGAGTACAGTTAGAGACCGTGTGCAGGCTGAGAGAGCTGCAGGGCATAAAACAGAGAGAGAGAGGGTAGAGAAACGAGAGAGTACAGTTAGAGACCGTGTGAGCTGCAGGGCATAAAACAGAGAGAGAGAGAGGTTAGAGAACGGGGGGAAACTGGTTCTTAACGGTAGAACCTTTCTTCAACTGATGCTTGTGGATGACTCTAATCGCCGTCTTCCGGAAAATAAATATTCTGCTGCGCTAAGACTGACTGACTGATCTATCCCAACTTACAGCGATTGATTGGAGCGTTAACAAAACTGCTGTGGGGTCACAATGTGTACAGTAAGTGGGTAATTAGACTGATCACATTATTGACATTAGGTAATTAATTAGATGATACGCCGATCCATTTGTATATCCAACCGGTCACCGAAACTGTTCCGACTGATCGCCCCGAATATAAATCGGTTAAAATCTTCCGGAAAAACAGCGACGATCACAAGTTAAACAAAACTGATCGTCTGCCTATATACCCTTCAGTATCACATCATCCATCAACCTTCTACCGAAATAAGAGACCCTCCACGGGACAATGTCCCCGGTTTGAGACCGATGCCGAAAAGGCCTTCTTCCCCCCTTAGGGGAGAAAGGTCATCAAACACTCCCCCCCCCCCCCTTTCTCTATTCACATATATTTCGATCTTCGTTCAATGGAAAATAACAAGAAAATTTGGTCATTTTTCTGGACCCGAACAATGATTAGCAGCAGCAGCACTTTCTTTCCCGGAAAAGCCTCTGCTGTGCCGGATCCCCGCCAATCGCCTGACTGGCGCCGCTGTGGCGCCTCCGGGGACGCATTTTATTGCGCGGGGGCACACGCGCAAATCACACTCAGTCAAAGCAACTCATTAAGTGTCAATTTGCTGTTATTATGCTCACACTGATCTGCCCCACCCGGCGGCTGGCACTTGCGCCTGTCGGTGGGCGACTCAGTATAAAAGAAGCGAAATCCAAACAGACCCAATTGCTGACTTTTGCATTGATACACAACCAAATGGTACTGTATTTGTTACCACACCAAATTTACTGTAAAGAGTGTACTGTATTTATTTTGTGCATGTACCGTATGACCAAATAGAAAGTTTTTAGACATTCCCATGCTGTGGGTATTCTTTCTAACGTCAGACCGTATTGTCTCTGCCAAATGATGTTTAACAGAAAAGAGAGTACTGTACCCTACTTTACTTTAATAATTTTAATTTTAAGAATTCCAATTTTGGCTCCGTTCTAAACTATGCTGTTATACTTTCGTGCGAGACTAAAAATATGTTTTCAATATTTATATATTTTTAATCGCCGAATTGTCATTTTTATTTATCGCATTTTCGGGCCCGAGTCCCATCCCCCCCGGGGGGAGGAGGCGGCGATACCGTTTCCTGCCCGGC
>MEIZ01000031.1:491034-508607 GCA_001723225.1 Globodera ellingtonae | reverse complement strand
TATTTTGTTTAAAAATATTTACAGTTCCCGCAGCGGAAAATGTGGCGGTGGGGGGGGGGATGGAGCTGGCCAACCCGAGCGCGGAGCTGAAGTCACTGATCAGCAGGTTTCTGTTTTTTTTTTCTCGATTCTTTAGAACTCACGTGTTTATGTTTTATACGCTGTCTCTTATACACATCTAGATGTGTATAAGAGACAGTTCGAGAAGTGTGTGGAGAACAAAATCGAGCTGGCCAACCCGAGCGCGGAGCTGAAGTCACTGATCCTGTCTCTTATACACATCTAGATGTGTATAAGAGACAGGTTAAAACCCACCGGCCCCCGCCCCAACCAACCAGCCAACTTCCGGTCAATTTTTCGCCGCTTTTTCTCACGACGCTCCCATCACAAAAAATGTTTTGGTATTATCTTTTGAGCCGATCTCAGGACACTTTTGGACTGATCGGCTCGGCGGGTTTTTGAAGTTTGGACTGCTCGGTGTATTCAATTTACGCCTCGGACTCAGAGAGTTTTTGTGCTTGGACTAATTTGGTCGTTATATATGAACATATTCGAAACATTGGAAGCCCATTAGCCGGCTGGTCTAACTCCAAATTCGAGACTAAATTGGACTGATCGGTTGTTGGAATTTTGAGTCGGTCGGAGAGGAGCTCGGGAAAGTTTTTAAATTATAAATTTGCACGGGCGTTGGGTTGACACTTCAACCTCAACCCGTTCAAAAAAAGAGGGCTGCTGGCGAACCATTTGCGCTCAGCCAACACATTTTCCGGCCTCCTCTTATACACATCTAGATGTGTATAAGAGACAGCGGAGGGGGGAGGAAAAAGAATGATGTGCTGCTGCTGCTGGCTGATGTTGCTGCTGCTTTCCTCGCCCCCTCCCCCCAGCAGACCCATCCATTTTACCCTGTCTCTTATACACATCTAGATGTGTATAAGAGACGGGGGCTATGGAAATCGCGTTGTTGCTGTGCTGCTGCTGCTGGCTGATGGGGTTTATTCTGTCTCTTATACACATCTAGATGTGTATAAGAGACAGGTGCTGCTGCTGCTGGCTGATGGGGTTTATTACTTCGGGGGTCTGGGAACGGGGACGGTCGCGGCATTTTGCTGGAGGGCATTTGCCTCTCAACAGCAACAACAGAAGCTTATTTGTTGTTGATCGGATTAAAGTTGAAGCAATAAAAAGAATGGAGATTTTCAATTTAAATAAAATTAAACAAACCATATGTTAAAACAAGTTTTTAAAAAATGAATACATTTTAAGAAATAGCGAATTTCACAAAACTAAAAAATAAAAAAATTCGTCCATAATGAGTTCTGCTGGCCGATTCCTGTCTCTTATACACATCTAGATGTGTATAAGAGACAGCCCCTAAGGGGGGAAGAAGGCCTTTTCGGCATCGGTCTCAAACCGGGGACATTGTGGTACAAAAATACGGCAATTTTCGTTCAAAAGTGAGAGTGACTTTTGGGAGACCTTTGAAAGGTGAAGAAGGCCCCCAGCAGCCCCTCGAGCGATNCCTGGAGGGTTGTTCCGGTAACAAAATTGTACCGCCATCCCCGCCCAGCCCCGTCCCTCGGGGGGACGACGAAACGGTCCACCAAACGCTGTCCGCCGCCGCGTGGGCATCAGCGGAACGGTCGCGCCCCATTCAACACGGCAAACACACAACAGCATTGTGAGGCGGTGGTGGCTGGCTGTTATGCGTGTTGTATTCCAAGCGGGGACCGTCTGCTTGCCATAACGGCGCAACAATCGCACTCATTTCGCCACAATGGCGCAAATTTTGAGAAAAAATTGCATTTGTTCAAAACTGGAATGATTTTGCCTTTTTGTAAGATTTGCAATTTTGTTAAATTTGTAAAAAAAAATGGCTCTCCGAGGAGCCGTCCGAGAATTTGCGTCGCCATTGGCTCGCCTTTGGGCTTGGCCCGCGCAGCTGTGTGGGAAAGCAGAAGGCTGAGGTTGAAAATTGCAATTACCACCATTTTTTTACCGCTTTCGCATTTCTTCTGAAGAAGAAAAGGTAAAAATATGAAAAATTAATAGAAAATAAAATCCTCTCGAGTTTTTTGCGGAAATTGTCGAAGAAATTTAGGGGAGACAGACGGACTAACCAATTTGTAGGGTTTTTTTGCGCCATGCTGACGAGTTGAGAAAGCGCTTTTTATAAGAGCCAGATATTTTAGATTTAATTTTGGAGGGTTCGGCTAATTAAACTTTTGGAAATGACTGAAAAATTTAAAAATGCTTAACAATTTTTATATTTGGCATAATGTTGCTAAAAAATAAAAAGTTTTTTGTGAGATTTGGATCAATTTTTAACAAAACTTATCAATTTTTCTAAAAATGTTCTCAGCGGCCTGTCGGCACCGCTTGCCCCTCCCATTCCTAAAAAGCTTCATTTCAAAAGAGTACCTAAAATCACCAAATCCTTGCAATTTTGGTTGCTTAATCTCTTATTGTAAGCTAAAAATTATATTTTTGTAAAGACTATAAAAGAAAAGCAAAATTAGCTTATCGTTCATACGTACATTATTTGCTTTTGGTTTTTTCATTTCATTGTCAGACCGGCTCTATTGCAGTTTACACGACCATAAACAAATTACACGACCTTAAAAATGTTATTTACACGACCATTAAAACAGTTTACACGACCATAAACAAATTACACGACCTTAAAAATGTTATTTACACGACCATTAAAACAGTTTACACGACCATAAATAAATTACAATTAAAAATCGTATTGTAAGCATAACATGGTTAACCCACTCGTGTTGAAATTGCAGATTTAAACTTCTAATTCCCCCATAAGCAAGAGGGATCGTTAGGCTTAGGCCTAAGCCACCCTAGCTTGGGGTTTATTAAACTTAGGCCTAAGCCTAACGAACCCCACCCCAAGCCAGGGTGGTTTAGGCCTAAGCTTAACGATAACGGACACTGTCACAGGAAAACACTCCAGACCGAACCCTACTTTTAAGAATGCAGCGCTATCAATGCTTTAATTTGTTCAAAACGCAGAACACTAAATAAACCAGTAAATCACAATTAATATTTTAAGGTCGTGTAATTTGTTTAAGGTCGTGTAAACTGCAATAGAGCCGTCAGACCTAGTTCCGTGTAATTTTTTTTTCAATTGGGCCTAAATGTTTCCATTCTATTTTTGGTTTTTTTCCTAATTTCTCCGCTTTCTTGAAAAGTTATACTTCGTTCTGAATCGAATTTCGACTAAAAAGTCTTCCACTCTACTATTTGTTTCGGAGTTCTGCTTGAGTTCAAAACCCATCAGTTGGCCCAGCAAATTTATTCTTCGTCCCCCCACGCAATCCCCGCACCTCTCGTCAAAAGCGTCAAAACACTATTCGTTTATTATTCGTGAACCCCTCCATTTTCAGACCAGAGTTGAATTTGAACACTTATTAGCGATGGGCTTCGCCGACATAATCTCCAACTTAAAGAGTGTGCACGCAGCGGTGATTGGCACTAACATTGTGAGTTTTGGACTGGAAGCAAATTTGTAAGCCCCCAAAAATATTTCAGTTGCTGTTAACGGCGGCTCTGGCCATCGGTTTCATTGATAAGAACGACAAGCCCGCCAATCCGGAGGACAAAGACAGCAAAGAATACTCCGTGTGGTCTTGGAAGTTCTTCGACAGCCATCGGATGTTAATGACATTGGTTATTTTCGCCCTCGTCATCCCCTGGTGGATCAATGGTTTCCTTCTGTGCCAGCAAATGAAGAACTCCGATCTGAAAGACAAATTGGGCAAGGCAAGAGTAAGTTGGAGTTTTATTCGCATTTTTTGAATCTCCGACTTCAATTTTAGCTGCTCCAAATGCTTGGCCTCGCTCTGCTGCTTGTGTTGGGTTCGGGCGTGATCACGACAATGTATGTGAGCAGATCGTCGGGTGACAAAGACAAAGTGTTTCTGATCCTTTCGATGGTGGGTTAATTTACGCTTTTTTTGCTGACGATATTTTTGCTTTAGTGCTTCTGCTGGGTGTCATTTTTTGCCCATGTCGCACAAATCATTTTGGTGCAATTCCGTTTTTCCGTCCGATGATTCTGCACGTTGTCGAGGCTAATTGCGGAGGTTGGAAGCAAACGAAGTTAATTTGATAGTTAAAGTCCGATCGATTCTCGCGCGTTCACTCACTCTGTCCTTTGCCTGTGTCCCCCATTCATGTATTATTTGTCGATCGATCTACGCCCCTTATATTAATTGTAATGATTAGTGTCGATTGTTGTATTTATCTCTGGCGCCGAGCAGTTTCCCGCGGTGAATAAAGCCTTTTAAAGAAAGGAGAATTGTCTCTCAACTACACGACCAAGCGATTTCAAGCATTTTGAGTCCACAATAACGGGGAGGGTCGTCGACGAGGACGCGACAATTGATGGCCAAGATGGGAGTATTGACTCGCTTTCGGATTCTACGCCCCACGAAAACCCATAGAAATTCATTTTCTACTTTAAAAATTTTCTTTTTTTTAAAAGGGGCTGGCATCTGCCCTACAATGACCAAAAAATTGTAGTGCTAATAAACGACATTTTCTATGCGTGCCATAAAGACTCGGGAACCAGATCAAATTCAAACAATGATCTAGCAAAACCCAAGCACAACAAACATTTCGACGAGCATTTAACAAAACAATCAATGTTCTGACAAGGAGCATAATGAACTGGATAATATAGAAATGACACAACGAAATTGTGCGACATCATCAGAAGAATTTTGACCACTTGAAACCGCCCTTGTCCTCTCCGTTGCCCTTCTTTGGATCCACCGCTTCTTCAGGCTCTTCTGCATCTCGCGCAGCAGCATCGGTATCCAACCCGTCCACGGTGCCATGCCGACCCGCTTCCAGCTTGGCAAATTCCTGCATCAGACTGCGTTGTCGGGCCGTTAAATTTCTAAAGCACATGTTTAGGCAGGCACAGTGCATGTACAGGGGCCTCATGCTCGTCTCGTGGTTTAGTAAACCATGGTTAACGGCTTAACCATGGTTTAGTTAACCGTGGTTAACGGCCGACCCTAACCGGTATGCTCGTCGTTAACCGTGGTTAAGCAAACCATGGTTAAGGCAACAGTGAAGTAAACCGTGGTTAGCGGCGGCGGGCGCTTAAATGTCCCATTCCCCCAACTAAGCGCCGGGCCAACTGATCATAAAATTAATTTGAATGCCTCCTAATGATTATTTTTCTAGTTGTAAGGTTAAATAAATTCTATTTTGCCATCAAGTTTAAAAAAAAACAACAAAAAAAATTTCTGTAAAAAACCAAATAAAAAATTAAATTTTAAAAAAACAAGGAATATCAATAAATATTAAAAAACAATCAAATAAAACCAAGTTAAAGGTCTATTTTCAATTTTTAACATATTTAAAAATATTTTTTAACAAAAATAAATCCTTAACCACGCCTCGAGTTGTGGTTAAAAACTCTTAAGAAAAAATATACCACGGTTAGATGAGCATAGGATTTTTGGTAAACCATGGTTAACATTCCTTTAACCATGGTTAAGAAGCGAACAAACCGTGGTTAACGGAACCACGGTTAAGCCTTAACCATGGTTAACAATGAGAAGACGAGCATAAGGAAGGATAAAACCGTGGTTAACGGAACCATGGTTAAGCCTTAACCACGGTTAATAATGAGAAGATGAGCATACCGTTTTGAAATTATTAACCGTGGTTTACGTCGTTAACCACGGTTTAGCGCTTAACCACGAGACGAGCATGAGGCCCCAGATCAAAAAAAGGGAACAACTTTTTATTCATCCATATCTTTTTATAAACATTTTTTTCCTAATTTAAAATTAGTCCACCTAAGGAACCATAATATTATTTTACCGAATGATCGACAAATTTCGCGGTAAGTGAAGACAAGTCGGCAGTTTAGGTAAACAATATATTGTTTTACCAGTTTTTACCGTGCCGAACCCAAGTTGCAACGGGTTATCAGAATGCAGAGAGCTGAAACCCTTTTTTTGTTCTCGACTAGAAACCCGAAACGGGTTGTCCGATCGGACATTTTGCTGATCCGGGCAAAACCCTAGCAATATTGTGGGTTCGATTGTGTGATAGATGGGCCATGTTTTAGTGCTATTTAAACAAATCATTCGGGTTTGGGTTTGTGGATCAAGACCAGTTAGATTGTAAATAAATCCTTTAAACCCCAAAAATAAAAGTTTAATCCAGACCCTAACACTACCACGCACAAAACTCACTTCGGTACGTTCACTTTGATGTTGAGAATCTGGTCGCCGCAGCCCGGCTGCTCCAGACGTTTGATGCCTTTGCCCTTGAGCACCATTTGCGCATGTGACGAGGTACCCGGAGGTATGTGCACGCGAGTGTTGCCGTTGCTGTTGGACACGCTCGGCACATCAATGGTGCCCCCGAGTGTTGCCTGCGGGGATGTAAGTTTAAACAAGCATAAAGACATGACCAGGGGGTCAAAACTCTTTGGGTTAGGATTTTTTGTTGTAAAAAAAATAAATATTTTCAACAAAAAAACAACTACTGTTGACTAGGAGACAAAACCTGTGCCAAACTGATCTCCACTTCAGTGAAAATGTGCTCCTTCTCACGCCGATGCCGCACTGAAGGTGCCACATTGACCACAACGTACACGGTGGACTGTGTGGGGAGAGGCATTAGATTTAAACATTGTAAAAATACGATTTAATAATTTCATCTTATTACCTACAGAAATTTTGGAAAAATTAGCGTTCTGTAATAAGTAAAAATTAATTTTGGAATTAAATGCATTTAGATAAAATGCAATTGTATTTACTTCCGCATTTTGCACCAAAAAACGTAGGGTTTCAGTGTGATTGATCAGGGTGCTTGAACACTGTTTGCCAATCACCAATCACAACACAACAACGGCTCACCGACCCGAGAGACTTGAGTGCGCAACACTTGCCCGTTGTCAATACCGGCCGGGATGTCCAAATGGAAGTTCTTCTGCTGCACATTTTGGCCATGCCCCTCACATTCCAAGCACGGATTCTTGTTGTAAGCGCCTTGGCCGCCGCAACGCGTGCTAAACAAAACCCGAACAAATTGTTGTCGAAGCGTTTTGGTTTTACGATAATGAATCAACAAAAAATAATAATCCCTTTTTAATATGAAAACACGACAGACCAAGGTGTCTGTATGAAGTAGCCTTGGGTGTGCTGCGTGAGCATGCCTGTTCCGTTGCAGTATGGACAGGACACCTGAAGATCAAATTTTTAAAATTAAAATGAAAAAAAAATGATTAAATATTAAATAACTGCACCAACCTTCTTGAATCCCGGCTGTACACCGGTGCCGATGCATTTATGGCACGCATCCACTAAATAAAAAAATGGTAGAGAAATTTTAAGCAAGCTTTATATAATTTTTCTGCTTTTTTGTATTGTGACGCAAAAAGATACACAAAATGTTGGTGACATGCCCTCAAATATCTTTGGGATTAAAAAAGCGCCAAATTTATACAATTTTGGTGTCATTCGTCTCGTTTTAAATAATCAAATGCAAACATTATGAAAATATAAATAAAATAAATACAACGTACCCACGTTGATGCGCACCTCCTTGCGCACACCGCGTGCCGCCTCCTCAAAGCTGATGTTGACCACCACCTCCTGTGCAGCGTCATGGCCGGACGACGTCTCGCCGAACTGACGACGGCCCTTGCCGAACGCGCCGGCGCCACCGAACGGGTCGAAGTCGCGGAAAATGTCGCGGAAACTGTCCAAATCACAAAGTTTAATATTTTATCAAAAAAGTTTCGAAAAAACGAACACTTGCTCCGCCGATTTGCCTGAGTGAAACTCCCAGCCAAAATCGCGCGCGTTTTGGCTGCCACCGCCGGGGGCGGCGCTGGGCCGCGCTCCGCTGCCAAATTGGTCGTATTCTGTTCGCCGTTTCGGGTCGCTGAGCACCTAAAAATGGATTTTTTTGAAGTTTTCCCAACAAAGAAAACGCACTTCATAGGCCTCGGAAAGTTCTTGGAATTTTTCACTGGCCCCTTTCGCCTTGTTGACATCTGGATGATATTTTTTGGCCATCTGTAAATGGAAAAGATCCAATTTAATTGAACGAATTCAACGTCAACCCCAAAAAGACAACCCTAACCGACCTCGTAATAGGCCTTTTTGATATCCGACTCCTTCGCTGTCCTGGACAAGCCCAAGATTTTGTAATAGTCCTTGGGCAAAAATGTGCTGAAATGGAGCGACCTCCGCGGAAGCATGCACACGCCACGGAACATATTTTTATATTCTTAATTAAAATTCATACAAAAAAAAATTGAACACCTTTTTCGGTAATTTGTTTTGACACCGAACAAATGTTGTGAGAACTCTAAAATTGCATAAAAATTTACCGGTCATAAAAGAAATCAATCAAAGTCTGTTAAGAAATACGATATATTTGTGCAATTGAAAACCAAAATTTGGTACTTTTAAAAGGCGGTTCTGACCATAAGGGTTTGGCTTTTTTAAATAATGTCCCAGAAATTTACACAAAAAATGTTCAAAAAATACCAGTGTTGAAAATTACAGAAGGAGGGGGGCAAAAATTGCTACATATTCATGAAATTAGCGTGGCTTTGGGAGGAGGGTATGGTATATATGTATATGATACGCAATAATTCAATACGGTAAATGATTACGGTCATCAGAGTCAGAGTTCAAAGAGAACACAACATACTATCCATTTAAAAAGCTGCATGGGTAAGCGGTTTGCAAAAAATATGGAAATGAAAATTGCCAAACAAAAAGCGTCAGATAAAAATGAGACAAACCCCTTACGTTTTGACAAAACCGATTGTGTAACAAAAAATAAAAATGATCACGATAATGATCAAAACAGAGCAATCGCACGCGCGCAGAAAACCCCATTCAAAAATATGCATTCACATGGCATCAAAGTGAAAGCGATGCGTTTGCGCCTGCCGCTCCTTTTTGTCCTGTTGTCGCTCTCGGAAATGTAGGAAGGTGATCATCAACAGCAACAAGCCGCAACATGTGGCCATCACAAGTCTACAAACAAACAGTTAAAATCCAATGCCCATAATCTTTAGAATTTAAGATTTTGTGACCCTATCAAAAATTTCCCCAGTTTTTATAACAATACAATGAGAGAAAGATGAGTTGAGATGGCGTGACGAAAAGACGGCTCGTCCAGTGTCCGGTTTCTGTATCGGGCGGAATGACAACGACCCTGTGAATTAATGTGAAAATTGGTGAATTTCTAATCATCCCAAATCCACAAAAGTGCTTGAAACTACCTTGAGTTGGGCACAACTTGTCTGATCAGATCCCATTGAAAACGGCCCTCAATGGTCAACCGGGGTCCACCAAATTTCACTTCGTCCACAAAGTTTGGCGTTCTTAACGATGCTTGCAAATGGCAATAAAATTTTGCGAAACTCATGACCATTTTCCCTACACAACATTCTCAGTGAATCATTTCATTCACTCACCGACTGAGCCCGAACAGCACGAACGGGTTGTGCAACAGACGATGTGCCGTCTGCGGCAGTTGGCACAGCTCAAGGCGCCGAATACCGTCAGCCGACTGATCAGCAAAATCCGTCATTTGAATGGACACACACGCGCCGTGCCACACAATCCCGCTACCTGCCGTTTGCGGGCTTTAGTGAACAAAAATACGCTTTCAACGATGGTGCCATGCTATGCATGACCTCACTAAAACCATGACACGCGATCAGTTTACTTTTCCCAGATCACACATGGGCCAACCAACCCACGTACAGACCGATTTTGATCTGCCGAACGCCATTCGCGTTTTCGGACTGCTGCGGCTCGCAGCACGGACCAGAGCACGGCGTGCTGGTGAACACTTGCACCTTCAAAAAGGTTGTGTCGCCTTTGTCGTCGCACCGAATGAAGTTCACGCTGGACCCGGTCGCTTCGTCTGCATATTCAACCTAAAAAACGCAAAAACCCATCAATATTTTTTCAATTCGTGATAAGTTGGGGAGAAAGAGAAACCAAGCAGCTAACCAAAAATCGAAAATTAAACATTCTTAAAAAATATTCCTCACTCACCATCATGTCCAAGTTACCGTCCTCCTTCAAGTCGAAAAAGGCGGACATTACGAGACCGGACAGTTTGTCGTTCAACGGGGGTAAAATGCGCTGCGGTTTCTTGGTCAGTTCGAATTTTCTGAAAAAGTTCGAAAAAAAGCTTTTTTCAAAAACATTTTCGGACCTCTGATAGCTCCCGTCGTCGGGCACATTCTCAAAAATCATCGGTGTCCTTGAGCTGCCACCTGGAAGGGTCACGGTGGCGATCAGATCCGGGTAACCGTTCAGGGAAAAGTCGCCGATCCGAAACGGCACGATGGTCTGCCCGTCAATTTCGGGTTCCAGGGTCACTTGCTGAAGAGTTTTTGTTGGGAAACATACAAATAATGTGTGAAAAATAGCGATTCTGGAAAATTCCATCAGAAAAACGCGTTAATTCAAAAGAGTTGAGGACAATACTATGGGTATTTGGATAAGTGAGCGTGACACGGAGAATTGTAACCTCTGTTCCTTTCCGTTCCTCCGCCACCCATACCCTTAAGTCAATTTGGACGATGCGCACTGTCAGTCGGCTGTAACACCACAGTCGCGCAACACTGTTGCACTTCGTATTTGCACATACCTTAAGGCAAATTTCTTTTTTTGTTGTTGATAATTCAGGGCAAATGGTTTAAAGTTCAATGAGTTCATGCATGCCCTTATCCCCTCTTCCATTAAAAGGGTGGCCCCCGCATCTCTTCCACTTACCGGCACCAGAATGTCAAGCTGGCCGTCCGAGTCCACGTCGCTCACCAGCGGACTGGCCAACGCTTCGCCCTCCCCAAGCGCCGGCAGTTGGACGCTCAGCGTCTCGTTCACCTTCCATTCTGAAGCAGCACCAGGGCCGGCGCTGCACAATGTCAATATGAACTAATGACTTCAGAAAAATCTGCTAAAAAGGCCGACCTGGACTGACTCCACACGACCATTTTGCGTTTATCCGCCTCAAGGAACACAAATTCGGCACTCAAATCACTGTTCAAATCGGCAAAGATTGGCGTAAAGCCCGGAAACACTCCACCGACGGGCGCCGGTGGAAAGAGATGTTCACAGCGCCGAAATTCGACGGATGCCCCGGGGGGCGATTGGAGTCGGACGCCCTGCAGACAGAACAGCTCCGTCACTTCCTTGCCATCACCAGCTGCTCAACAACACAAAAGGATTTTGGCAAAAAAAAAAGGCCGATTCAGAATCGAAGAGTGTCACCGGACTTTTTTCCCAATATATTGATTTTATTCAAGATAAAGAGAAAAATCGTTATTAATTTGTCCTCATCTTTGTGACAACGCGTCCATGAAATGTGACATGTTTCACTCACCCTTCCGCAGCGCAAATCCAAGCAAATCGGTGACGCCATCCCCGTTGATGTCCACCAGGGTTGGATGGTCCACAAATTTTATCGGACAATTCAGCGGCGGGGTCGGCGGCGAAGGGCCAGGCGAAGCGGTGCCTTCCAATCCTAATAAAGAAAATGCATAACAACAAAAAACTCAAATGCGTACTCAAAATTCCAAGAAAAAAGTAAAAAAAAAACTAAACTCTTCTCAAAACCCCTTAAAAAATGCACACCGTTTTCATCACAAATTTGGTGCTCAGTGAACGTGTTGTTGCCGTCATTCAGGTACAACACGGCCGCGTACTGCGTCTCGGCGGTGCTGAACAATGCCTTAACTTTGTCGATGATGTTCAGGTCCGCCTGGAACGTCTAAAAGGACGACAAAAGACACTGTGCACACACAAAAGCGGACAAGGACAACAAAAAGGGCCAATTTTATGTGAAAATTAATTTGTTCCCGCAAAAAATCCATTGTTTTATTGAGACGGAAGCCGTGCAGTAAAATCACAAAGTCACACACAATGAGACCAAATCTAACATAGACAATCCTTCGGAATGGGAAACCCACCAAAAAACTATCTTCAACCACTTTTCTAGAACAAAACCAACAAAAACATTTACAAAAAAAACCAAAGAGTGCAAGAGTTGAAATTACGATGAACATGAGCAAACAAAAAAAGATTCCAAACAAATGCTCAATATGTACCTGCACGACCAGCAAGTCAGGACACGTGTCCCCGTTGAAGTCCCCCACCGCACACGACACTTTGCCGACACCGGCGGGGAGCGTCAACACCTGCGCGGATTTCCTTAACAATACCAAAAAATTGTTTTAGTTTTCTTAAGAGGATAATAGACCCCCCCCCCCCTCCAAAAGCAACCTAAAGTCGCTGCCGTCGTTTGATTGCAAGTATATCAGCAGCTCGTTATTCTGCTGCATCAGCAAATCCGTGTTGCCGTCCTTGTCCATGTCGGCGATGGCACAAATCCTTCCGGCAATGGGCAGCATGGGCTTGTCCCCGATGTTGACGATGGAGGCGGCAGACAGGCTGGCCAGCAGGGACATGATCAGCGATTTTGGCATTTTCTCAGGCACTGATTATAAAAGCATCCTTACATTTTTAAACCGGAAGTGCAAATAATGGAGACGAAAACATCAAGCATATACTACGCTTACAACGAATACATTTTTTTTACCGGGTACGGACAACTCGACAACCTGAACGGGATATTTTAAAAGTTTAAGTAAATTTAATCAACAAGAAAATATAGAAAAATTGCACGTTGTTTTGACCAGCAATTGACCATTTTGTGATTAGAAATTTTCAATTGCCCGCTTCAGGCAACCGAGTTGTCCGTACAGCAAGCACTACGCCACCTTTTTCAAATAAATTCAAGAAAAACAATGCAATATTTTTCATTAAAATTTATTATCCCAGTTTCATCTATGCAAAATGTGCGAAAAAGCATGTGAAATTGTATTTTTAGCGTTAGAAACGCACAATAAAAAAAAAAGTGCGATACAAAAAGGCGCGTCCAACCTTTAACCACAATAAAATCAAATGGCCAATCGAAAGAATCCTAAGAATTTTTCTTCAAAAATGCGACAACACGATCCCTGAGTTTCGGCAAAATCTTGACATGCTCGTCCATGCATGCCCCGGCACATTTCGCTACGCCGTCAGTGAACTGATTCCGCTGCTGCTCGGACATATTGGCAAAGTCGGTGCCAAACTTCTGGTTCTGCTTGTCCTGGCTGAAGAGTTTTTATGAAATAAAAGTTAATGGATTGATTGCATGGGTTCGAATGTGGGTAAAAAAACATATATAGCAGCCCCACCACGTGGTTATGCATCGGTTGAGCTGATCCTGGAAAATTTTTTTTGTTGAACCTTTTGAAACAAAAGACCATTTGTGCACCTGCCAAACCGAAAATTCGTCGTCCACTTTGGCAACCACCGCTTGGTACTTTGCGCGACAATTTTCCTCGCAGTCGTCGATTTCTTTGCGTTTCGCGCCCCGCGTGTCGTAACAGGTGGCGGAACACAAATGCATCTCGCGTTGCAGCTTCCGGATGTAACTGATTGTGGGGAATTTATAAAAAAACAAAAATCAAAATTGGTCAAAAAATATTCACACCATCCGGGATATGTTTTCCATTTTTTCACGAATAATTTAATAGCATTTATGGGTTTAAAACTCAGCAAACCTGATGTCCAGCTCTTCAGCAACTTGATTGACCGAATCCTTCATCCGATCTTGAGACCGGATGAACTCATCTTTGTCCGATGGCATTGACGAGAGTTTTCTAGCGGAGGCTTAGGGCTCGTAGGACAAACCAATTCAAAACAAAATAAAATTTGCAGACAAAACTTAATTAGGGCCAAGTGTGTTCCTACAAACAATTCACAGATAATTAGCGCAACAGAGCCCATGGACGGTAAAAAAGGTTAGCTAGAGTATAATGGAACCCTGGGTCTGTAGTTTTCTGTACTTTTGAACAGGTACAGTCAGTTGTACATACAAACCGCCATCCACCGAGGTACAGAATACAGATACCGGTTTGTTGTACTTTCTGTACTGGAAAAAAACGTGATTTTCCAAATTTGCAGAGACAAAATGCCAAATTTTCAAAGTAATCAGTAGGGCGACGATTTATATGGACAAAAAATCTCGAAATATGGCCATAAAATATGGATGAAAAATTGTAAAATATGGATGAAAAATTATAAAATATGGATCAAATATGGCAAAAATGGACGAAATATGGATAAAAAAGTTTTTCAAATATAGCAAAAACAGGGCAAGATTTCCTAATAGAAGTAATAAGAGAATAAAAATTTTTTTATGGAAATTAAAGGCATTTTAAAGAAAATTTTTGAAAATAAGCAGAAATTAAAATTTTTATTTTTTGGTGGCAGCATTTATTGTCGCGAAAAAGTCAAGTTTTAGGGTATATTTTTTGAAATTTTTTAAAAAGTCGAGCCTTGGGGGGTGTATTTTTCAAGTTTATTGCATTTTTGTTAAGGAATTTTTGAAAAATGGCAAAACATGGATAAAAATAGCGAAATATAGAAAGTATGGATTCAAAGGCTGCCATAACAAATTTATTCGGATGTATGCACAAGAATAAACCGGGACAATTAACACCTAAATAAAATACAGGAATAATACACATTGGGTAAGGCACTGATAATCGGGATTTGTTCAGATTAATGCCAAGCAGGGAAAATGGGGGCAATCCTTAAGAATTGCGGTCCCGATGGAAAAAAATCTTAACAATTTTAAATGCATGTTTTCTAGGATAAAAATATGCGAAACACGAATCCGAGTTCGGATTACACCCAAAAAATTTTTTGTCGGGATCGCAATTCTTAAGGATTGCCGAACATGGCGTGCTCGAGGCCGTACAGCGTTGAGTTAAACGCGTTGTACTCTACCGCTTCCATACCATCACCCCTTGCAATCCTTTCGCGCATCAGCCGCACAATGGGCCGTGGGTCATCCGCTGAGCAAATGAACGGGTGCTAAAATTTTAAATTAAACTTTCTCGTTCTACATAATTGCAAATAAATTGCTGGAATTTAGACGGGAGGTCGAATTTTTTTCAAAAAATCGCCAGAAAATATGTTATTTGATGCATGAAAAACCATAGGGGCACCCTTTTGTTTTGCACTTTAAAATTTGTTGGCCAATTTAACAAATTGCCATCAAAAATCAAAAAAATTTCCCCGGCGACGCCTGTCGGCACCGCCAATGCCTAAAAAACGTCAAAAAAGTGCCGATTTTTTAAACAGTCGCAACACCCACCGTCAGCAGCTGAGCGACGTCCCAACGTTCGTCCATATTTTTGACGAGGCACCGGTTCAAAAAGTTGTTGAACTGCTGAGACCATTGGTTTGGCTGCAAAAGCGTCGGCGGATCAGCCGTCTGCACTCGGAACATCACCCGATGCGGCTGCATGTTGTGGTGAGGCGGCTCCATCTGCGCCATTTCGATGCAAGTGATTCCCAACGACCAAATGTCCACTGAAATTATTTCAATTAAAAGACCGAAAACAAAGAACGCCCCCCTCCCCTCCCCCCCACCTTTGCATCCGTACGGTTGGTCTTTGGACGTCTCACAAAGAATCACTTCGGGCGCCATCCAATACGCTGTGCCGATGAACGAAGTGCGTCGCTGGTTGTCCTCCATGATGGCAGCGACGCCAAAGTCTGCTGAAAACAGCACAAATTATGAATTTGTGTCCAACATCACTTGCCCAATTTGACTTCCGGCTCAAAGGTCAACAGAACGTTGCTCCCCTTCAAGTCCCGGTGGATGACGTTACGCGTGTGGAGGAAGTCCAATGCGAGGCACAGCTTCCGCGTTACGTGAGCAATCTGCGGCTCGTCCAGCGGCTTTTTCAGTCTTGCCATCACTCCGGCCACGGAACCGCCCGGGCAGTATTCAAAAATCATCTGAAAAAAACCAAAATCATTAGAAATTCCAGAACTCAAAGAATTTCGGAAATAAAAATTAAAACTTACGAAAAGGTTCTGCTCGAAGCGATAGAATGCCAACAGCTTTACAATGTTCGCGTGGTCTCTGCACATTTTGAGTGTTTCAAATTCCACTAGAAGGTCATTGAGTTTCTCGTCATTTTCCAGAGGGATTATCTGAATGAAAAGTTCCGTTTTATGGGAAATCATTTTTGGCTTCACCTTGCAAGCGGCAAACAAATCCCTGTCCTTGACACTGCGAACCTTCACAACTCTGTTGAACCCGCCGATGCGAATCTCGCGCACCTCGGACCATTCGCTGTCCAATGGATTCACTTGACGATGGAACAATTGCACTAAAAGGCTGAACATCCGAAATAATTTGTGGAATATTCCGCTGCTGATGAACGGAAGAAATTTGGTCTCAAAAGCGGAGGTGATCAAAAGTGATACAGAAATCGAAAGAAAGCCAGGCACTTGGTTAGCCCGGGGGTCGACGATTTTCACGACGGAGGGTCGCAAAACTTGCAAGGATTTGGTGATTTTTGGTGCTCGCCTTTTGAAATAAAGCTTTTTTAGAAATGGGAGGGGCGGGCGGTGCCGACAGGCGCAGGCGCGGCGACAGAAAAATTGATAAGTTTTGTTAAAAATTGATCCAAAATCTCACAAAAAACTTTTTATTTTTTAGAAACATTATGCCAAATATAAAAAGGATTTTTAAATTTCTCATCCGTTTTCCAAAAAAGTGTCCACGTACAAAAGCCCTTCTGTGGGCAACTTTAGTCTGTCAAATTCGATTGAATTGAAATACGACAAAAAGATTTGTAATTGTCGATCACATTTCCTTTCAATAGTCATCCCCAGCTTCAATGTAGCGGACAAGCCATTCGGAGATGAAGCTGAAATTCGAATTCATTTAAACTTTGTCCAGCCCCAACCACTCCACCGACCCGACGGGATTTGCTGGACGACGCAGAAGAACCTTTTGTTTTAATTATATACATTTATTTCTTCCATTTTATTTTCTTAAACACCTCAGCCAATGCTTTTGTTAGCACGGGCGCAACCGTTCGAGCCAAGTAAAGCCCGTTGTCGCTGCTTAAATATTTAGAAAAATCAAAAAATATCGAAATTTTCATCGTTTTACGTTGGCATGTCCAATTTTTCGTGTAAAAGACGCTCAAAGCGACGTTTCTCCAAGTCTTCCTCTTCATCGTCGCCGTCACGACGGCCTGTGTCGACACCGGAGCTGTAAAGTCAAAATAGCATTTTTCGAGAGTCTCGACAATTGAGTCAAGGCAAATGCCAGGCTTTTTGTAAAAGGATAATTCAATCCGATGGCATTTTAATCATAAATTCTCTTATGGCACAGGGTATATGGTAGTCCTAAAAGAAACAGTTGGGATACTGTAGCTCTGAAAGCATCTCTGAATTAGTGTAGCGCCTATTTGAACATCCGGTGGGGGACCTTTGCGGAGAGAATGATTCTGCAGGACTCTCCCAGCCGTGGTCATCTGGCGGCACATGTCCATGTTGTGGCATTACTCCATCTTCAAGTGGTACTGCAATAGTCTCTTATACACATCTAGATGTGTATAAGAGACAGATTATTGCTAAAACCCAAATTTTGGGTTTTTAGAAACTTGAGTTTCGACATGAATTTTT
>MEIZ01000031.1:469483-486536 GCA_001723225.1 Globodera ellingtonae | reverse complement strand
TGATTTGGCTTCAAGCATTTGAAGCACAGTTGTTTTCCTCTGATGATGTCGAGCCGTTGCTGTAAGGTGCTGAACTGTTGGCATTTTTCGTGCCAATGGTTGCTTCCGCAGAAGATGCAGGGATATGGCGGTTCCCTCTGATAGTTTTCTGTCGATTGCGGACTGATGAGCTGTTGCCCTCTCGGGTTGGCCTTGCGTTGCGGTGGCTTTTGACTGTGCCATTGTTGTGTCTCATCAATCGTTGATGAGATGAAGGTGCGTTCCCGTTGCGTCGGGCTTTGATTGAGACCTCTGCTCATTGCTGTTGCGTTGTGCCTTCTTGGCGCTTGTGCTTGTGTTGCCATTGTGGCCACAGGTGCGATTGGTTGATTGTGATGGCCGTATTCTCCCATCACTTCCTGGATCTGCATTTCTTTCCGGACTGCTTCGTTCAGCACGTCCCGGAATTTTGTTGTCGTCCAATTCGTTGGACTGTCAGCCTTTTTGTTCAGGATGGTACGCAGAAATGGTGGCGTGAGCTTCTTCTCCAACATGAGATAAGTCGGTGGACCTTCGATGTCCTCGCCGGCGCTGTTGAGCTCTCTTGTGATTCTCTCGAGTTGCAGCATGAAGTCTCGGGTGTCCCGCAGACTTTTGCAGGATTTGAGGTTGGCCAGTTCGAAGTGCAAGGACCGGATGTGCTCTTCCGGTGCGCCGTACGTGTCCTTCAGGAGTTGGAGAGCCACTGCGTAGTTGGGGTCTTCCAGTCTGAAGCCCGCTATGAGTTCACGGGCTTCGCCGCCGAGCAGGTGGCGCAGCAGATTGAGCTTCTCGGCGCTGCGGATTGGCTGGCTGCCAATCGCCGATTTGAATGACTCGTAAAATTCGGGCCACATGCGCTTGTGGCCCGAAAAGCGCTCCAGCTGTATGGGCTGAAACTGGTAGAACGGCGCGGTGAACTGCGGCGCGGTCGCCATGAGTGGTGGTGGAACTGCCGTCGTCCCTTGCGTGTGAGCAGCTTGCTCCGCTGCCTTGGCTTCTTTGTCCGCCTTGCTTCGGTACAGCTTGGCGTTGATGTCGAGCCTGCTCTCGAGGTCGTGCAGGTCTCTGAGTTTGGTCGCCGCTTCTTCATATCGTTCGGCGATTTTTTCCCTTCTGTCGAAGTCGACGTATTCGGCTTCGCCGTCGGTGCGCTCCTTTGCCGTAAGGTTTTTGAGGAGTCCGTCCAGGCCGCTGACGACTCCCGTACGTCATCGAGAGAAAGCTCGATGATCTTTATCTCTTTGACGATTCGCTCCAGTTGAGCTTCGAGTAAAATGGCGTTTTCATCGCTTGGACGTGCTGTGTCCGGTTGGAGGGCGAGTTCCGAGGCTTTCCGGGCCTTGCCGATTGTGTTGAATGCGGCGGAGATTCGCCGTTGAATAGGGCCGGACATTGCTTATGCCGGACTGGTCGCGTGCCGAGTTGTTGGTATATGCCGCCCTTGTGGTGTGCCGGTTTGTTAGCGCTGCACTTGTTGTGGTCCGGGTTGTTTCGGGTTTCGATTCGCGAACCGTTCTCTTGAACTCGTGCCTCGAAGGGTCACTCGTCCAATCCCCTACTTGAACGCGTGCCTCAAAGGGTCACTTGTCTCAATCCACCCCGCTCTAGAGAATTAACACCCACCTCAGAAGGATGAGTACTAATTCCACTAATTCCCCACTTAGGAATCAATGGCACCTCGAAGGATGTACCACTGAAACCGAAATCCCGCTTAGCTCGAATTAATGCCTCGAGAGGACAAAACTCAAGCTCCTTGACTACGAGTTCAATGAACACCTCGAAGGATGTATCACTGATCTCCAATTTTCCCAATTTTCGTCCCCCCCCTTTTCACCAGTTGCTGTTGTTGAAGTTGCAGAAACGTCACTGTCCTGCCAGGGTCGCCACTATTGTTACGCTGTAACAAATGTTGACGGGATGGATGGCGTTGGGAAGTCGGGGAACGGCGGGTGACTGGAGGGGACGGGGCAAACTGGCAGACGACACCAAGAAATTAGACAAAATGTTTATTCAAGGCAATCTCAAACTTGGGTAATTAAACCCCCGAAATACATAACAAAATGTGAACAGTACATAATTGAAATGTGATCGGGAAATGATGATGAGGGGACAAATGGTTGAATGGCCCCGGAAAAAGGCAACTGTGATGAGGTCAGGGGGAGGGGATGGGCCGGAAATCCCCATGGGCAATGAGATTTGAATGGGCCAAAATCCCGGCAACGGTGTCCGGAAGATGGGGCAATTGTTGGGCTAGGTGGCCATATGCGAAATGTGTGAGGGGAATGAGTGGGCAATGCGTTGGGCGAATTAAATGGGAGGCTAATGTGAGTTGGGGGAGGGGACGGTTTCAGAATGACAGCGGACAATGAATTTGGGAGGAAATGACAACGGTTTAAATAGTCAGAATTGTTTGGAGGTGACGGCTATCAATTAGTTAATTATTGGCGTGATTTGGGGTTTGGGCGGGTTTGCATGGACATTGGGGCGTACTTTGGTCAAATGTTGCGGTTTTGGGAGGGACATTAGTAATGTACGCAAAAGTGGCTGGAACGGGGGAAATTGGGCGAACAACAATATGAAATGAAAAACCAATTCGGTCATTGCGCGAGGAAATGTGGTGATCAATCACCACAAACCGCCGGAGGGGGGGGGGGGTGCCCATTCCACTGATCGATTATTGCTAAAACCCAAATTTTGGGTTTTTAGAAACTTGAGTTTCGACACCGTAGAATCTTATGCCATGGTCCGAATCGTGAGTAATGATTAGGGCGGCGATTTATATGGATAAAAAATCTCGAAATATGGCCATAAAACATGGATGAAAAATCGCAAAATATGGACCAAATATGGACAAAAATTGCAAAATATGGACGAAATATGGATAAAAAATTTTCAAATTTAGCAAAAAAGGGCAGGATTTTCCTAATTGAAGTAAAAATAAAAATTTTTATATGTAAATTAAAGGCATTTCAAAAGATTTTTTTGAAAAAAAGCAGAATTTTAAAAATTTTCATTTTTGGTGGCAGAATTTTTGTCCTGAAAAGGTCAATTTTTAGGGGTGCATTTTTGAAAATTTTTAAAAAGTCGATCCTTAGGGGTGTATTTTTCGTTTTTATTGCATTTTTGTTAAGGAATTTTTGAAAAATGGCAAAATATGGAAAAAATATGGAATATGGATAAAAATCGCGAAATATGGAAAAATATGGAAAATATGGATTATAAAATGGGCTCTAGAAGCTCCAACCAAAGCTAAAAACACTATTTATGGCATTTAGAAGCCGTTTCAAGTGCGCAAAAAAAATATGGATTTCCATATAAATCGCCGCCCTACTAATGATGCAGAAGACAGAGTGACGGCCAAAGCACCAAAAATGGTGTTCGACGGACGCCCACCCAAATTGACATTTGGCGGCATCAAAACAGCAAAGGAGAAATTGCAATTTAAAATTATGATAAAAATAGCTAATTTTAGTGGAGTGAAAATTAGGAAAATAAACGAATAGACTTAATTTTTTGAGATTAGTTCAATTGATTGCTTTTTGAAAATAGCTTTTCCCGTATGTTACGTTCAACTGATATGATTATCGACTTGCAATTTTTTTACGACTGGGGCTCAGTGGTGCCGATAGATCTGATCAGCATGGTCCACCATCGACTGTTTTTGATCAGAAGACAATGCGTGTACAGCAGTTACTCCTTCCGCTTGTTGTACATTTTGAGCTCCTGACTGTCCAATGGTTTTCAATCCCGACGATGTGTTCTTGGGTCATGTTCAACTCCAGACGATGCATCTGGTGCTGGCATCCGATGCGTAAAAATGGCAATTTGACTATTTCAGGCCTGACCCAATTTTTAAAAAGTGATTAAAAAATTGATCGCCGGACGAGGCTATTGTACGTAGAGGAACGACAAAAAACCCAGACCAAAAACTTCGTGTCTTCTTCCCTCATCTCTCCTCTTTGGCCAATATATCGGCAAATATCGCATATTCTCCAAAAACGTATTTAAATGAATGGACAACAATTCTAATAATGGCCTCAACCCCAAATTCCAAACGGAATCCCCCCCCCCCCCGGCGATGGACGAACAACAACAACAAATCGTTCCAATTTCACAAAAGAAGCATTGGGCGGCATAAAAACAGCAAAGGAAAAAGCAGCGAGATTTGGGTACTTGTTGAGCCACCAACGCCCACCGGTATTTTGCCATTTTAAGGGAATAAAAATTTGCATATTTATTTCATCAATTCTCCACCGAAAAATGGTCATTTATTTAATAAACAATGAGTGAGTGCAATTATTGCTGCTGGAGTGCGATGTTGTAGGCCAAGTTGAAAGTTTCGTCCAGCGTCACAACGATTTCCTTGGCAATTGTCTACAAAATTTTATGTTTTAAATAACACCTAATAAATTTTAATAAATTTAAAACAAAAAGAAAGTGCAAAAATAAACAATTAAAATGCCAATTTTACCGCTTTAAGTACGCAAAACACATGGCAAAAACGGCGTTCCCCCTCTTTGAGAATGAAGGCGAAAAAATGCTTATCCTCCTCATCTTGGCACACCGACTTAAAAATGAAATAAAGAAATTAAATTAAATTTTGTTTTAATTGCCTGAATATTTCCGATCGGATGAAAATGAAGGACCGTTTCCTGAAAACATTATGTCAAACTTTAGCCTCAACTCATCACAATTTACGTTGAGGTCCCGGATGTTTAAGCCTGACAGCGACACTTCCAGCACAACCCATGGCACCGCCGTCCCTTGCTCTGCGAGCAACTTAAATTGGAAATTTAATGCTTTGAAAATTATTGGCTTCCGGGAGTTTGTAAATTTATTGTTTGATCGATTGGATCATAATAAGATCAGATCAGATCAGGAATGTATCGGCATTGGAATGTTTTTGGTGCCGGAATTCAGAAATTATTAGAAAAATCTTATATTATTTAATATAAAAATTTAAGGAATTTTTCTTCCCAGTAAAAACTCTTAATAATTGTTTGTTTGTCCGTCCGTCCGTCTTACTTTGGCCGATTGCATGGCCCGACTATAATCTTCGGTGCCTTCCGCATTTGAAAGATCGGAGGAGCCCAAATAATGTGCGGAATAACGGCGCTATAAAATTAAAAATGAAATAAACTAACCAAAATCTATCGGACCAAAAAAAAGCTCACCAAAACCGTCAAATTTCTAATCCAATTCCTAATCCAGACGCTTTGGATTTTTAGCACGAAATGGTCAAAGACCCCGGAAACCCGTACGAAAGCCCAACGGACATCCAAACGCAGGGCACCGACCAATTCATAAATTAATTCGGGCGGAATTTTTTTTTTTTGAATTCCACCCATTGTTTGTGGGGTGGAAGAAAAGATGAATTTGGTGGAGGGGGAGTGAGAGGAATGTGTACTCTTTTCCCTGATTTTATGGTGAGGCTCTGACCCCTCCCATTTTGCTGTATGCGTTTCCCATGAACTCGTAGGGAATGATGGATGATACAGATTATCGCTTCCAGCAAATTTAAAATTCATTAACTTTTTTAAGCTCAACCAAATCAAACAAAAAAGATGCCATTCAAAAGTTAATTTAAAAGAAAAAGCCAAGCGATTCAATTCAGCATTTAAAAATCTTCAATGTGAAAAAGCAAATTTTATCTTAAATTTTAAAAATCAAATAAAAGCATCCACCTTCACCATAATACAATAGAAGACCGGAACGTTGCGCGGCACACACTTTGATTTTATGCCAACAAAAAGAGTACGGCGAGGGCTCAAACGGCGGCGGGAACGAAGTGTGCCAAATGCGTTTGATCAGCGCTTGGTTTTCGGGTTGCCAGCGAAAAAATAATAATAATTAAAAAATTCACTTTTTTGTCTTAAATTAAATAGTAAAATTTGTTCAAATGGGATGCTTAGAAAAATTCCAAAATTTTTTTTTTGTTTAAAAAAGGAGCAACGCTTGGAATAAAAACTCAAATTGGTGATCAAAAAAAATTGTGAAAAAAGAATCGATGACCAAAAAACATAAGCGCATAATAAAAGCTAATGAATAACCAAATTAGTAATTCGGTTAACTGTGCTTTACTGAGTACGGTAACAACGCGAAATTTAAAAATTCTCAATTAAAATGTCAGAATTAAAAACGAAAAGCTCCACCCCACCCGATGGTGCCGCGCAGAAACTCCACCGTCTCGCGAACAGTGCCAAGAAACGCCATGTGTTGTGGAGTGTGGTGGTTGTGCTGCTGCTGGCGCTGCTCGGGTGGCCCGCGACTTTTCGCCTTCTCCACGGCACCGACAACACCACAGCCTCTGCCGCCGCGGCCTTTCTGCTGTTGCTGCTGCTTGTGCGAGCAGTTCAGCACCGATGCCAACGACACCGGTTCTGGTGCCGTCACGTCGCTCTGATGCTGCTCCGCCTCCGCCTTGGGCTCGCGCGACAACGCGCAGTTCGGCAACGAGCTGCTGACCTGGGAATTAAATTTGGAGTGGGAAAGCTTGTGATTTGAAGTTTGAACTTTTTGAAATCAATTTTACCCGTATCCGCCGAGTCCGATCACTTTTTGTCTCCTCTTTTCGAGAAGGTCTAAACTGCTGTTATTGATGCTTATGTTGTTGCTGGTGTGTGCATGAACAAAGAGTTGTGATGAAAGAATCTATGAGAGGAATTGGTTAAGAATTTGAATTTGGGAGTTGTTCAATTGGACGCTCACGGATGGATGCCGTGGACCTTTGAAGTGCGCAATAACTCTTCTTGGGACCGTAGTTCCTGCTAGATTATACTGTAGTTGGTTGGTTACAAGAAGAGTTATGGCATTTTAAACGTCGCTGGCACCGAACCGACCGACCCCAATCGATTTTCATTATCTTTTAGGCGCTTAGAAATTTCTCGGTTCGAGACTCGAGACCGAGACTCTCGAACAGCTCTAGTAATGAGACGCTTTTCTCCTCACAATCAACATTAATAGGTAATTATGACGAGTTCCTTTCCCCTCGAGGGTTCATTCAGTTAGCTTCAAAAAGTAAAAGAAAAAGCGGCCAAATAAATGCTTAAGCCAAAAAGGAGCGAGACAAATCTCCAAAATAAGAAAATTCTTCAAAATTGAAAAACTAAAGTTGGGGTCGCCTAACAGAAACAGTTCCGTAAAAAATGAAAAATCATTTGGTGATTTGATCAGAGCGTCGTTTTCTAGGGCAAATGGACGATCAGTGAGTAGCCGCTGCTGCTGTTGCGGCTGTTCAGCGAAGGTATTATATTTGTTAATACGTTTTGTTGAGGGCGTACGCCCCGGGCACTCAGAAAAAGCGTCCGGACGATTGGATAAAGCCTGGGGAGGAAATTGAAGCCAAATCGTTTCGGAGATTGGTTGGTTGGTTGGTGAAGAAAATGGACGCGAACGGCTAAAAAGAAGCGAACCCGATCACTTTTACATAACAATTCCCTTTGGTCCCAAACTTTTGACCAAAGTGATCAGATCATTCTGATTTATTATTGACCGGTGATCGATCAATTGTGGACCTTTGGAAAGATCGATCAAATCGGACGGGACGGACAAGCAGCAATTGGAAGAAAAGGCCGAAATGAACCCATAAAGTTTCAGCCATTTCAGGCCTATCCCAATATTTAAAAAGTGATTAAAAATTGATCGCCGGCCGAGGCAAATATTTGATCAAATTTATTGGCCTGTTTGAGAGATCGGTGAGAATTTGGTTTTAATTTTAGAATGATCGGTAAACATAAAAAGCAGTCATTTTATAGGTCAGTTGGTTGGTTCCCAGACTTCTCTTATAAGGGAATTGTAAATCCAAAAATAGTAGTTTAAATATTCTTATTTAAGTTTAAATGCAATTAACTTTAACTTTCTGACCACAAAAACTATTCAATTGAATTTCCCAAAACGAAATTACAAAATGGGGGGGGGGTGGGGGAGGGTTTTGCGGGTTGACAAGCAAAGTGAGGGCCCCCCCGCCCCCATTTACCCTCCAATTACGTGCTAATTGCGGGAGCTTCGCCGCGAGGAATTTTGTCGACGAGTGTGTAACACTTTAGAGTACTTTTGGTCGGTTATTTGGTTAAGAGCCTCGCAAAGGCTTTGGGCTTTTGCTGTGTCCGCCGCTTTCAAAGGTTTTCAATTTCGCCTGGGGGGATTTTCAAGGGGGCGGGAGAAGCTTCAGAGATAATCGCCTCTAGCAACTGAAGTGTATAATAATATAATCAAATGTCTTTTATATGGTTTTGTCCAAGAATTCTTGTTACATATTTAAAATCAAAACAAATTTTGCCTTTACTTGGGCATATTTAAAAAGGGAAAAAGTTTTTTGTCAAAAAATTCATTCCAAAATTTGTTATAAATATAAACCCTCAGGTCCGGTCGGTCCCCTTTTATAGTGACAATATAAAAAATGGCATAAATTGTCTTTAAAAAAGCGCCAATGCGCCCTACAGGGCATAAATAAAATGTGTTAAAGCTCCAAAAGTTGGCCTTTTTTTGCAGCTAGGTTTTAAGAGAGAGAGCGTGTGACTCTCATCGCCCGAGGGGCTTTAAAGTGCTTTGATATTTTACGTATTGCCGGAGGGAATGTGGGGGAAAATCGGCCTGCCTAACCAAAAACACAGCCCGAAGGGCTTCTTGTACATAAAAATGGTGCAGAAAATGAGTTCGGACGGATAGCGGCGGGAGACAGAGAGAGAGCGGCCCCTGAGGGGAAAGGACGAATGGAGGGGAGGAAAGCATCATTTTTTAGAGAGATAAGGGGGAAATGAAAGAGTGCTAATGATGCAGAAGACAGAGAAGCCAGAGTGACGGCAGACACTGACGATGAAGCTAAGGAATAGAGAAAAGACGCGACGAAATAGTATTGGTGGACAAAGAAACGATGCAAAAGCAGACACTGGCGACCCTGACTTAAATGCTTGCCTGCAGGGAGAGAGAGAAAGCAGAAATAAACATATCTAATAGCCCCAACTCAAGACGCCAGAGAAGCGAAATTCTAAGCCTCCCAGGCATGGGGCGAGAGAGAGAGAAAGAAAGGAGTCAGAGACGCATAGACTTTGAACGGCGCCCGAGGCCCCATTTTTCTCTTTTTTTGCCAAAGCACCAAAAATGGTGTAAAATGGCAATTTGACTATTTCAGGCACGAAATGGTCAAAGACCCCGGAAACCCGTACGAAAGCCCAACGGACATCCAAACGCAGGGCACCGACCAATTCATAAATTAATTCGGGCGGAATTTTTTTTTTTTGAATTCCACCCATTGTTTGTGGGGTGGAAGAAAAGATGAATTTGGTGGAGAGGGAGTGAGAGGAATGTGTACTTTTCCCTGATTTTATGGTGAGGCTCTGACCCCTCCCATTTTGCTGTATGCGTTTCCCATGAACTCGTAGGGAATGATGGATGATATAGATTATCGCTTCCAGCAAATTTAAAATTCATTAACTTTTTAAGCTCAACCAAATCAAACAAAAAAGATGCCATTCAAAAGTTAATTTAAAAGAAAAAGCCAAGCGATTCAATTCAGCATTTAAAAATCTTCAATGTGAAAAAGCAAATTTTATCTTAAATTTTAAAAATCAAATAAAAGCATCCACCTTCACCATAATACAATAGAAGACCGGAACGTTGCGCGGCACACACTTTGATTTTATGCCAACAAAAAGAGTACGGCGAGGGCTCAAACGGCGGCGGGAACGAAGTGTGCCAAATGCGTTTGATCAGCGCTTGGTTTTCGTCGTGCCTACGCATGCTCGCGTCCGAGTAAATGCTACAGATGCCACCAACTTCATCCCACATCGCTCTGTAGGGATGGCATCAAGGACTTAATCACCCAAAGAGAAGCCAACACAAACTACAACAACGGAACAGATTCCGTGCCACAACAAATGTGCAACGTCATCAAAAGCGACGACACACGCGCACTACTCATGACGACAACGTCAACTGTTTTCAACCCATCACAACCACACCGAAGYATGACGGCGACAGTGTTCATCGATCCAGGAAGCCATCGATCATTCATCACAAAAAGGGCTGCAGAGAAACTGGATCTCTCCGTGATCCAAACGGAAGAGTGCCACCTAACCAGTTTCGGCGCACGAAAGTCAAAGAAGTACATCAGTGATCTGGTTAGGCTCGGATTTCTGGGCCCAGGCGGAGAACGACACATCTTCAACCTCAACGCACTGCAGTTTCTGGTCAACGATATGCCACTAATCCAAATGAACGAATTGGACAACGCACAGCTTCAACGCAAAAAGCTCTCGCCACCACATCTGGACAAGCAGCCAGACATAATGCTTGGCATTGATGTCTGGCACGAACTTCAAGTTCGAYCGATCGAACGCTTGCCMAGCGGCTTCATRCTATGCCACTCAACAATTGGWAAAATCCTCAGCGGATCTGGACGCATCGAACTGACCCAAGCATCAAACGTCACGTTCGTCTCTCCGATACATGCCCAACCAACAGCCTCACCGAAGCAATCAAACAGCAAAAATCCGAGATCAAAACCGCCCACCAAAGCAAGGAAAAATCCTCCTGACTACGAGAAACGCCGACAACTGAGAGAGAAAGCACTTCTCAGRCAGCATCAACGGAACAAGCTGTTCTCAAACACAGCTCGGCTACGCACCATCACTACTCGTCGAGCTGAACCTCCGGCAAAGAAACCAGAACTCATCGAACTGACGTCAGACACTGACAACAGCGATGCGGAGGACAAACAACCTTCACCCGACGTGGAAATCGAGACCGATAAAAGCCATCCGACCACACGGGATCGGAAGCCTTCAACATCGCCAACATTGACAAGACAAAGCGCACCATTCATCAAGCAGACTCTTGGCACGCTCATGATCATCAGCCTGATTGGTCACCAGATACGCCCTTACGTCCAGAAACCAGCAATGGAGACGACACCAAGTTGGGCATCAACCGCAACCACTTTGCAACCGTGGACAACAACGGAGCCACCCTGGACTCCCACGACTACAACAGCTTGTAGAATAAGCACTGAGCAATTATGTAACACCTCCATGGCAAAGACAGGCCAAGCACGCTCAACAGAAGGGCCCACGAGAACCACAGGACCGTGGCCCACATCTTCAGCACGTACTTGGACCACCTCACCACTCTGGCGGGGTGACGACAACCGAATCGCGGATGACGGGCAGACGAGCCCAATCGAAAGAAAAGAAGGATGGGCCCGAACCATCGGATGTGCCTTGCCGTCTGGGAATGTCGAAACTCAAGTTTCTAAAAACCCAAAATTTGGGTTTTAGCAATAATCGATCAGTGGAATGGGCACCCCCCCCCTCCGGCGGTTTGTGGTGATTGATCACCACATTTCCTCGCGCAATGACCGAATTGGTTTTTCATTTCATATTGTTGTTCGCCCAATTTCCCCCGTTCCAGCCACTTTTGCGTACATTACTAATGTCCCTCCCAAAACCGCAACATTTGACCAAAGTACGCCCCAATGTCAATGCAAACCCGCCCAAACCCCAAATCACGCCAATCTTTGACTAATCGTTCACCGTCACCCGCCACTCATTTCGCCTTATTTAAACCGCTGTCAATTTCATCCAAATTCATTGTCCGCTGTCATTCTGAAACCGTCCCCTCCCCCAACTCACATTAGCCTCCTATGCCCAACGCATTGCCCACTCATTTTCCTCACACATTTCGCATGGCCCCTAGCCCAACAATTGCCCCATCTTCCGGACACCGTTGCCGGGATTTTGGCCCATTCAAACTCATTGCCCATGGGGATTTCCGGCCCATCCGCAGCTCCCCCGACTCATCACATTTGCCTTTTTCCGGGGACATGTCACACCATTGTCCCCTCATTTCCCGATCACATTTCAATTATGTATGTTCACATTTTTGTTATGTATTTCGGGGGTTTAATTACCCAAGTTTGAGGTGYCTTTGAATAAACATTTTGTCTTAATTTTTGTGTGTCGACTCTGCCTCAGTCTCCACCGCCCCCATCCAATCCACCGCGGCCCGATTCCCGATCTTCCCAACCATCCAATCACCGGACAACATTGTCTATCGAGACATTCACACAAATATTTTTTCGAACAATTCGAAACAGCAACGGACCGCGTTGTCCTTGAGGGTTCGGATGTTCAACCGTTTGCCATGCGTTCGGTAGAAAAAGGGCGTATGGCCGTACTTGTCCTCGATGAACGCGTCGCCGCCGGCCTTCTGAAGGACCTAAACAGAACAAAAAAAGGACAAAATAAGGGGGGAGCGGTTACCTAACTTGAGTAGGTAATTAATTACCTTAATCATGTGCTCCCCGTTGGCGTCAGCAGCTGCATAGTGAAGGACAGTTCGACCAGCCTGCAAATTTTGTTAATTAATTAATTAAATAATTAAAAATATAATAATTGGACATGGTCAGTTTCGTTGACACAATGCGGATACTTTGCCAACAGGAAGCGAACCTAAATATAGTAATTTAGGAAAGAAAAAGTGTACGGGCGCGCTACCGTATTCGTTTGGCCGTAAAGAAGGGCCTTGTGCAGGGGGGTCATTCCTAAAAATTAAAATTTGAAATCCCCCGAGGGCATTATTTTTTATTGAATTCCCTAAAGGCGCTATAACTGCTCCAACCGTGCGTGTCTCTGGCGGTGGCCAGCGAATTGCGGTCAATCAACGATTTGACTCGGCGAACGTCGCCCTCCTCGACAGCTGAAACAACCGATTTTCTTCATTATCAGATGAAAAACATTTGTTTTTCTCTTTAACATTTTCTCAAATTTTTATAAATAAAAATTATCCTTTGTCTTAGGGTTTTTAAAGAATGGATACAATTTACTTACCCTTGTGAATGGCGTCAATTTTGGACTGATATTGGGGCACCTGAAAGTTTTTATTATTTGTGTGTACGGCGGAGAGAAGCCGTGGGATTGATTGGTCGGGAGATGGAAGGCCCCCCGGGGAAGGCCATAAAAGAATGGATCATTTCCCATCGGCGGGGCTCAGTCTTCCATCCCAACTCATCCCGGGACGCGCTCAGCCGGCGGGTCACGGCCCGATTAAGGAACTTTGAGGAAAGGGATAAAGCGAGCGAGAGAGGCCGGGGGGGGGGGNGCCATCTCCCGGGGAAAGTTTGGCTGATTTTTGTTCGGACCCCCTGCAAAAATTCGGCGGACGCCAAATTGGTGGACATTTTGTCGGCCAACAAATGCGCACGGCCGTCAAGCACAATTTGTTCAAGCTGTTGCACGTCGCCAATTGTTAGCCATCGCTTCACTTGCTCATCCGAGGGGGCATCTGAAGCATTTTTGGATTTCAATTTCTGTTTGATGGCATTTTAAATGGACTTTTCTGTTTGATGGCATTTTAAATGGACTTTTCTGTTTAATGGCATTTTAAATGGACTTTTAAAGCATAGCCTAGCCTTTGCAATGTTTGAAAAATCGATCGATTTTTCAAAAGTTTTATTCCGGTGCGACGATTTTGTGATCGGGCGCCTCCCTCCGCCCGCCCCTCACCCATTTGATCGAAATATCCGTTGACCGATTGTTGCAAAAAATCTTCCGCCATTTTCGTCTCTTCGTCCTCTTCCTCCATTTCATCATCACGCGTATCACTTCTCTTCATTTTGCCGTCCTCAAATTTTTTTTAAAATGCCAAAATTTCGGGTGCCATAATCATCATATTACGGTAACGGACAGCGTTATTATACGGTACCGGCCAGAGGCCGGCTACAGGAAAGAGGCCCCCGCCAATTTTCCCAGCGTAAAAATAACTCCGTCCAAAAATACCCGTGTTTATAAGAAAAAAAGGGTTACGGTAGGCGCCCCTACAGTAATTACCAAAATTGTTTCATCTGAAAACGATGCGAGGGATGTGGGCGAGTTCGGTTCCGAGCTGAACGAGCGCGCGGCGTTAATCAATAGGACAGCCGTTTGAGTTTCGGTTTGGAAACGCGCGCTTTTTGGCATTGCGTTCAGCCAAAATTTGTACATTTTTATATTTTGAATTTTTTTTTCTAAAAAATAAAATTTCAGACGCCATTTTGTAAATGAAAGTTCGTTTGGCAAAAAAGAAGAAAGGGGCGTTAATTAGCCCCCGGGGGCAGCACAAATGTAAAAGTGCGCTAATTGTTTTTGCCGCGGGGGGGGGGGGTCAGAAAAATGAATGAAATCATTGGAAATGAAATTTTAATGCGGCGAAAACGGACAGAATGTGCAAATTCTTTTTTGTTTTTGCCATTAAATAGGAAATATTTTTAAATGTTTAATTATGTACACGCACACCGGAACAAACTCTTGAAAAACCCCCACGATTCACACGTATTGCTTTTAACGAAAGATATTGTAAATTGTAAATCCCTAAAGGCATTTTGTTGAGTCGAGTCGAGTCGAGTCGAGTCAACTCAAATAATGTTCAGTACCCGGGTCGAACATTGTGCTGCTCGAGTCGTCCATGGACGGGTCACTGTGCCGCAACATCGTCCTACGGTAGTCCGCCGCTCCCCTGGCGCCGCCGTCCGCCTCCGCGCTGACGATCGGCAGCGGCTTCACCATCTGTTCCGGATGCTGACGGTACCGGGCGGCTGTGAAACCGTTCTGAAAATTAAAGACGAAAATTCGCCATCAAATTCGGGGGGTCCACGGCGTTTACCTTGTCCACAATTTGTGTGTCGGCTCCCAAGTCGGCCAATGTGTCGTAAATGGCATTTTGTTGTGGCGCCGCGTAATGTGCCGCAGTGCGACCCAACTTAAATAATCTTTTTAAATTAAATTTATAAAACATTGTTTTAAATTATCGAAATTTTAATTCAAATTAAAAGTGAACGATTAAAAAAAAGGTGGCACTAAAATTATTAAAAATAATTCCCAAAACATTTGTTGTACATGATCAGCAATGTTTATGAAGTCAGAAAACGTTTGTGCAACGAACTCCACCATTTGATGCCGTTCCTAAAAGCAAATAAATTTCCAAATTCGTCGATTTTAAAGCTTTTCAGAGTCGTCAATGAGTCCGAAAACAAAGACTCCTAAATTAGGTGCCTTGAACTGATCAGAATTTTAGTCCGGCGGGTCAGACCCCGTCTGATCAAGATTCGATCGGCTAAACTTCCTTACCTTCAATACCGCGATGTGCAACGGGGCTAGGCCTAAAATGATTTTAGGATTTTAATAATTAATTTTATTTATTGATTTTCGTTTGTTTATCGTACGCCGTTTTGGCTACCGTACCCCTCGCGTCGCGGGCCTGCACAATTTCCTCGTCCACCAAACTTTTCATTTTGCGCATGTCATTCGCTTCGATGGCGCCAAACGCCAACGCCAAACGGCTCTTAATTTGAAGAATTTATTTTTTGAAATTTTCTATTTTTTTTACCTGAGCCTGTCGATAGGCGTAAATGTATTTGACAAGACTTAATTAAATTTGCGTTTTTATAACATTTAAAATTTCGAAAATATTTTACAGATCATTTCCCAAATGTTTCTTCACGACGCGCCACACTTCGCCTGTTAGGCCTTCAAATTGAAGCTGAAAATAAAAGCATTTTCAAAATATCTTTTCAATCAAAAAAAGCATTCCATTTCGTTTAAAATTATTCAGAATGTTTCTCTATATTTTTTTCATAAGTTCATTATTTTAACTCCTACGTTTCGAACTAATTGAAACCCAAGTTTTGATGGGTTCCCCTAAAAAATTGCCGACATTTTTAAGACATTTCAGCCTAGGCTTGAAGGTTTGGACTGACCTGCTCCAACTCGCGGTACTGCTTGCGGCAAAAATCGATGCTCAACACGCGGCTTTCCACCTCGCTGTCCACCTCGTCACCGTCTGCTGAATGTTTGCAAACTCTCAAATTTGATTTAACCCCAACCCACCACTTAACGCATTCGCTCCATTCAAAATGCTCGTTGTGTACGCGGACTTTCTGTGATGGTAACAAACACATTACAGTAAAGCGACAGTTGGTATGGTAGGTCAATGTACTGTAAATTCCGTCTTCTAATTCAGTTAACAATGCACTAACTTACAGTACGCCTTTCCCCCATTGGGGCATACTGTTGTCAATGTACAGTATACTCAAAACATTTGGGCAACAGAAACTTCACCTTCTCATAGCGTCCCTTGCCTTGCCGCCGCCAACCCGTCCCTGCCGCAATAGGACCCCGTCCCCAAATTCGATGTCCTCAGAATCTTCCTGATCGGGCTCCTCCTCCTCCTCCTCCTCCTGGTCTCTAATCATTCCATCCCGTCGACGGAGTTCGTTCATCACCAACATTGCTTGGGCAGATTCGGCGTGATGGTCTTGCTTCATAATTTAGTTGGATATATTAAATGAAGACAAATTTATTGGGCAATTTAAGTTGAAATTAAAAATAAAATAATAAAAATTGAGGTTAGAGAGTTGATTTTGCGTTAAATAAATTTGGAAATGTTTGACGAAATTTTTTTTTTAACGGTTTAAGCTTTAACTAATTGGGCGACATTTGGCAACTGTGTGAAACAAAATTTAAGCATGAAAATTTAATTGAGGGAGGCGCTTTGGAGGAGTATAAAAGCATTAAAAAAAAAGAAAAGAATTTTTTAATAATTCTTTTTGTGGTCGCGGAGCAGTTTATGGATTAATGGCCGGACGCCTCCGTCCATTAGTGCTAATGGAGCCAAACGGTGGCCGAGGCATTTTGTGCTTCGCTTCATTTTAATTTTAATTTTAGAGACTTAAAAATTCTTTGCATTCCCTGCGGCAATTTTTGGATTAAAAAATTTGTTACTCCGTCGGCCTCGTCATTTTGTCGCTTCGCGGCCGATTCAGCGCCTGCTCGGCACAAAATGCGCGTCATCTGCGCACGTTGCTGTTCGTCCGGGAGACAACTTTGCCACAAAAACAAAAATTTAAAAAAAGGTACAAAAATTGAGACCTGGCGTAATGTAGCGGGGAACGTGAAGCCTAAAAATGCATTTATTACAAAAATTGGTGCACTTTTAACAGACACATTTAAATAAAGAAAAGAACAAAGAAAAAATTGAGTCTTTTTGTTTTTTTGGCGTAGTG
>MEIZ01000031.1:444197-461052 GCA_001723225.1 Globodera ellingtonae | reverse complement strand
TTGTAATAATATAAAAATTAATTACTACATATACTGAATTGAATAAAAATAAATGCATTTAAAATGAAATATTTGCACAATTCGAAAAGCCTTTTGAGAGAAAGTTCGATTTTTTTACATTATTTACGTACAATTAATTCCTCCTCTTTTATGTGTCAGTGTCCATTACCGATGGAAATAGCCAAAGGCAATTAAACATTCGCGCACACGCAATAAGAGGCCTCCCCGGAGGGCGTTGTAGCGCCTTTTTCAATTGCATGAAATTTTTGCTTTTTTGAAAATTAAAATTTCGGAATACGTCGAAGCCGGCAATATCCGGCCGGTCTGCGGACAATATTTAATGGCTACGGACAAATAGGTAACCGACTCCGTTCACAACGTAAAAGTTCTTTTTTCCCTTAAACCTGCGGGGTTTTCGCACTATAAAGCCGCTCTCTTTGCACTTCCAAATCACTTTCACCTTTCTTTTCTTCAACCGAACGCAATTCCTTCTTTCCATATAAAATGTCCTCCTCTCTTCTGCTGCAAAGCTCGCGATTATTTCTAATCGTCGCATTTCTTTTCAATTGTTGCTGCTACAAGGACCTTTACGGGTAAGTGGCCGAGCTTTGTTTATTTTTTGTTCGCTATAATTTTCTTACATTTTCAGTCGAACTGAGCCATTAAACAATGGAAATAAAGTTGCGGATGGGCTTCTGAAGGACGGAAAAATTGGCCAGAATTCGTCTACACAAATCAACGGAAAAATTGGCCAGAATTCGTCGGGAGAAATCAACGGAACTTCGACAGATGTGACCATGGCTTCAGCTGCTGAACAATTCGACACTTTGAACTTAGTGCTGCTCGGTGTCGGAGTGGGGTGAGTGCTTTGCCATTCGCACTTTCATTGTTTCGCTTTCTATTTCAGTGTGCTTTTGCTTTTGGTTGTCAATGTTTTTTTAATTGTGTTATTCAGCCGGCGACTAAAAAAGATTCGAGGTCTGACCGGATATTGAAGATCTTTTAGCTTAAATATTAAATACAGCCTCAGGCTGTTCGAAAAAAGCAATCCGGCATTCAAATAAAGAAGTTCCGAAGAAGCGTCGAGCCAATCTTTGTATAAAAACCTCCGATTTCCCTCAAATTCGTCGCATTCGCAACGATTCATTCGAAAAAATGTCCGACAACCCGCAAATACAAGTGCGTCACCTGGGAGAGCTGTAAGTTCTTTTTAAAACATCGATAACCGGAATTCATTCAATTCAATTATTTCAGCAATGTTTCCGACGACGATTGGCTCAGAGTGTTCGCGTTCATTGGACATGCAGAACTCGGACTCAAATTGGCACTGCTCTCGGCCCGGTTCGACGGCCTTGTGGACTCACACTTTAAGAGCAGAAAATGGACCCTTGGAGACTTCGAAATTCGACGTTCTCTCGTTGGCGGTGGCGCGGAAATTGTCAAGGAGAATGAGGACGGCACATCCGATCATTTGCCACTTCCACAAGAGCCGCCGCCCGCCAATGTTGTCGGCTTCATATGCATTTTAATAAGGTAGGTGTTTGGCTACAATATGTAACAATTCTGTTTTTAATGTTAATCAATATTTTTCAGTTTCATCGACGGCAATGTCGTCTCTTTCCTCAACCGAATTCGGCGCCTCTTTAACGTGGAGCTGACTTTGGAATTGAACGCCTCCTTCAACGAGTACAGCGACTGGATCACTTTGATTACGGACATTTGGCCTCTGTTGGCACCGAACGTGCACAGACTGCTTACCTTCGACGACAATCTCTACCAATTGCGAAAGCTCGTCTCTCCAACCGTTCTGCGCGACTGTGCCAAACTTCGAGCGTTCCATTCCGTCGATTTGCTTCCCAAAGGTCCGGCCGATGATCGCGACAGGGCATACAATGAACAAGCGTTGTCCAAGTGGCTGCACTCCCCGCGCCAGGATGGCCGCCTGAACATTTTTGAATGTCTCGACTGGCTCGAAACGCCCGAATTGGTGGTGGAAGAACTCAAACAGGTCGACCCGACCCTCTTCATCCTCTCCAAAAATCTTGAGCATTTCTGTGTTATTTATTTACAGACTTTCCTCAAGGCCACCTCGCCTGCCAACTACGCCATTGTTCTACGATCGTTGCACTTTGACTCCGATGTTGACTTTGATCAATTTGAATTGGTGAATGGACAAACGCGGGAGAAATTGGCACTTCGACGCGTTCGAGACGATATTTGGATGATGAAGAGAGGTCCGAGTGCCGGAGATGAGCAGCAATGGGCGGCGTTGGAACGCGAAGCGGTGGAGGAGTGGGAGAGGAACAATTTGGTCGTCATTGAGATTGGTGGCGACGTTGAGTAAACTTTACAAATCTCATCTTAAGCCCGCTTAACGTGATCTTGATTCAGATCTGCGTCTGATCGAGAGGAAAATACTGAATAAGCTTTGATTGGAACGGAAGTTAAAGCAATGAATTCGTATGGATTTGACGATCGCCTATTTTTAAATTATCTTTATTCTGTTATTTCTTGTACATATTGCGTCTTCGTTAATCGCATAAATATTAAAGCACCTAAATTTATGTCTTTTTTGAGATTCGCTAACTGTTTTTTTTTCAGAAAAATTTCTAAACCTACAGAATTTTTCAGCAGGGTCAAAATTTGACAAAAAAAAAGTTCGGCTCCATTTTTTTCGAATTAATATGTACATGAAACAATAAATACAACGATATGCACATAAACAAAGCAAATAAACGAAATTATTCTCAAGATATCGCAAATAAATCTTCGTATGTAACACAGCATAATCAACAGTTCACGGCATTGGCGCTTCTGACATCTGATCTGGGATTTATGTCGGCGCCTTCACTTGAGATCCCGATTCTTTTGATTTGGATTTCCTTGCGCTCGGTTTGTACTCCTCCTCCCATTCGCTGGCATCGCGAGAAGCCGGTTGTCGCCGACGCCACAGCATTATTAACATAAGCTGCACAGAAACAGCCGCAATGATCAAACTGAAAATGGGATAAAATGAAATGGACGGAAGGCATCAAAAGAAAGATGAAGACACACATTGCTCCAAGGATAATCAGCATCACGACCCAAACTTTAAGGCCCTCCGTCTTCGTACTTTGCGTAGTCTCCGTCTTCGTACTACTTTGCGTAGTCTCCGTCTCCGTGCTTTGCGTAGTCTTCGAATCTGTTCTCTTCGCACTTCGCGGAGTCTCCGCATCCGTTGGACTTGCTGGATTCGGGTTCTTTGTATCCGTTGGACTTGCCGGACTCGGGTTCTTTGTATCCGTTGGGCATTTCTCCCCATTGACATCATTTAGCTCCAGCAGCACACGAATGTCGTCCTGCAAATAAAATAAAAACTCAACAAGCATTTAAACAAAAATGAATGCTCACAATGTATACTCTCCCATTGCAGTGCTGATAGAATTTGAATTGATCAAGATTCATTCGAAATACACGAGAATCTTCATTGAGATGGCAGGTAACAGTGAGAGATGTGCATTCGGGACACTCATTCGGTTCATGATTTGGACCCTAAACGAAAAAAAGGTTTTTAAAAAATAAAAACACTCACCACATCCTGTTCAGTGGCCACATGACATGGGCCATTAAGAACAAATTTGTCGATTACACAAAAGCCCGCTTTGCCCACGAACGTATAGACAAGACTGGCATTTTCGTTCAACTGAAGAAAACGAACATGCGCTTCATCATTTAGTTCCAACGGGTCAATGCGACTGAAATGGAAGAAATTAATGACATTTAATCATAGGAAAAGCGGCTAACTTACAGTTGATTGTCCATAGGAATCGTAAGACCGCCGCCGAGAGAAGCTCCCGCCTTTGCACAGGAATAATCCTTCAAATTCATCGCATCATCCGCCGATGGATAACAGCGACAGATGGGAAGAAACGCGACGATGACGAGCAATAAGCGTGCACATCGAAGACGGGGGGAGGCCATCCAACGGAAGTTTGATAAGTTGAAGAAAAGGTAAGTGATGGGAAGGCGGCAGTGAAGACTTTTATAGCGGACACAAAGGAACGAACCTATTTTTTTATATTTCATCCCAAATGGATCGATTTGAAGCAGTAACAGCATTTTCGTGCATTTTGTATGATTTTGTATAATTAAATTGATTTTTCAATTTTGACAATGCCATTTCGGCCAGAGAACGGCGGGTGTGGGACTTCCGCTCCCGTTAATTTGGGCCGGATTTTTACGGGAGCGGGAGACATTTTTAGTCTTTTTTCTTCTCCCGTAAATATTTCGTGGCAAAGTGTGTAAAATTTTTTTAAATTTACATAAAAATTTGAACCGATAAATAAAATTTCATAATTTTTTAACGGCGGCGCCTATCGGCACCATCAAAGCCCCCAAAAATGTGTATATCTGTCCCTTTCCCGCTAAATTTCGAATTCCCGCTCCCGGAAATTATTTTGTTTGCCGGGCTCTAAAATTTCGACAATTCTTCGTTAATTTTGTTCTTTCATTTTTCGTTATTTTCCTCCACAAATCATCTTTCTCCGCAGAATTTGTTATTTGCAAACACAATGAATAGGTAAATTAGGCACTAGTGATCACTGATCATTCCTTTCAATGAATAAGAAAATCAGAGATCGTTCAAACAAACTTTCTTCAGTGGTTAAGGACATCTGCCGTTGTTTATTCATTTTTGTTTACTCATAGCGAAATGGGCACTTCTTTAGCGGGGGGAGGCAGCCCGCCAATTTTTTTTTTAGCAGTGAGGCCGCAGTCGGGAAAAGGTGTTTTTGGGGTGTTAGGAGGTTGGGCGGGAGAAGAATATATGTAGGATGGAGATTAGATTAGTTTATTCTTTTAATTTACAGTTTGGCAGTTCTGTTTTTTTTTCCAAAAAGCATATTTACTTTTAACTGTATTTCATTACTCATTTTCTGTCCAACCCTACTTATGAATATTAATTTTGTTTTCAACTCAAAATTTACAGAAGAAAATCCATTTGTGATCCAGCGCATCCAGTACGTCAATGAGTGGTGAAGACGGCTTGAACAATGACAGACCCACCAGTATTGGCATTGGCATAATTAAATTTAACGCACGGACCAATTCAGGTACTTTGAATTTTTATGAACATAAATCATATGATATTTCAGGGCTAGCAGGTAAAAAGTTAATAAAAATTTTAAGCATAATAGCCCCATCTGCCAAAAAAAAACAACAAGAAAATATGATAAGAGATTGCGAGCTCGGTTCTTTCAAGCGCTCTTTTAATTTTTTGTTTGTTAGATAGTTTTGCCGTTTAAATTTTTTCTATTTTTTCAGTTTGCTCTTCGCCTTCCGTGTACACTTGCGCCACCGCGCGTCGTCCCGGCAGCTGTTCCACCGGTGCCGAGTCGGCCGAGCTGCGCTTTGTCGAGCTGTGCACGAGCGACAATAGCGGGGAACGGCACTGCGCGGCTGCCGATTCCGTCAGCGAGGCGGACGAGTGCGGCAGTGTGGCGGATTCTGAGGTGTGTGGGCTTTTCAGTTTTTGATAGAAATTAGTCAAATTTTTCATAAAAAAAAAAAAAATTTCAGCATTCTGTCAAATTATACGGCATTTTGCCAACCGATGTTCCGGTCGAAGAAGGTTTGTTTTTGTTTTTTATGGATAACGATTTTGTTGTTGTTCAGTGCTAGCTTCAATCAAATTGGTCGAGACGGCAAATTCAGTGCCAAAAACTGATGAAAAGTCGTTGGGAGTAGAGGTTAAAAACTAATTCTAAAAAAAATTGTTATTAAAAAAACAACCAATTAACAGAAATCCGAGCAACGAATGGGAATTCTGCACAAAATTAGGCACAAATTGTTCAACATTTTTCGGCACTACCGAACGTTGCCATTACTGCGTGTTCGTCTGCTCCTCATCGCTTTACTGATTGTCGCATTTTTCATACTTCCATGTAAAAACTTTAGAATGAAAGCGAAAGTTTTTAAGGTTTTCTGATTTGAATTGACATTTTGAAAAATTTTACAATTTTTTTTTCTGAGAAAGAGATAAGGAATTCGAATCTGCGTTTGACCAATTTCCATTTATTCAGCATTTTTCGCTGGTTTGCTGACGGGTTTTTACCTTTCTCTGGTCACTTTTCTGTACCTCTGCGTGTCCGAGCCGATTGCTGCGTCAAAATCGAGTTGCCAGACGACCGTTGAACAGCTTGAACATGTTGTGCTGGACCAAATCACGCAAGACGAGCAGCGAATAAATGGCTCAGAACGCATTTACAAGGGTAGGCAATGCGAAAGTTCATAATATTTTTTGAAAATAATTTTTAGGTTGGATGAACATTTTGAATGAGCATTACCATCCCCATGCCTTTCACGTGAACACCATCCAGACTGTGCTGGTCCGTCTGGACGGCAACATTTTGCGCATTTCGCGACCCGAACGGACGATGCTTAAGCATTGTTTTCATAAGTAAGCCATTTTTCCCCCCAAAAAAAGAAGTTCATGCTGCATTCTTAGCCTAAGGGCACGGGAATATTTTGATATTTTGTAAACAATTTTTTTTCTAATTTTGACGCCATGGGAATTCTATTTATTGGCGGGTACAATGCTTATTTTTTGGCAGAGATCCGACACTGACTGAGCCCGAGCCGCGAATGATTTCGCAAAAAATGTACGACTTGACAGATGCACAGGTTCTGAAATTAAAGCAATTTTGAATAACCAAATGTTGTTAAAAAAGTTGATTTCAATTCTGTTCAGATCCTCCTCCGCCCCCGTCGGTTGGCCCGCCGTCGGTGGTTCAGTCGAAAGTACCCGATTTGCATAAAGTTGGCTGCCTCTGGGGACAACGGCACCACCAAATGCAACGATGGCGCCGGCGGCAAAGGGTTGAAGCGATGCCATTCCCTTCGATCTCACGCAAATAGAAAAAGCGTGAGTAATGCGGGAGAGGGCGAGAGCGACGATGGGAGTGAGTGGGGCGGCAGTGATGAGACGGGCACGACAGACGAAGAAGGCAAATTTTTAAGAATTTTTGCGGAATTTTCGGGCATTTTCACACTCGAGAATCCACGGGTCTTCTCCTCCTCCAACTTCTTTAAAATTTATTTTTGCTTAATTTTCAAAATTTTCAGAAAATTTTTGCCCTTCTTTTTGCGCAGGACAACAACAAATGCCGAACTCGCCGCCCTCGTCGTTGGCATGCCTTGTCCCCAACAACAACAACAATCCGTCTTCTGCGTGTACACCCCGCCGGCGTTGCACTGTTCCGCGCGACGTCCACCGCGTCGGCGCCGCCGTTACACGTCACCGACGGCGCAGCGTCGCGTACATTTTTCTGTTTGCGCGTTCCGCACGGGAAAAGGAGCGCTGGTTTCACAAACTGAGACAGGCGAGAGCAAAAGCAAAAAAGGAAGAAAAAACAAAAGAAAACTGGGCAATGTCGAGACCCTTCTGGGGGTTTTTCGGGAACTACAAATTTCGGAACTGGACGGGACTCTTTAATTTCGAGAATTTGTCCCAAAATCCATTTTAATTTCCAACATAAACCTAAGCGGAATTTAGGTTTTTGCAACATCGTAATAAAGCCGTAGATTTTCCAATTGTAAGCTAATTTTTTAATTTTTAGGCCACAACCCTCCGTCAAAACGCACAATTTTCCGACTATTTTTCCTCGAAAATTGTCCAACGTTGCACTTCTGTGCCGTCATTTGAACGATTGGCTGCCAAATTGTCTGATGAGCGCATCGCGTACACCCTCCAGAATGCGCAATTTGCAAAGTGACTAATTATATTTGCTAATTATAAAATTCCATCCATTAGGCAATTGGGCGCAATGATTGCCGACCTCAGTGAGTCGTGTGGGGAGCGCGTTATTGCCGGAGGCGTCGTGCGGATGGACCTCGGTTGGGACAGTCAGAACAACAACAACAATCGGTGCGCGACCGCGGAGGACCGTCAACGCTCAGTGAGCGGCTCCAATGCACAGAAAAAGTCGATGGGCGAGGACAGCAACGAGTTCATTCTGCTGGTCAACCTGGTCGCTTCCAGGTTGGTTCTTTCTTCCCAATTGGGTTAACGGTTCTGTCTCTTAATCGAACGAACCGTTGAACAGAGAAATTTTGGTTTCGAATTTCCAAAAGGGTTCGGTAAATCGTAAAGTTTGTGTCAAACGTCATTCCTCCAGTTTTTTTCAGGGTGTTTTATGACTTTTGCCGTGACAGTTACTGGTGTGGAGCGGTTCGGAACAAAATTCAGACAAAACTGGCCACCATTCATGTGCGCGTTTCCATTTTTGAATATACTTGTTGAAATTCATTTTTTTATTTTTGCTTCAGTTACCTTACTTCATCGAGACGCTGGAACTGTCCACGCTCGATTTGGGCACTACAACGCCGCAAATTGTGAAGGTGTACAGCCCAACGGTCAACGAATGGGGCATTTGGTGTGACTTTGAAGTGAGAAAGACTGTATTTGTTAACATAATACCCCAACAAATAAAGCAAAATTTGGAAAAGTCAATAAAAATTGGCGTAAAAATATTCGGAAACCGAATTTCCCCAATAATAAAACAATTTTTTAATAAATAAGCCAGAAAAAAATAAGTTTAGAAGCATTTAAAAATATTTCTTTACCAGGTCAAATACGATGGGATGATTCGCCTGGTGTTGGAGACTCGTGTGAATCTGATGAAACTGAAAAGTGTCAGCGAGTCGTCGTCGACCGCCGCTGTCGACTCTTTGAAACGCGGTGATGAACAGCAGCGGCATAGTTGCAGCGGTGCCCAAACATTGCCCTCCTTGGCCTCGTCGACTTCGACCTATCGCATCCCACCGAACAGGTGTGGTGGTGGATTGTCCGATTGCATATATTTGTTTTGATCAATTTGAACAATCCCAAAAGGTACTCCGACGAGGAGATTCCTGAATCGCCGGAGACATCGCCGGACGAGGAGTTCGGCTCCAAGCTGAAGTTGGACGAGTCTGCGATGACTAACAATTCCAAGCGCATGAAAACTGGACAGAAGCTGATCAGCTTGGTTGATCGGATTGCACATTCGAAGGTAGGTGATTTAAAAGCTTGGGAATTTTCAAAGGCTTTGTTTTTGCTTCGTTTCAAAAATTCTAAGCTATGCAAAAAAAATTGTGCCAACAGCACATTTCATTAATTTTAAAGCAAAAAAAAAGGAATTTAGTATTTTCGCGAGGCGACCGAACTGAAGCCGATCCGCAAAATGATGGAAGAGATTTCCTCCATGCGCCTGTTGCTGAACGTCGATGTCACCGCACTGGAGGGCACAATGACCTACAACTTCCCGCCGCCCCCGTCCGACAGACTTTGGTCGCGCACAAACCACGATAAATCATTTATTTTTTTCATCACAAATTTAAAATTTCGAAACAATCTCTCAAAGAATGCAATAATTTCTTTAAATTAAGGTATGCTTTTCGTACGCCGCCGCGTATGTCGGTGAAAGCTGTGCCCCAAGTTGGAGATCGGTAAAATTAAAAAAATTTATTTGAAATTTTATTTGCTTTTTACAGTTCCGTTGAATTGTCCACGCTCAGTGAATGGATTGAGAACAAACTGCAGCTGATCCTGGAAAAGAACCTGGTGTTGCCAAACATGGACGACGTGGTTGAACTTTTTTTTTTTTGTTTCAGTTTTATTTGAAATGTTTTATTTGCTTTTTGCAGATCATCCCGGTTTGTTCTGGCAACGAATTGCTTCAGGCCGGACTGAATAAATGAAATGTTTTGGCGCGTTTTTGCCCACTTTCTTTCTCAAACAATTCGCTGTCTAATTTTTGACATTTTTTTTGTGATAATTTTATCGCATATTGTGAAGATTTGTACAATCATTTGATGAATTCGCACATTGCGTTTCATTTTGTTTGTTATTTTTATTATTCGAAATGAGCTTACTTTTATTATAATCTTTAAAGTCCGGTAAATTCGGATCCCGCCGCGTGGGTTCCCTCAAAATCAATTTGGTTTGGTCGGTGGAATTGTCCCCCGAAGGGGCGCCAGCATAATTTTCCACTCATTGTGCCGGCTGAAAATTTTAAGCATTATTGACACACAAAACGGGTTGGAAATTGGCGAATAATTGGTTTGATTGACGTGACTGCCCCTGGAGGGATGGAGGAGGGGGGGGGGGTACACTTTTTGGCCAGATGACAAATTGACTGCTTCCTGAGGGGGACAGACACAGCACAGAATTTATTGCGTTGCACGCCTCCATTTTTTTGTCTCGGGCAATTAGGCCCCAAACTTTGTGGGCCGGACGGCGGGTCGTCGCATTTTGAATGAATGAAGATGCCTTGCGGGGCCGCGCGGTATCATTAGGCCAAGACTCAATTCAAAATATTTAGACATCCGAACCTTTTTGTCCAGGAGGCCTTTTGTCTGATTTGTGAGGGACATTTTGTCGGGGGGGGGGACCATTTGTGTAAAATTCTTTTTGTTGCGATGACACAAATGGCAACGCGCTTTTTTATCAAAAGAATAAAGTTATTTTTTATTTCAATTTTAATTAAAATTATTTATCAACCCATTTTGTTGCCATTAGCAATTAGCCCAATTCAAAAATCGTACTGTCCGTGTTGGTGTTGTTCGGCGGTGTTGCGGGCGGCGTTGCGATCGTTGTGCTGGCGGCATACGCGTGGAAATGGTGCCGGACGGAGGACAAGCGCAGGCAGCACAATCGCCGCAGGGGCAGCAGGTGAGAGGACAAATGACATTTATTTGGACGACAATGCGTAATGATCGGCAAATGATGAGTAGGCATGATCGAGACTCAAAATTTATCGGAGACTCAACCTCGAGACTCTCGAACATCTTTAATAATGAGGGAACGGTCAGGCTGCTCCGAAATCCTTTAATTATTCACTCTGTTTGATCATTTTTACTCCAATCTTTGGGGGTTTTGAGACCCAGTCGTTAAAAGGATTGGACAAAATTTGATACATTTTTATAAATATATTTTTAAACCAATATAAAGGTTTTTTAAATTAATATTTAAAAGAAATTAATCTTTAGGGCTTTTCGTTTATTGCCTAAAAAGTTTTGCCATTATTTTAAATGGAAAATCCTGCCAAAAATGAAATACAAAAAGCTTTCGAAGCCAAAAGTCTGTCTCCTCGCGTCTTTGTCAATTGGCCTCGAAATGCCGGGAAATGTTGCGGCTCTATTGTCCCAATTATTGCTAACTTTTATGTGCCTTTGTATCGGCTATTTGTAGCCGATCTCGCCCAATTGCCGCCTGTTCGGCGCCGTCAACGCTCGTTTTGGTGCCGGAGCAGTGCCAAGCGCCGTTAATCCGGCATTTCCAGCAGCGCCAGCTGAGCCATCGGTCGCAGGATTCAAATAAGTCGGTTAAACACGGAACGCCACAAAAAGGGCGCAAATTAATTGTTCCAAATGATCAATTTTAATCGCGCACAGAACAACAACTCCAATGGACGGCACTAAAAGTTTGATGCTGGAGCTGGCCACGGACACGCGAAAGTTGGCCAAACTGTTTCCAATGATCAACCCAAAAAGTAAAACAAAAATAATTTTTAAAAATAGAAAAACGACGATTATTTTTATCAATTTTTTCAGTTGACAACAAAAGCCTTGGCCAGTCATCGTCGGAGAAGCATCAGGCCGAAGAAGCGGACAATTTGAGTGCCGAGGAGAAACGGCGCCGCTTCTCGGCACGGAATGGCGGCACTAACAGTGATGGACTCCTTGGAGGTGGTCCAATTTTTATTTGAAAACCGGAAAGTCAGGGAATTAATTACCTCTCCCGATTTTGGAGTTTCCTTTCTAATACATACAAAAATGGTCTGAACTCGAGGCCAAATATCAGCACCCATCAAAGTACCGTAACTTGCCTCATCGTTTACTATACTCAAGATACTGTAGAGTCAGTCAGTCAGCTTCCCATTTGATCGTTCCAGTGCCGCCGGCATCAATTGAACGCGGCACTCAGACCAGTCCCAGCCCGGTTGGTGTCGTAGAAACGACGACGACGATGACCACAAAAATGACGACACCAGCAACGCGTACGGTAGCTTTGAATACAGAAACCAGCAACCGAAGAGTTACGGTGGACCATCCGACCTCGCCGTTAGTCGACGTCCAAAATCATCGCCGCCGCCGCCACCACCACCACCACAAACGCCGTCATTATGACGCTGTTGCTGTTGAACAACAGTTGCAGGGAATGGTGTGGCGAGAGGTGCTTTTGGTTACAATGAAAAATGGCTGAAATTAGAAATTCCTTGGCCTTTGATTTTTTGAAGGTACAAAGGGGCGGTAGGAGTTCAGTTCCGTCACAGCGAATTTGAGACGCCATAACTTTGAGTCCGGTAAAATTAAAGTTCCGGGAACGGGAATTTCAAATTTTTAGCGGGACTGGAATCCCGAACGGGAATCCCGTGTTTTTCCGTTTCCGTAAAGAAAATTCCACTCGGAAAAAAGGGAATCCCTACTTTTCCCGCGGTCCCCGCCGATCTCTAATCGTCGTACAACACCTCTCTCTATTCACAGTGCACCGAATCAAAAAAAAAGATTAAAAATTGTGAGAGGGAATTTTAGTCCATCTTTAGGGCAAAAGTCATAATTTATGCCAAAATAAAATTTGGAAAATAAATCAATTCTTTCTTTAATATTATATAAACAAAATAAATGGATGGCTTACAAATTAGGGCATGGATGGGGATTTGTCTCAGTTATTATAAAGTTACTTAAAATGGGAAACAAAGGTGAATTGTTCAAAAATCAGTGCTCAAAAAATTGGTCCCTGAGCCACACAGATCAATTAATTTTTTCTTTCGGAACAAACGCGCGTTCCGTCCCTGAACAGACGCTCCCCCGCTCACGCGCGCGCGCAATACGCAAATGCACGCCCCACTCGGCACGTTCGCTCGCATCACTCATCAACGCCGGCGACGGTCCCACAATTCTTCCGCTTTCTTCTGCCGCCGGCAGACGCTTCCGCCTCCGCCGCCTGCGGCGTCTTCCGTCTGCGACTGCTTGACGTCGTCGCCGTCGTTGTTGTCACCGTAGGCGCTTTGGTCGTCACACTGTCGCAGCATTTGTCCTCCGCCGACGACGGCGGCGCGTGATTGGGCGAAAGCGGAAAGCACGCACGCAGCGTGTCCAACTGCACCTCAAGTGCACTTGACAGGCAAAACAATTGCTGACCTGAACAATTTTGAACAATTTTCTCGCGAATTTTAATTTACCCACCCGAATTTGTCGACACTTCTTCGTCCAGTCCATGCTCAACTCGTTGATGAACCTTTTGCTCCGCATGCGACATGCTGATAAACTTGCACTTCTTGCATCTGAATGCCGGGTGCATGGTCAAGTGCGCGTGCAGCATTGCCCGATCGGCCGGCACGTCCGCCTCCTTAAATGAGAGAGCGTTTCTTAAGGCTCATGGGATTTTCTGCTTACGCATAGCCGGCACCGTAACGACAAAGTGCCGTCGCCGCCGGCGCTGTTGTTGTTGTCGCTGCTGTAAGCTGCACGCTGCGAGTCAGCGGTTAGCAAGCGCGCGAAATGGTCCTGCATTGCGTCCTTGGCCTTGCAGACCACACGCGGAAAACAGTCTGTCAGCAGTTGCATCAGCTGTGCCATGTCCCGGCGGTCCTCGATGCATTGGGTGCCCTGAAAATTTTTGTAATTTTTAACGGAATTGCAATTTTTGTTCGAAAAACCATCGCTAGGCTTTCGGAGACAAAAATTGGTTGTCTCTGCTAGCTTTTGACCAGTATCATCTCTGATCTGACGTGTACTCCGACGAAATCCAATCAGATTAAACTTCATTTCGCGCACTTTCTAATGATCTGATCTGACGCGGGCTGATCTGATCAGATTACAATGCAATTGATCAGTTTGGGTATGATCAGATTAGTATCATCTCGCGCCCTTTCTTTTAGATTTGATTTGACGCAGACCAAGGCCTCCGGGGATATGATCAAATAACAATAAACAAAATAATCTCGCGCACCTTTCTCGTCGGATGCTCCGTGTTGATGTGTTCGAACACCAGGTGCTGGTCAGCGAACCCGCGTTGGCACAGCTTGCACACGAACAGCGCGATATTGCAGTGCGCGTGCAGGTGCGAGCGCGTGCACGCGTCCGTGTTGGCGACGAGCTCGCCGCACTGCTGACACTCCAACGAGGGCCCACGGTTGCGCAGGCTCTTCAGCTTTCTGGAGCCGTTTAAATTACGGTTACGGTATGTGCGTGCAAAGTACCTGTAGAACTCGATGTGTGCCTTGCGCTGCTGGCGCATCTGCGAGCTGCGCCCCTCCGCCCCGTCGCCCACCACGTCCACATACTCATCCGCCGCCGTTGCCGCAGCCGTCGCACAGTTTGTGCCGTCCTCGTCCTCCGCTGCTGTAGGCGACGTGGAGGAGGAGCAGGACGAGGAGGCTAACGAGTACGCCTTGGACAGCCCGGCGGCCAGTACATTCTGCTGTGATTCGGCCCGACCATTCGGAAAGCGCTGCTTACACTCCGACTTAGGGGCAATGGCAATAGGGCGGTTTGATGCTAAATAGCTTCATGGTAATTAAGCAGCAAAATGTGTCACGCAACTCACTTGCTTTTGCAACAACTTGATCAGGCCCTTGTTGTTGTACTGCTTGAACTTGTTGGCCTATCGATGCAGTGACCTCAGCGCTTGCTTTGGAGTCAAGGTTTGCTCCATAAAGCTGCCAAATCTGTTGCATGACCAGCTGAAGTAAAATAATTTATTAAACATTTTTGAGAAATGCGTTAAAAACGTCCGCCAATATTCAGAAATGGAACAATGGAAGTCTCAAAAGGGAATAAATGACTAATTTAACAATTGGCAAAAACAAAACAAAATTAATTTAAATTTAAAATTCATAACAAACAACTGGCCTGCATCTGCTGCTGTTGGTAGTCGAAATGAATCGCCTCCGGCAATTGAAAAAGCATTTTGCCTGAGGCCAAAAGCTTCTCCTCTTCCATTGATTTGCTCTGCTGGTCCTTTAGAAAATTATGACAAATATTGTTTTCGAATTTGCCACAATTAAGCCCGTTTTTTTCCCTCGAATTGCCAACGCTTTTAATTATAGTTTTGAAACAAAAAAACTGTGCGAAAATATATAAAAGGGGGGAGGATTTTGCTAAATTTTGGCTAAATATAACGCAAATTTCTCCAAAATCCTTTATAATCAGACCGATCCTCACCATTTCAGCGCTTTTAATGTCTTCGGAGAGCGCAGAAAAGTTTGTACAGCTCGCCCGGGCGGCCGCTGTTGGCTCAGCCGGTTGAGTTGGCGCACCTTTTGGCGTTGTGCCGCACATTTTGAGCAGCTGCTGAGGCTGAACATCTGCTGAATCACCGGCGGCACATTTTTGCTTTGTTTGCTGTTGATTTTGTGCAGTGAAAAGGTGCTGAAACAGCGCGGAGAACTGATGCTGCAAGTCCGGTGGCTTTGCTTCTACCGTAGCCGCCGCCGCCGCGGGGGTTGGACGCGCAGTGCCTGCATTTGAATGAGCGATCGAACGGATAAAGCCAATCGAATAAGTTTTGAACTCAGCCAACAACAATCTTTTGGCGTGCTTTGATCAGAGATTCCAGCAGGTCCCATGAACTGACCCATCAAATGTTGTTGCTCCGGTTGCCCATTTTGATACTGCTGCAGGTGCTGAAGCGATTGGTAGTTGTTCAGCAATTCAAGTTGACGCTCAAACATTGTTGGCGTTTTGTTCTGTTGCAATGGCACATTTGGCGTGCCGCCAATGCCAAGCAGTGCGGCGGCGGCGGCGTAATCCGCTGGCAACGGAGCAGCAGCAATTCCGCCGTGTCGAAACATTCTCATTGCCTGTGCGTGTGCATAAATAAATATACAAAATGATGGACAATAAAAATTAATTCGATTCGTTTTGCAACCGCAAAAAGTTTTCGTTTACACACTGATCAATGACCAACGATCAGTTCGCGGACCATTATTTACCTCGCTGCTGCTGCTGCTGCTGTTTGGACTCGAAACGACCGCATTATTGGCCTCCATAATCCGTTGCATTTCCAATTGTTCGCGCAGCATTTTGGCAAAATTGTTTGCCATCTATGAAATTGAAATGCATTACTTTTGACAATGAAAAATTGTTAAACGCCTCGGGGGAAATTAATTCTATTGAAATTATGTCACTGATCACTGGTTGGGAGGGATTGACTGATCAGAAGGAACATTGCATAGTGAAAGAGGCTTTATGCATTTCCATATTATTTAAATGTTTTCAAATTAAATTTTTTGAATGCATTTTCTCGGCAACATTTTGTTTTATTTGGTTTTTGACTTAAGCAAAAATACAAATTTTCCCATAGAAATTCTTCCCACAATTCGGCCAAATTTAGAATAAAAAAGCTAATGCGGAAAAATGTATTCGCAATTTTTACAAATGATTTTTTGCCACCATTTTTAGCCCATTTTATGCCTTCCCCAGAAGAAGCCATTTATGCGGCGTTTATTTTTGGCATATTCCCATTGGCTACTGTGCCGTTGGCATTGTTTGCAGCCGCTTAAAATGCCATTCCATCGACATAATCGGGCATATTTATGGCCACAAATTTTCATTGTACATAAATCCCACGTTGCTTTGCCTTAAATATGGCCATTTATGACATATAAATAAATGATTTGGACGAATGATTAATTGAGAGGAGAGATGTCTCTTATACACATCTAGATGTGTATAAGAGACAGGTGAAATACATATGTAGTGGAGAGAGCGAAAGCTAAGCGAGCGTGGCATAATATAGGGCTTACATCCCGCGGCATACTGTAAGAAGACCAGAACATTTCTGGCATACTGTAAGAAGACCAGAACATTTCTGGCTTACTGTAAGGATACC
>MEIZ01000031.1:394535-413862 GCA_001723225.1 Globodera ellingtonae | reverse complement strand
CTGCAGACGATGGCTCTTGCCTAAAGCCGAAAATCCAAGACATTTTGTGCTGATAAATGTAAAATTTTAATTTAAAAAAAAAATTGGCAATAAATCAGGGCAGGTTCAACCCCTAAAAAAATAGGAAACATATTTAATACTTACAAGTGTTTATTCCGAACGCATAAAATAGCAAATACCAAAAAAATGCGAATAAATAGACAAAAAAAACATTGAAAAACATCTTCAGTCCGAAGCATCAAACGCTTTTCTTGTAAATGACGGCGATCAGATAGTCTAAATGGCATAAAAAATTTTGTTCAGTGTTTCTCTAAAATAAACGTTTAAATTTTTTGATTTTGGACTTTAAAAAATTTCCAATTCAATAGAAGACATAAACAAACAACAAACCCTTGTCGGGCGCGATCATTATCTCGTTCTTTTTGGTGCGCAATCGCAGGAAGCTCAAATCATTGCTGGGGTCCATCTCGCGCACGACGCTTTTGGACTTCTCGCAAAGCTGCTGGACGAGCCCGGCATGCGTGGTGGTGTCGTCGTCAAGCGTAGAACGGATGACGCGGCCTAATATTTTTGAAAAATTTTTGGTCCAATATTTGGAAATCCAACCAACCAATATTGTCCATTATGATGACCCCGGTGACCCCCTTCTGCGACTGGATTCGTTTGAGCGTCTCATCCACTTCGGAAGACATTTTATGCAATTTACGAAAGTTTTAGAATATGTGTACCTCACCAAATCGGACAAATTGTATACATATGTTAGGGTTAATTTTGGAAATCGGATAATTCTGGAATTAACCGGTTAAGAACGGGATTCCCATCTCGTACTTTTTGAAATTCCCGTTCCCGGAAATTTATTTTAGGCTTTTTTCTGTTCTAATTTTTCTTGGCGAAATGTTTTCAAAAATTTAACAATTTGGACCAATTTTCGTCACAAAAACGCTTAAAATTGCAAATTTTTTTTAACGGCGGCGAAGCCCCCCAAAAAATTAAGGGAAAAACGACTTTTAAGTACATACAAATCTTTCCTGTAACAAGGACTGATTGATTTTCTATCATGCTAACGATAGTTTCGTATATTCTTTATAATACAATAAAATATTGAAACATACAAATAACAAATAAGTTTATTAAATTCAATAACAATCTCCAAAAATCACATCTCCGCGTGTTTGTAAGGACACACTTTGAGCTCAAGCGGACATCTGAAAGTCAAAATAAATTAGTGAATGAATAAAAAAGTCGGTTCTTTACCCGTCCGGATGAATTTGTTGGAAAAGACATTGGAAATTGCGCACTTTTTCTCTCCCAATTTTTTGTTCAAATTTTTGATAGTCCGACGGCCAAAATCGTAAAGAAACGGTGCCGTCAGAGACGGAAAGCAATTGGCGTTGGCTGTTCAGAAACGTCCGAAGGCCGCGGACAACGCCCGACAACAGCCGCCTGTTGTGACGATATTTTTTGTTTCATTTTATCAATTTTCGATCAGAATTACTCACCGGTATTGATCATTCAGCACACTTTTCGCGATTTCTTCAACTTTCGCTGATCCTCCGCAATGCCAATTACTGAACTTGTCAGAACAAAAAGTGTTTAAACCATTTCCAAATACCTACCCGATTTTTCGTTCAGAATCTTTTGCGATCAAAAAAGAAACAATGCGACGAGAAAGGTCAACAAAACATTCGTTGTCGGACATTGAATTGATGACGTTCTAAACCGGTCCGGTAGGTTAAAATGGCTTTTAAACATTTAATTTCAAACCGTTCGTTGATTTGAATGCCGTTTCTTCCTTTGTGTGGCCGAGGCATCAGCAGAAGAGAGCAATTGGGCAATAATTTTGTCCAATTCCAATACGGTGGGCAACCCGCGCAATGGCACAATGCCAATTATACATTTCTAAAAATGAAAAATTAAACTTTGACAAATATAAAAAAATTAATGAATCTTCAAAAATTTGATTCGATTGGGCACAAATCTTTAAACTCACCCGCCTTTTGGACGGAATTTTCAAGTGATCAGTGGCCACATCGAAGCCGAGCATTTTGCACATTTCCTCGAGGAATGCGTAAAACTGTTCCAAGCGCCCGGAGGGCAAATCTTCATACTTGGCCACAATTCGTTTGCCAAAATTTGAATAAAAATTCGTCGGAATGTTGGGGAGAAGGAAGAAATTGCAGCGCAATCTGTGAAAAGGCTATTTATTATTTATTTGATCGGCCAGTACAAAAAATTTTCAATTCCAACTAAAAAATCCTTTTATTTGATAAAAATGGTCAAAAACTCGTTATTTCCTTTTGCCCTATTGCCGTACTTTGCTGCAATTATCGGAATCCACGGGATCATTTTGTCACATCGATTTCCGATCAGAAAGTCCACATCGGGAACGGCACTTTTGATTTTGTCTGCCATGGAAATGTCGGGCTCTGCCTGCGGCAATTCGACCAATCGCGTGCCATGGGACTGTTATTATTATTATTAATTGACCAATGTTAAAGGGATTAAATTGTCGATTTTGCAAAACTTACTAAGAAAAATGATCGCTTTTACACTAATTAATGCTTAATAATTGCGTCCGTCCGATTAAATTTTCCATTCAAATTGTTCAGGTCGTGTCCCATACCTTAAAAGCCGCCCATTGCGCCTTTTCCCGGCTGTGCACGCCGACCCCCGGCACTCCCTCCATTTGCAAAAGATGCGCCAAAAGACCCCTGCCACATTGCAAGTCGACAAAACACCGTTTTGGCCCGACTCCGTCGATGTTCCACAACTCCTTGAAAATTAATTAAATTTTCTTTGTTTTTCATTTTTACTTTCATAACAAAAAATTGTCTTTAGACTAGAGCCCGATTTAAAAAACAATTTCCGGGAGCGGGAATTCAAAATTTATCGGGGGCGAGATTCCCGCATTTTTCCCGCTTCCGTTAAAAATCCCGTTAGTCCCAAATGACGGGGGGGGGGGGGNCAAGAAAATTTGAGTTGAATAAAAAACAAATTTCCATTTTTTGAGACCAAACGATATTTCCCGTGATGATGAGGTCTTTGCCAAATATCCTACGGCTGTCTCTTATACACATCTAGATGTGTATAAGAGACAGGGGGAATCCCGTATAAACTGACCAACAAATACGCAGCTATAGCCGAACATTCGAAGTTCAATGAACAATGTTTTTCCACCAAATTCTAAAGAATAAAAAAGAAGGTAAATTTTTTGATACAAAGAAACGTCAACTGAAACCTAAAAAGTTTCAATTTTTTTTATTCGACTTCATGAATCCATTGTGCTGTCTTTTTTGTGTAAAAATTCGCGTCTCCGATCGACTGATCGGCGCCTCTCACTTTCTGTTGAGGGCCATAAACCAATTTGAGCCGCCAATAGCGGTCGGTGTACGCTTTCAGGTCGCGCAACAGCCGATTATCTCCTTCCCCGACGGCGATTTGTTGTCGCATGGGCCAATTGGAAGGAGTGGCGGTGGACTCAACAATTTTATTGGCCCATTTTTGCAGACGCGGCCAAACCCATTTGTGCAGAAAGTCCATTTGGGCGGCAGACATTTCGCAATGGCACAAAAGCTTAAGGCTAAGACAGAAATTCGGTCACTCACGAGCAAATAAAAATGAATTCCAAGAATGCCAAAAATAAATAAAATTACCCAAAAAAAAATTCTCGCAACGCCAAAAATGCCTTCTTTTTTTTTTAACAATTCGCTTTCACCTTGCGCTATTTTTGTGTGCCCTTTCGTCGTCATCGGACTCAGTCGGCGTCGTCGAAGTATTGGTGGACAAATGAAATGCGTAAGTTCCAGAAATGTGAGGATTTTGGCCCAATTTGCCATCACTTCTCTCCGCCAAAGCATTGTCAAGGGACGGCAATTGAGCAGAACGGAAAATGGCAACAAATTCTGAAGAAAAAAAAGCAAATTTATCCCAGCCACAACCATTCGACCCCGACCTTTTTGTCCATCCCCGCCAAATTCGGCCACCTCAAAACACCGATCACTGAAAGTTTTGTGAAAGTGACTTTTTGGAATCAATTGAATTATGTCCGATCCGCGCCACAATTTTGCTTTCAAATCGGCCGAAATTGGAGACAAATTGGCGACGATTTCGTTGAGCAATTCCAACGGAGCATTTTGCTCGTTCAAAAAGCGCGTGCATGCGATTCGACGGTTGACACTGGCACAGAGTCGCCACCAAATTTGGAATAACTGAAAAAAAAAAGTTTCAAAAAAAAATTATTATTTTGAAGACAAATTCGTCGTAAAAAAGGGAGACGTAACTCAAATTAATTTTCTTTGTTATATAAATAGTAAATAAACCTGTGAAACAACGCTGGCACAAGGTTGGGTAAGCCAAAGTTCTGATTCGGCAACAATTTCCCATTCAAATTTAGCCGAATTCATTAAATATGAAATATTAATTTAATTTTATTATTAAAATACACACTGCCAATATTCTAAAATAAATATTTTCATAAATTACCAACCCAGAACCCGCTCCCGGAAATAATTCCTTGGCGAAATGTTTTTTAAAAATTAAACAATAAATTTCAAAAAAATTTAATGCGGCCCTTATGTTATGCATTTCTTTTTAAACGAAATTTCTAAAAAAATAGTTGAAATTTTAATCAAAATGCATTTTTTGGGCAATCCTGCAGAATTGAGGTCTTTTTCAAAAAAAATAAAAATCTATTTTTCTTACTCGGAATTAATCTTTTGTTTGGAAAAATAAGAGCCTACGAAAAAACTATTATCGACTCTTGTTGTGTTGTTGAAGCTACATACATACCTATGTATGTATTTGTTGGCTGGCTTTTATTTTCCATCTAATTAAAAAAAAGACTAAAATATGTAGATAACGCCTTGTTTGTGTTGTGATGCGTTCACATGTTCGCCAAACACATTCTTTCCCTCTCGGTTTCCTGTTTAATGGATACTTTGATCTCATTTTTAATTGAAAACTCAATTCTTTCATTTCCATCTCCCGTTCATTCATTTTCCTTTTCTTTACAATTTATCGTTACAGTTTTTTCAGATGAAAATACTCCAAAACCCCTTAAAAGATCAATATTTAATCAAAACCAAGAAGTCTTTCCCCCCCCCCCTTTAACGAATGTTGATGCTTACATCTGGTTTGGCTTTGCCAATCTTTGGACCCTCCCTTAAGAATTATGACATATTTTAAGCATTAAGTGCAGTTTTAAAAAGGGGACCTCGATCCATTTCACGTTTTGTAGTATTTAAAAAAAAAATTATTACACTTCACTTTTTTTTTTGAATTCTTTTTGCCAAAAGCTGCTTGTTGTTTAAAAAGTGGAAAAAACAATTTTTGGATGAAACTTAACGCTGTAATTTTTAGTCAAAATAGCTTTTTAGTCTTGATCGCTACTGAAAGTCAAGGATTTTAGCCCTGAAAAATTTATGAAAAAGAAATCAGAAAGGCTGCTGGATGTTGAAACTGTCAACCCCAGCGAATACAGGTCCTTTTGTTTCAGGTCCGGAATATTTCTTCATTTTTTTGTAAAATCCATGAATTTCCAGGGGCGAAGGTTGCTGCAACCTCGTCATAAGTGCCAAGAGACGTCTAGATGGGATCAGGTTTTTATTTTCATGAACAGCTCGCCATTAAAAATAACGAATTCTCCATTTTTTCAGTTTTGTTTGAATTAGGAAATTGATGGCCATAGACAGACACAACCCCCCTCGATTATCACTTTTTAAATGTAATTAACAACCAATTATTTTAGAATTGTTTGGCGGCTCGCCAAGAAACGCAACTCGGCCATCATCAGCCCCAAGCCAAAGTAGGTCAACCAGACTGGTAAACAAGGTTATAGGAAATCTATCTTTGAATTTCGATTGATTTTCATAAAATGAGCTTTTGACGAATAAAGTGAAAGCAAATTAAATTCTTTTCTTTAAAAATTTTTAGGTGTCGTATGATCAATGCCTTTCTGGAACTGTTCATTTCTTCATTTTTACGCAGCAGTTATTTGATCAAAGCCGGTCTTGTCAAAATCGCCGTCTCCGACCTTCACCACCTGGCCAAGGTTTTTCCTGGAGATTTTCATATTTTTGAGGGAAACAATAATATTTGTTTTGCGCATGTGGCAAAGAATGTTAAACATTTAAAGATCCCCGCACTACCGCACAACATGAAGTTGGAGCAGTTCAGCGACCTTTTGGACAATAACAAGCATCCGGCACAGAGTTCGCGTTTCCTGCTCCCCAAACAACAGCAGTCACATGCCATTGCCAATGGAATTTGTGCCGACGATGATGACTACGCGTTTGTGTGCGCATTGCAAATGCCGGACGCGACGCGCATCCCGCGACCAATCGCGTTCGTCTACGGGCCCACCATCACGTTGGAGCTGAAGCCCAAGCAGGGTTTTTTGCAGTCGCATCCCGGAATCGACATTGACTACTGCAATAACTGCATTTTGCAGGTATTTAACGGGATTGTTAGAGCCGTAGCGCTTCTTGGAGTTCGGTTGGTCGGGTTACGTCATTCATAAAATAAAATGATGCAAAGTGGACCCTTTTTTGCAGATTGAAAAATGCCATAATTCCGAGTTTCGTGCCATGTATGACTTCTGTCCGCTGGCGCTGTACAGCGGCGTGCGCTCGCGCATGCACGCAGCGCTGTGGTCGTTGCTGCGCGAGCCGCACCGCAACCTGCGACTGTTCGTTGACGGCAACGTGGTCCACGAGGACGGCAGTGCGTTTGTTAAGGACGAACTACTCAGTGAACTGCTGTTTCCGGACAGTTGCGGTGCCGCCAATATGGACACGTTCGTCTCGGCGGTTGGTACATTTCTATTTGTCGATTTATGTTTTTGGAGTGGTTTGGTCTTTGGTTTTATGAATGAGCTGGTCTGAACCAAAATATGATAAGTTCATTTACTTTGAAATTTTTGCCAAGTTTCTTTAAGTAGCAAAAATAGGAGTCTTATTTCGATTTGAATTAATTTTATTTGGTCTAAAACAGATGGTTTGATTTATTTTTTTTTGTACAGATTTGCTGCATTTTGGCTGGCGTTGCGGATGAACAACGCGAGAAGTTTCGACTGGCGGAAGGGAGTGTGCTGCACGACTTATTGACAGCACAACTCATGGACACGGTGGGCATGGTGCGTGCTTACAAACTCTACACGGGGCTACCCATCAGTGTGCAGGTTCGGTGGTGGAACGAAGAGTTGGATAAATTAAGATTTTTTGGTTTTTCCTCTCGCACTTAACCATCAAGAAATATAATCAGAATCAATGCTCCCAATTCTTTGTTCAAGAATATTGTGCTTTAGCATGAGCTGCGCAAAAAGGCGAATCTGTTGAATCGGCCCGCAGGTCCCGCCTTTCTGGACTTTCTGAATAAGGACGACCCCCGCTCTTTGGTTGAACGCTATTTGCTGGCCGCAACCATAAAGGACTGCTCGCTGATGGTGACGCTTGTTTTCCCCAAAAATAAAATTCCAAAAATCCTGAAAATGTGGGCAAATTCGTTCTGTACATTATTATTAATTCAACAACATTTGTTTAGATAAGCATTCGGCTTGTGGAGGAACTGGGCATTACCGATGAAATGGTTTTTGTTAATTTAATCTTAAAAAGCTTACATAAACTGAATTAGGTGGTGGCGGTCGGAGATGCCGGATACATTCGTGTTGCTGGGTTGGACGCCCGGCCCCTCTATTTCGCATATTCGGCAAGTTATTTTTTATTTCCACTGCCGCCTGGCTCAAACGTGTGCAGCGAGTAGTGGCTAATGAATGCTGCACTTTTTGTTTCTTGAATTGTTTAATTTCTAAAATTGAGAAATTGATTAAAAAAAATTGTCGAATTGTTCAATCGGCAAGTTGGGTTGGGAATAATTTGTTATCTTTATTGTGATTTTCTCGTAATTTCTGGAACAATGCGTTTGCGAATCTAACAATCACTGGTCTTCAGGTTCGCATTGTGGACCTGGACCCGAAATCGGCCAAGAATTTGGAGAACAGTTACAATCGGTTGATGAAGGGCATTCGGCTGATCCATGCCCATCCCCACATCCGGCCGCGCTGTGATTCAAACCCTGGGACAATATCTCAGGGCAAATTGATCGATCAGCAAACACAACGGGCGGCGTCGGATCACTGATCACATGGAAAACACTGATCATCCGAACTTACGAATTGCATTCGTTTTTCTCCAACATTCTCTGCAAGAACATCCCCAATTTCTTTTGCTGGTCATTCCTTCGCTTTTTTCATTCACTTCATTCAGCCTTGATCACTCATAAATATGTACCTACCCAGAGTGTATTCACCACACTTCGATTGTACTCGTGCATAGGAATGTAGCAAGAGAACTTTCTGAGACTTTTATTTTAGAATTTTGAGTAAGTTGCTACCTTCCTGATCGCGGTCACCACTTTCGTCGCGCCGATCTCTTTCAGCAAACATACAAACATTTCGGTCAAAAAAAATTGAAAACGCTTAGACCTCACCTCAATTTGACCAAAAAACTTTTATCCTCCCCCCCCGCCCCCCGTTTTTTATTATTTTCATTGTCCGTGATTTCTCCGCACACATTCTGCCTTAATCTTTGCCAAATACATCCGTATTTATTGTTGAACAAAACCCATTCACTTAATCAATCTGATCGCTCGCCTTTCACTTTGTCGACTCCGAACTTCTAACCTTTTTTATTGTGAATAGATGGAAATTATATAAAAAATAATTTAATCTTTTTCTCATTGCATTAAGGAAAAAATCCATTTTCATCATTTTAGCAAAAAAAGACAAATCTAAAAGTCCCAATTTTTGGAAAAATTAAAAACAGCGAATGTCGCCCGCCTCTGTTTTCCAGAAAGAAATTGATTAGGTTGGAAAGCATTGCGGTGTGACCTCTCACCAAAAGTTCAGCAATTGGGTCCCCCCTCCCCCCCGAGGGCACAAGGCAAAAGTAAATCCCCGGGAACTCAGCGCCTTAGGCGACACAAATGGGGGGGAGGGGGCCAACAAAAAGGAAGCGGTGGCGGCGGATGTGCGGGTGTACAATTCAGCCCGGAGGGAACCTTACTTTTTTGTTTGGGTAACATTTGGCGTTGGAAAGCAAAAAATAAAACTTTGGTCTCCCCCCCCCCGGGTGTTTCACGACTTCAAGTCAAAAGGAGTTTTAAATTAAAAATTTATAAATAATGAACTCTGGCAAGTGTCCAAAGCTGTAGGACTGAGTTGCACGCGAGCCGCTGAGTGAGTAAGCAACGAATGAGTGCCGATGAAAAAAATTGTTGTTGGCGTTGCGTAGGGGCCCCCGGGGCACCACCACGCCCCCCCCCAAACATCGTTGCCTAACAAAAAGGGCATTTTGCTGCTGAGGAGAGCACATATTTTACATTTATAGCCGCGGGCCCCAAAGTGCCGGGTTGGGGGAACGGCGGCACAAAGCAAAAAATAGCATTTTTGCCGCCGCCGGCGCCACCGCCACCGCCCGCAGTGTTTTGTTGTGTCAAATTTTATTTGTCTCAACGCCGTCAATTTTGTCCATAAATGAACAAAAAGATTAATTAAATTTGTGTTGATATGTAATTACACCGGATGGATGTCTTCCCTTCCGTATTCCGTAAAATTCCCCGTATTTGTCGACCCGTAATTCCGTGTTCCGTATTTTTTTTGGCATTCCGTGGCCTAATGATGGAATTTGCACTTTTTGTGCATCGATTCATTCCAACAAATTCAATTTTTGTTTTTGCCCAAAATTTTTTTTGCCTGGTAACGGGTCGAATTCATTGTCAATTGTGGCCATTGTTTTATGCCGTGGGCGATGAAGCAAATCATTACGAGCAAAGTTTTTTAAAATTCCATTCAAAAGTCCAATTTTAAACCAATAAATCAGAAAATAATTTAAATTATTTTTATTAAAAAGCCCTCTAAGAATTTCAACGAAAGCATGAATATAAATTTAAATTGGCTATTTTTAAAAGAAATGTTTAACAAAATCCATGAAATCTAAAAAGTGATAAAAAATGCAAATTTAAATGTTAATTTATTTCGGTGGTTTTTAAAAAAAAACTCCATACATTTTTTCAAAATAGAATAATTTGTCTAAAATTTGGGCGGAAATGAACAATTTGTGCCAGAAAATTTGGTGAATGGGGGAGCTCATGGGGAAAATGCCCACGGGGGTTAACAAATGCTTACGGCAGAATCCAAGAGGGTATATTCACCTCTTGCCCAAATCGCATCATCAAAAATGATCGCCCAGCTGAATTAGAATTTTAAATTTTCTTTTTTTAAATAAAACGAAAAAAGCATTATTGACTATTAAAGATTTTTTATAATTTACATATACCTAAGCCTTTTTATTTTTTGAAGTTTCAGTTTCGTTTAAAAGTTTTTATTGAGTTTAAATACAGTAAATTTCATTTTGAATTTATTTCCCGCCGAGACCACTCCAATTCGTTTTATTGGGCTTTTTTTTTGCTCTGAAGCACTCATTAAAAGTGTCAAAAACTTGAGAAAGCATTTGTTTTCTTCAATTATATCAAAACATTTAATTTTGTCATTTTTTTAATTTTAATTTTTAATTTTGCATTTGCATTTATATTTTATTCACATTGATTTTCAATTTAAAAAAGGGTTGTTTTTTATATTACAAATTAAAGTCAATTCATTGTCATCATTTGCTTCGGGCAGAAACAAAAATCGATGCTTTTTGGTCTTAGCCTGGGGCAGTAAATTATGGTAATAAAATCATTTTCCGTCTTATATTTCCATTCCCTTTGCTTTATGTTTTCTTATTTTACAATTTTTAAAAATAATTGTGATTAATTTATATTTTCATATATTTCTGCACTCTTAAACCTTCCCACTTTTCGTTTTGAAATTCTTTTAAGTTCCAAGTTTCGTCTCAAATTTCGCGCAAATTCAAATTCGATGGCATTCCATCGCTCCCGCCCAACGCATTCTTCCGGACGAACAAATTGATGCTTCTCGGCGGCACTTTTGTTTTTGTTGTTGGCCTTTGAGGCGATGAAATTTCCAACAGAGTGCACTTAATTAGGGCACCGAAAGTGCCTGAAATGGAATTGGCCCCTGCGGGGAAAAATGAAAAGCCACCTGAAGCCACGCCAGCGGGCCATTTAAACTTTTTCAATGGGCGTTGGCGGGCAGCGTTTTGATGATTAAAACTTTGGCAGTGCTCTGGTGTTACTGTGATCGGAACCCAGACCGTGGTCTGATCAGACAACTGCACAATTTGAATCGGGTCAGTCCCCATGACCGCGGGTACATGAGAGTTCACTCAATGAAATATCAAATCATTATCATTATCAATTTTTAAAAATTATAAAAGTTCCAATTTCATCAAAAAATTGTGTGACTTTATTGCAAAACGCTGTTTGACTGCGTTATCTCATTCAAAAAGCCCGCAAATGCTGTGGTTGCTTTTCCCTCATATAATGATGCCCTCGGGGGAAAGTAAAATTCCATTGCCGCCGCCCTTCGGCAACGTTGGAGGACCTCACATCCCCCCAACCCCGCCGGGCACATTCATTCACTCAATTAAGCCACCCCGTAAATGCTATTGTTATCACATGCGGCACGGCCTGTAAATCCTGGACAAATTTTTTTTCTTGTTTTTTCTTCGCGAAATTACAAATTTTAAAGATATTGGCTAAATGGCCTCACCTTCTTACCATTGCACCTCATTTCTGGACCAAAACGGCGGAACTGCGCAGGCCAATGGCGTCATCAACAACTACAGTAACCACAACAACGTTACGTCTACCGTAGCAGTCCATCGTCGTCAACACGACGCGTGCGGTAGTGTCATGGAAATGAGCACGTTCCGGAACGGCGCTGTGCCGTCTGGGACGCATGAAGATGACCAGCGGCTGGGCATCCAGAAGGGGTGCCACCGGTTGATGGTGCAACAGCAGCAACACAAGTTGAATCCGGAGCAGAAACAGCGGAAGCACCATCACCACCATCACAACCGCCATAATCATTATGATCATCTGCAACCGCAGGCGAATGCTTTAGAACAACAGCAACATCAGCTGGTGGACACTGTCGTGAAGGTGGAGCAGTGTGTGGACAGTGGTAAGTGAAAAGCAGCAGCTTACAAAACAGAGCCACGAGACTGAATTCCCGTCGTCGATATGGGGACGGTTTCTGCCTGATCTCGCTATACCAGAGTTAGAATTGAGCGAGTTGATCAGAAGATCGATCGAAGCTCAACCCCGGACCCGGGACTCTCGACCCCTAATTATAGCAATTATTATGCATTAGCAATTAAGGGTCGGCCGGGTCGTTACTTGGTTGAAACTCCGACCTTTAGTCTGAAAATTGCCCTTAAGGAGTACAAATTTGAATTTTTCACCAAACATTTGCCTGAAACAATTCATAATTTTGCCATTTTCCGGCACAATCTCAGTCGGTGGGGGCAGCAAAGTCTTTGCAATTTAATTATTTAAACTTTTATTTGATTATTATTCGCTAACAAATGATGTGGGAAAAAAGTGTGCGGGGGGGGGGGCTTTCGTCTAACGGAATAATTTATGGCAATTGGAGGAAGCCAGAAAATCCTGAAAATCTATCTCTTTTTATAATATAAAGTTGGAATTGCGTATTGTTTCAAAAAACATTAAAATTCTATTTTCCTCAAATTTTGCTAAGTTAAATTAGTCAAATTTTAAAAATTCCGACAGCGCCTAAATGCTAATTTGAATTAGCACAATCAAATTTGTATTTTTTGATTTGAAAAATTTTGAAAATCGGTAACCAGCCTAAGCTGGCCGAAACCAAAATAATTGAATCGCAAAAGCATATTTATTATATTATTTACCTATTTCATTTTTTTGAGATTTTCGCATTTTGTAGACCGTTCAAATTTATTAAGAAATTGGCCATGTCCATTTTCACGTTTCCAAAATTTCAATTTTGCGGCTTTTTTGATGCAATTTGACCAAATGTGCTTGGGCGCCGCCAGCCCAATTTTGGCACAAACGATGCCCGGGCCATTCGTGCCCACCTCCGCGTGCACTTAGCCCCCTCCCCCACCCTTCACCCCTCGNCTGTCTCTTATACACATCTAGATGTGTATAAGAGACAGCTCTCCACCTCACCCCGCCTCAACTCGTTAGCCTCCCCTCGTAAAATTGATTGAAAACTTCTCTCTCCCCCAACCCCAACCCCCTCAACATCCGAAAACTCCGTTCCCATCCATCTTGTCCCCTGAGGGGCCGAATAATCCGACGATATTGCCTCAGGCAATATCCCGCCGAAGTCACATTGCTCATTTGGCAATTTGTTGCGAATTGACACCAATTGTTCGCGAAAATTGTAATAAATTTGCTGACACTTTTGCCAGAGAATGTTTCAAAATCGAATATTTAAAATCCAACCTTTTTTTTTGATCAGTTATTTGATTAGATACAAAATAGCAAGTCATTTTTATATTGCAATTTAAATATGTAGGTAATTAAAATTTGAAATTATTTCAACAAAGGGCATAATGCCAAATCAATCGTTTTTTGAATTTCATTTTGTTCATTCCATCCGTAGAACGATTTTGTTCTCGTGTTTTATGCTTGCCGCTGCTTGCTGACTCAATTCCTCTGATAGAAATGGTGGAAACAAAAATGTGTGGTGGATGAAGTCCGTCCGTCCGTAATTTGATGAAATGTCCACCATGTGGACAAAATGTCACTGCGATGACAAAATTTTTTCTTTCCAAAATTTGGACAAATAAATGCCATTTGTAAGGAGTAAATTGAGCACACATTTTTAAAGGCTTCAACACAAATTCATCGATTTTCTCTGTTCATTTTCTTAGCCATTTTTAAATGACCCGAAACCTTTTTTGAATTGAATTGAATTTTAAACATTTTTTCAATTTCCATCAGGTCACTTTTAAAGAGAACGGCACCAAAATGATGGACCAAAGCGGAACGATGGCGGCAATGAGCAGCGCCCTGCGGCAAATGTCCGCCTCGTCGCCCGACGGCGGCGGCGGCAACGGCGTCTGTTCCGTTTGCGGCGACAAATCCGCCGGCCGCCATTACGGCGTAAGCTGCCAAATGAGGGGGGGGGGCATTCGAAAATTGGCGCCAGAGGCTAATTCAAATGGAATTGTGCCGAAGAAGTTCAAAACGTTCAGGTGATGGCCTGCTACGGCTGCAAGGGATTCTTTCGTCGAACGATTCGCAACAAACAAAGCTACAATTGCCGCTTCCAGCAGCAGTGCAGCATCGACAAAGGTCGGTTTTGGAGTTGGACCCCTCCCCGCCAAATCATTGAAATCCAAATTCATATTCAAATTAAATCATTTCAGATCAACGGAATGCGTGCCGTGCGTGTCGCTACCAGCGCTGTCTGCAGGTCGGCATGGAGAAGGGCGCCATCCGGCCCGACCGGGACGTGATCGGCAAGCAGAAGAACCCGCGGAAGCGCAAGCTGTTGCAGCAACAGCAGCAGCTCCAGTTGCATCAGCAACACCAGGCGCGCGGCGGTGGCTGTGGCACGAACCTGGCGTGCATGCTTGCGGGCGTCAGGGGCAGCATCGACGGAACAGCGGCGGTGGGCGAGAGCTGCTTGCCGTCGCCCGGAACCGAGTCGAACAGGTCGACAACTGTCTCTTATACACATCTAGATGTGTATAAGAGACAGGGGGAGGATATATCCCTGCCTCCATCCGGAGTGCTTTTCTTGGCTTTTTCTTTTGGGCCCCGTAGGATATTTGGCAAAGACCTCATCATCACGGGAAATATCGTTTGGTCTCAAAAAATGGAAATTTGTTTTTTATTCAACTCAAATTTTCTTGAATTTTAGGCCAATTTTATGTAGTTTAGTTACCTATTTGTCTGTCTGATCAAGTCGAAAGACACTCGCAAATTATTGAAACAAGCGACAGTTCTCTCGATTAAATTTAAAATTATGATTTAAACTTCGAAATTCTGAGCCGAGTCTCGGCCTCTGAAATGTGCCGGGTTTGAATGGGGCGGAGGGGTCGGGAAAAAGCTCAAATGTGTGCCCGCGCCGACCACAAATTTTCGCTTTCAGTGTATGTGCAAAAGACACTTTTTTGGCCAGAAGGCGGCAATTTTGAATCTCCAACTCCCCTAAATGCCCCGAGGCACAACAAAATAAATTCGATAGCTTTGTGGCATTTTTTTTGCCTACCCCCGGAGGGCACGAAATCGATCCAAACATTTGGAAAGTTTGGCATTTTCTTTTGTCACAATTGCGCTAATTTATAATTTGTGCGAAACTTTTTGCGAAAGCCTTATTTATTTCCCCTCATTTTCAATTTTTCCATAAAAAACTTTTCCAATTTCAAACTAAAAATGTTTATAAAGGCTAAGCTCACTTTTTACCCATAATTTTTAAGACACGCCCCCGTCCATGCCCGACCGGAGTGGCCTCGACCGAATGCTGGGCAATGGCCGAATTGGCTGGAATGAGCCGGAAGAAATGTTTGAATTGAAGGAAACTCATCTGAAAAATGCGGGGTTATAAATTTAAAAATTTATTTTGTTGTTTTAAAATGTTCTAAAAATTGTAGGCCCAACAGCACGACGACAACAACGACGACGACGATGATGATGGTCAACATGGGGCCAACCTCTTCAAGCTGTACCCAGAAACACAACCAACAGCAACAACAATTGCTTTATGCACGGGGAGAGGGCACGGGGGAACGGGGACCGTTGTTGCTGGACGGGGAAGGGGAAGCGGGGATTGCCGGCGGAGAAGAAGAAAATGGTGAATTGCAAAAAGGGCAAAAAGGTTTTATAGAAATTGCTAATCATCTCTTCAAGAGGACATTGTCGACGCCGGAGGGGACGAGGAAGCGGAAATTCGCGTGAGGATGAGAAAGCTGATGTTGGGCATGGGCGACAGCCGCCGCGATGGAGGCGAACAGCCGCAAAGTCGGCATCGTCCGCTTCCCTCCAAAGAGTCGGTTAAATCAAAAAAGGGCAATATTCAAATTTAGTGACCACTAAATTCCGGTACAAATTATTTCAGTGCCAACAAATTTTAAAAAAAGATTTTGTAAGAGATAGGCAAAATGGTATGCCCCGGGGGGCGACAATCGAACTGACGACGCCCCCGGCGCAGCGGCGGTCAGCTTCACACCGAAGCAAGCCAATGGCCCTTTCCGTCCGCCCCTTTATTCCTCTGCCTTAGGCGTTTTAACCGATTCTCCTTACAGAAGAAGCATTTGGATGTTTTCGTTGTAAAACCCACAAAACTGTCAAAATTCAAAAATATCGTACAGAACGCGGTTGGGCCAAAAAATGCAACAAAAAACAAACTAATTTCAAAAATTTAAACAAAACAAATTCTAATTTATAAATATTTAAGCTATGCCCTTGGCTACATTGTTGACGCTAAACTGCTCCAAATTCGACGTGCCGGCACCGAACTTCAGGTCGTTTGTTGTGTTTGAAGCCAATTTGATTAAAAATTCAAAATTCTGGTGAAGGTGACCGACACGGAAGGCTTTCCCCTGCTGGACGTGTGGCAACGGGCCAGCTGTGTTCGATCGACCCAGTGAAAAACGCTTTGTTTTAATTAATATATTTGAACGATTTATTAGGGTTCGACATTTACGGCAAAATATGCATTTTATTAAAGAAATTCCCTTAAAAAGTGCCACATTTTATAGTAAAATGAGAGACCAACCTAAAAGCATCGAAACTTAATTGCACTAAAATATTCAAGTGCATATATATAATTGGGGTTGTCCCGGTCCCGTACAACCCTAATATAAATGCCAGCCCTCATTAATAATTGTTATAAATAGAGCCCGGACTTGAGGACCGATCGAGATTTTCAGAATCTCGGATAAATCTTGAATTTTGTTGAAATTTCGTCGATCGAGATTTCGATCGAGAATCTCGTTGAAATTTCGTCGATCGAGATTTCGATCGAGAATCTCGTTGAAATTTCGTCGATCGATTGGATCGAGAATCTCATTGAAATTTCGTGGATTCGATCGAGAATCTCGATCGGTCCATGCTCTAGTTTTATTATGGCCTTTAATTAAAGATGGGTGTTCGAGTCGCTAGGCCGCACGGTGCTGACGCTGTCCGACCCGGACCGGGTAAAGGCCGCAGTGCTTTTCCGCAGGCTTGGCATGGCCAACAACACGGAGCTGCAAGTGCGCGGGGCTATGCCGAATTTTTGTTTATACGGCACTAAAATTAATTTTTTTTTAAATTTCTGTAAATTATTTTTTTGTACATTCGTTTAAATTTTCAGAGAGTCCAAAACGCGGAAGGCGAGTGCTATGCAAATTTCATCGTTGGCCGTCCATTTTTGGTGCAGGACCGGCAACGGAATGTGGTGGCACGGTTCGAACTGTCCACGGAGGAGGAGGAACAGTTGGGGGGCCAGCAGTGCGTTTTTTCAAAAATTTCAGTTTTTCACGGGACACGCGACTTTCGCACAAATTTTTGAACATTGGTCAAATTAAATTTAAAAATTAAATTGTCAGGCCGCACGCGTGTGCGTCCAATGACGCAGTTCCTCAGCACGTATTTCACTGCGTCAGCGAGACCAATGGGCAGCTGTTGGCCCGTCTTGAAGAGCTTCGCGCGTGCGCGGCAGGGACAAACAACGGCGCCTCGGGCAGTGTCCGTAATGGCGCGGCACGCACGCGTCGCGCGCGGATGCATGCGCCACCGTTGCAGTTGTTTCTGTTACGTTTCGATCCGGCACAGGCGCCGCTGAGCGCGCAGATGAAGCTGCTGCTGGTCGCCGCCGCCGCACGTCTGACAGCCGCTTGTGAGCCAATGTAGGAAGGAGGAAGGCTTAGCGCGAAAACTTCAATTTGAATTGATTAAAAGAGACGCCGACATTTTTTTTTGGAATTTTATTTTGATGATTTTTGAACACTTTTCTCCGAAATATTTATTACTTTTTTAGGAAGGGGCCCAGCGAAGGCTCAAAATTTCTGCACTTTTTCGGAGGCCACCGGAAAAGTCAAAATGACACGCCGCCGCCACCGCCGCCACAACGACAACAAACGCCGCCCTTTTGCTGTTGATCATTCCATTCTGTGATCAGCTTCCGTTTGATCACTTTGAATTCGTTTTGTGTTAATTAATCGTTTTTATTTTATTTTATTTTATTTATTCGGTGCACAGAATAAAACTGTTTTTGTATTTTTTAGATTTTCAATTTGGTCGGCTTTTCTTCTTTTTGTTCTTTTTACTTTTCTTTTCTTTCTTTCTTTACCCTCTCTCTCTCTCTCTTTTTCTCATAATCTCTCTGTTCTTTTACTCCCTCTCGCCGCCGCCGCTAATTGCCCCTCACGGGGACAATTTTAGAACTTCCAAATTGCAACCTTTTGGCGGTTGGCCAAAAACCATTAAAAAGGCCAATTATCAGCAAAATATGCAGAAATTTAAAATATATTCACGCAAAACAGCCAAAAATAACTTGTCGAATTGTATTTGAATTTGGTTTTAACCGTTGCAAAATAATATTTTTAACTTTTATTCCGGGGATTGGATATTAAAATTAAGCCGAACAAATTTAAATAAAAATCAAAATTTTAAAATGCCCAAAGGTTTTGATAGTTTTTTGGGTTTAATTAAAAATTCGTCGTTCTTCTCCCATTTTTGGATATGTAAAGAAAGGGCAAATTTCGGTCTTTATTTGTGTGGGCACACAATTCACTCCCACACATTTTCTGCCACAATTCCGCGCTTTTATGTTTTTGTGTGCCGTCAAACTTTTCGTCGTCGAGTGCTTTTGGCTATTGGCACGCCCTGAGGGGTTGACTAACCCAAAGCTGCCGTGCCGTGAGGTTGGCTGGTGCCAGCCGGTGCCATCCCCAAGCAAAGCAACGACAACAACATCAACAAAGACGAGATGAAGTGAATGAGGCACGCTCGTCTGCTCCCTCCCTGCTGCTGCTGCTGCTGGAGGGGCACGTCGCCGTGGGTGGCAAAAAGGAAGCTGACACTTTCTCCCGCATTTCCCCTCGGGCGACAGGCTCAAAACACGGAGGGTTAGCACCAGCCGGCCGTGCACAAACAACCCACCCAAACGCCAGCCGCCACAAAAGGCGCTTTGGGGGGGGGGGAGGAAGGGACGTCCCGTTCTTATTTTGTATGAAATTTTTGCGGAAACGGACGTTGAACCAACAACAAAAAGTTATAAGAAACCCAAAATTGGCCAAAATCCGATGCCCGAGTCCCTTTAGGTCCGCGCTCAAATGCTGCATGTTCACGGCTGTCGGTAGTCCGTCCGTCTGTCCGTTGGTGCCAGTCAGTGCCAGCACCTCCCGCCGGCCGGGCCCCGCCGGAGGGGTTGTGCCCTCAGGCCAGTCCC
>MEIZ01000031.1:366388-386231 GCA_001723225.1 Globodera ellingtonae | reverse complement strand
GATTGGCCAAACGAAAGTGCCATTTTTGCTTTTCCCCTCTCCGTCCACCGGCGGCACAATAGAATATTGTAGCAGTGGCAACTTTTCCGAGAATTTGTTAAGGACCGTCAACACATATTACACAAAAAAAAACAATAACAACGACGCAAAACAGGCACAAAAAACGGGGAACAAAAATAGTCAAGAAAATAATATACAAAATTTAACATTTTGCTCAAATTCTCAAAATCATTGCGAAATATGCAAAGAATTTGGTGGAACGCAAGGAGATCGAATATTTTGAAACGTGGATTCAATCGAGACTTTAATTCTGAAGATAAAATATGATCATGCTTTTTGGCAAATCAAAATCTCGATCGATAAAATGGGTCTAATTTGTAAGGAACACTTTTGAGTGGGGGCTAAAAGGGATTTCTCAGAATCTTCTGTCACCGCCGCCTCTACCGCGTCCCCTTCCGTCTCCTCGTCCGCGTCCCCCTCCGTCTCCTCGTCCGCGTCCACCGCCGCCTCGCCCTCTTCCGCCGCCCCTCCCGCCGCGGCCTCGGCCGGTCATCTGCAGCTCTGGGCCGCGTGTGATGAACGCGTGGTTCATGTTCACGCAGCCGTCCAGCGTGTGCTGCTCGCAGAAGGCGCAGCCGGTGAAGGACAGCGCGCCGCCGGGTAATTTGGACACCTTTTCGTTCTGTACAATAAATAAAAAATATTCTTGAGACAATGTGGGGGAATTTTCAGCATTTTTTATTATTGTAATTGTATTATTGTGGCACAAAAGGATAAGAGAATGTACTCACCTTGTACTCGGCATGTACACGTTTTGCCTCACATTTTGTGCACTGGTCGAGCACGCTGAGTTTGGAAGCACCTTCAAAAAAAAGTGCAAAAATATTCAAATCCGGACAAAAAAAAATGTATTTGGGCGGAATGGATTGCTCGAGCCCCAAAATTGTGTCCTAAAAACGTGCCTTCAAATAGGCCCACAACTGCAGGGCATTTGTTGCACGCAATGCGCCATTTGGGCCCGGACTGCGAGTCCAACACCAACACGCCACGCCCACCGAAGCATTGGTTCATGCAGGGAAGCACACCTTGGGTTCTGAAAACAACGTTTTTGAAATAATCTTCAAATATTTAAATGATCCCAAAAAAACCAATTAGATAAAATTGATTGTTGTCCAGTCATTATTAATAAAATTGATTTTTTCCAGTCTTTATTCACTTGTACGAATTGGGACAATCCGGCTGTGGGCACTGGTTACAGCCCAACTGCTTTCCTCGCATTTCCTCCAACGTCGGGTGGTTGAAGCAGTACGGACAGAAGGGGAACGAGTTGGACAGTTTGCCGCCTGGCACATGGTAGTACAACAGCTCGAACTCGTCCAGAGGACATGCCCGCTCAAAGTGTTGCCGAATCGCTGACCCTTTGGAAGACGGGAGGGCGTAAGTATCCTGAAAATGCGCAAATTAGATTGTTGTTCAAAAAGCGGGCGTTTGAAAGTTGAGGACCTGACAGATCGGGCAGAACAGCCGTTGGGGCCGCGTTTCCATTATTTTCATATAGCGACGGCATTTGCCACATTTGCTGAACGGCTTGCCCGAGTCGGCCAAAGTTGTGAAAGAAACTGAGCAGAAAAAAATCGGTCAAACAATGCGTAATAAAAAATTTGTGATACCTCCGAAAAGTTCGTCGACTGAGCTGATGTTCTTTACAAAGTAGAGAAATTTCTGCCGGAAAACTTCAAGGGTCTGATTCTTCATCTAAAATTCGAAAGCAAATCAAATAAATTAAATCAACATAACCCAATCACGCGGCGCACCGATTTTATGACCCCTCCCAGTGCCCATGCATGAATTAATTTTTCGAAAAAGCTCATTTTTCAACAACAATTCCTTTTGGCTAACTCTCAATTATTAGAGTGGACAGTGATTATCCTGAATTCGCAAAAAGCATTTTTTCCAATTCCCCCACCCACCGTGGCATAGTCGGCTTTGCCCTTGGCGATCAGGTCCAACTGTCGTTCCACATCGGCACGCATTGTGGGCAAAATCAAGTCGGAGTCCACCCGTTGGTAGCCGTGCACAAGAGAAATTCCCAGCGTTGTGGGTACCAATTTTCGACGGTTCGGCTCAACCTAAAATATCAAAAATCATTTGTAAATTAAAGAATAACGATTGAAATTGAAACCAAACAAAAATTTTTAAATCAGAATTAATATTTCTTTGAATTAAAATATTCTCCACACCTTCACATAATTGCGCACACAAATGTTGTTGATATGGACGGGAATTGAGGCGTCCGTGCCAATGCCGTACTTCTCCATCAGACTGATCAGCTCCGATTCGGTTAAATAATCGGGCGGGGCGGTCATCCGTTCAATCATATCCACTTTTCTAAAATTCCCGATCAGTTCTAGCATATCTAACATACTGATCAGAATCCAATTCCATCATTTTAATGCATGTCAGATCACTTCAACTCACTTGATCGCAATTCGTTGCCCCACAATGAGAGCGTTGTCAGCCATCGTCTGGTCCTGAGCCACGGCCAACCAGTTGAGCACGGTCGTGAAGCCGGGATCGGTGACTACGCGACATTGGAATTGAAATTGTTCCCCGCCGATGTCAAATCTGATTTTGGGATAAAAACGGAATTTGATCAACACAAAAAACAAATTTGATATATTTTTGCTTACTTGACAGTTTTGGTCAAATATTTGCAAGGCCGCATCAACGTGGCGAGAAAGTGTTGGACAATATATTCGTGCACACGCGCGTAATCTGACGGAAATTATCCAAAAATGGATTTTATACCAACAATTTCTGGACACAAACTGATCTACCAAAAAAAAAAAATTCCAAAAAAACAACTTGCGCACCTCCGCTTATCCAACCGTCCGTCGCCTTCATCGGCGTGATCGGCGGATGGTCGCCTTTGTTCGTGCCACCCCTCGGCTTTGAAATGCCATCCGACAAAAGTTGGCGTGCAATTTCGCCAAGTCTCGGCATTTTTTCCAACTCGCGCAATGCGGCGACAAAGTCGAAACTGTCCGGATAGGCGCTGGTCTCCGTTCGGGGATAACTGAAACCAAAAATGCGCGTTTTATCTCTGTTTTGGAGTAAATTTTTTTTTCTTTTCCCGATTCACTCACCTTATGTAGCCCCGGGTGTACAAATGTTCGGCAACCGCCATCGTCTGGGACGGAGACAACCCCAACGAACTGGAGCACACCCTCAGCAGTTCGACCGTGTTCAGCGCGTCCGGCTTCTCCTTACGATGCTCTTTCGACGACACGTCGGACACTGTCGCCTCCGTGCATTTCTGTGCATTAACAAAGTTTATTTAAGAATTTAACGCCAAAAGTATGCAAAAATTTTTTTAAGATGCCAGGCGGTGTAAGCGCTTCGACGCAAAAACATTATTGAAAATTTTAAATAAAACCATTTGGACAACAAAACAAATCTTTATTTATTTTTCCATTTCTGCCGACACCAAACCCATCGGACCGACAAACCGACCTTCACTTTGTTGAGGAAAGTTTGCGCAACGCCGCGATTGAGTTGACGCTCCCGGCACCACTCCAACTTCAGGGTTCGGCACATGCCGCCGCCGCCGCTGCCAGGCAATTCGACCTTAAAAATTCATTTTTGGTTTGAGCTGCATTCAAGAGCTTGGCCATGAAGGGTACAGCTCCCGCTCCCAAACAATTTTAGGGGGAAATTTGAGGTTCCCCCTGGGGTACGGGCCCGGAATACCTCAGCTTGAAGCAGCCAGTACGGCTGCGGTTTGAAGTGCACAATTTCGTCATGTCGTTCCACACAAAATGCCAAAGTCGGCGTTTGGCATGGCCCAAACGAAATCAAATTGCTGTCCAGGTCGCCGTACTTGTCCTGAAAAAAATTGTTAGGTTTTAATAAAAAAAATAGAAAGACTTTTTTTGAGCCTTCGATAATTATTCCAACAAATATTTCAGCATCAGACCAAAACAATTGATAAAAAAGATGACACTCAAAAAACCGGAAACCTGAAAATATTTAGTTTGGAAGCGGGTGAACGCGCAGCCAATGCGCAAGTCCAACTCCTGCCGTGCGTCCACCGCGAGCGATTCGTCAATGTTCGGCCTCGCCAGCGATGCCATGGCGTTTTTGATTTCTTTGTCGGTGATTGCCGAAAAACGCGCTCTAAAAACATTTTGTAAATTCTGGCCTTTTAAGCATTGTCATATTAAAGCTCTAATTTCGCGCTAGCCATTCTGAAAACTGCCGTAAAACTATGAAATGTATCTAAAAACTCGCAAAATTTTAGTAACTAAAAATGGTAAAAGATGAAATTTGTGTGTCGAACCCTCAAAAACCTTCAAATTGAAAGAATAAATTTCAAAAAAGACCTGAAGACCAACTCCATAAACCGTCGTTCGTCTCCGTTAGTGCCGTTCATCGCTTGTCGAACGGCGTCAACCACTTCAAAGCAAATGTTCTCGCCCTCCTTGTCACAATCCAACCAAAGCACCAGAATGTCGCAGTTCTTCGCCTCCGACGCGAGAAACTGCAACAAATTTTTGCAAAAATGTGACAATATTTCCAGGTTCTCCTACCGCCGGCATTTTCAGCTTCGGGTTAGCCTCCTTGTGCTCAATGGGACACAAAAAAAGCTCGGCCGGGTCAACACGATCCCACGAGTTGTAACGCGCGGGAAAATCGACACCTGTAGAAGAAAACATTATAACATTCAACAAAATAAATTGAAGATTGGAAAATTTGTTAAAAATTCCAGTTCTAACAATTTTTAATAAATCTAAACATTGCTTTTTCCCAATTTATTGTTGGACTTACACATCACATGCCCACAGGTTGAGGTGACCCGAAAATTGGCCGGTTTCCCTCGAAAGTTGGATTTGTATTCGGAGACTGAACAGGCGCCGTTCCATCCTATCAAATTTTGAGAGAATAATTAATGTTTTTTTTTGCCAAGTTTGAGAAATTCATACCTCTTCGAGTATGACATTTCCCGTTTGACAAAATTTTTGCGATTGCCTCCGCCAAAATGGGCTTCTCGGCCACCATTAACACATTCATTGTACATAAAATAGTCAAATTTACTTTATTTTCTAAATGTTAGTCCTTATGGATGCCGAAATGTAACATAAATGGCCTGAATCCAGAAAATGTGTAAGGATAGTTTGGGGGATTGGTTTGGGATTTTACGGTTTTTGGCTTTTTAGATGTTTAAATTTTGAATTAACGTTTCGCCAATAACGTTTCGCCAAAATTTAAACAACCATTTGTTTAAAATAGGCCTAAAAGGCGATGAGGCAACAATGGGGAAAAATGTGAATGGCGGCTCTATCAGGGCATATTTGGATTTTACGTCACCGAAACCCTTAGGAACACTTTCTAAGAGTGATAAAAAAAGACCCAAAAGGGCGGACGGACACAAAATGGACAATTAATCAGCTTAATTTATTATATTTTAGCGTCTTTTTACAATGAATGTGTTAATGGTGGCTGAGAAGCCCATTGTGGCGGAAGAAATCGCAAATATTTTGTCAGACGGCAAATGCTCTATTCGAACAGGTGTGAATTTCTCAAACTTGGCAAACAAATGCTCAACGTCGCCGTTAAACTGTTGCTTAAAATTATTCTCTCAAAATTTGACAGAACGGAACGGCTGCTCCGTGTTTGAATACAACGCCAACTTTCAAGGGGAACCGGCCAACTTTCGGGTCACCTCAACCTTCGGCCATATGATGTGTAAATGCAGTGAAAATTAACATATTTATTTGGTTTTTTCAAGAACCTGGAAAATCTTGGTTTTAATAATTGAAGCAATAAAACATTCAAAAGCTTTTCTTTTTTTAGGTCTCGATTTTCCCGAGTATTACCAACGGCGGTTTTCGGGGGATGATGTTGATCCGGTCGAGCTTTTTTTGTGTCCCATTGTGCAAAAGGAAACCGACCCGGATAAGAATATGCGCGACGTAAGGATTGCGGCAATTTACACCTGCCGAAAAATTAAAAAACGAAAATTTCTAAAAAATTTTCCGAATCAAAATTTTTTTTTTTTTGGCAATCTCAGGATTAGTCTCCTAAAAATTTTTTATTCACTCAAAAGGTGGATCTTTCGGGGGTTATCGAGGTTGCTGGTCATGAATATGACATCAGATTAATCATTATGACATGTCTAATCTATGATTTTAACATCTAAGATTTTTTGAAATAAAAATTTTCACAAATTGATTTGTTGCAGAAACGTGTCCGGGGGTCGAAATTGGTTGATAAGGAAGTCAGATTCGGGTTCTACGCCCCTCGAAAACCCCTAAAAACACCTGTTAAGCGACTTTGAAAAAATTTTATTTCGAAAAATATATATTTTTTTAAATCCAGAAAAATTTTAAATTAAGTTATGCAAAAATATTGTGTTTTTAATTTAGTTTCTCGCGTCGGAGGCGAAGAACTGCGACATTCTGGTGCTTTGGTTGGATTGTGACAAGGAGGGCGAGAACATTTGCTTTGAAGTGATCGACGCCGTTCGGCATGCGATGAACGGCACTAACGGAGACGAACGACGGTTTATGGAGTTGGTCTTCAGGTCTTTTTTGAAATTTATTCTTTCAATTTGAAGGTTTTTGAGGGTTCGACACACAAATTTCATCTTTTACCATTTTTAGTTACTAAAATTTTGCGAGTTTTTAGATACATTTCATAGTTTTCGGCAGTTTTCAGAACGGCTAGCGCGAAATTTAGAACTTTAATATGACAATGCTAAAAAGGCCAGAATTTACAAAATGTTTTTAGAGCGCGTTTTTCGGCAATCACCGACAAAGAAATCAAAAACGCCATGGCATCGCTGGCGAGGCCAAACATTGACGTTTCGCTCGCGGTCGAAGCGCGACAGGAGTTGGACCTGCGCATCGGCTGCGCGTTCACCCGCTTCCAGAACGATTATTTTAAGGTTTTCAGAATTTGTTGGCCCCGGGGGCTTATCATATAACCCCGTAGGTGATTTCAAAAGAATTCTGGATTTTAATTTTCAGAGCAAGTACTGCGAACTGTACAAAAAAATTATCTCGTTTGGGCCCTGCCAAACGCCGACGTTGGCATTTTGTGTTGACCGACATGACGAAATCGTGCACTTCAAACCGCAGCCGTACTGGCTGCTGCAGGCTGAGGTATTCCAGGCCCAACCCAGAGGCAGGGCCGTATGAGTGCAGCTCAACGAATTTATTTTAAGGTCGAACTGCTTGGCAGCGGTGGCGGCGGCATGTGCCGAACACTGACGTTGGAATGGTGCCGGGAGCGTCAACTCAATCGCGGCATTGCCCAAACTTTCCTCAACAAAGTGAAGGTCGGTTGGTTGGTCCGTCCGTTTATTGCTTTGTTGTTATTTTCCAAAGTTTTTTGAAATGCATAACCATTTTATTAGCTTCAGTAAAAATTGTATTTTTTAAAAAATCAGCAGAATCTTCGAATTTAAACTAATAAAAATGAAAGTTGTATTTATAATAATCAAAAACGCGCAGAAATGCACGGAGGCGACGGTGTCCGACCTGTCCTCGGAGGAGCATCAGAAGGAGAAGCCGGACGCGCTGAACACCTTTGAACTGCTGAGGGTGTGCTCCAGTTTGTTGCGCCTATCTCCAATTATGACAATGAAATTGGCCCAGTCGGTGTACACACGGGGCTGTATCAGGTTAGGTTTTCAAATATTTGGTTTGATGGAAGGAAATTTAAAACAAATTAATTGGAATATTTTTTATGCAATTTTTTTTCAGTTATCCCCGAACGGAGACCAGCGCCTACCCGGACAGTTTCGATTTCGACGCCGCATTGCGCGAGTTGGCCAAAATGCCGGAATTCCGCGAATCTGTTGACCCGCTTTTGTCGGATGGCATTTTGAAGCCGAAGGGTGGCATTGACAAAGGCGACCATCCGCCGATCACGCCGAAAAGGGTGCCGGCAAGGTTGAACGAAGGTGCGCATTTTAATGCTAATTGATTTGATGTCTTCGGCAGTTGCCAGAAAAAGATGCTTCCTATGTAATTAATTAGGCTTTTTTTTTTGACAAATGGTTAAAAATGCTCTTTTCTCGTCGGCGCCGTCAGAGGCCTTAATTCCCCTCCAAAATAAACCCATTCAAAGAAACATCGCCCAATTAACAGATTGCGCGCGTGTGCACGAATATATTGTCCAACACTTTCTCGCCACGTTGATGCGGCCTTGCAAATATTTGACCAAAACTGTCAAGTAAGCAAAAATATATCAAATTTTTTGAGTGTTTTTTTGTGTTGATCAAATTCCGTTTTTATCCCAAAATCAGATTTGACATCGGCGGGGAACAATTTCAATTCCAATGTCGCGTAGTCACCGATCCCGGCTTCACGACCGTGCTCAACTGGTTGGCCGTGGCTCAGGACCAGACGATGGCTGACAACGCTCTCATTGTGGGGCAGCGAATTGCGATCAAGTGAGTTGAAGTGATCTGACATGCTTTAAAATGATGGAATTGGATTCTGATCAGTAGATTAGAGATGTTAGAACTGATCGGGAATTTTAGAAGGGTCGATATGATTGAACGGATGACCGCCCCGCCCGATTATTTAACCGAATCGGAGCTGATCAGTCTGATGGAGAAGAACGGCATTGGCACGGACGGCTCAATTCCCACCCATATCCACACCATTTGTTTGCGCGAATATGTGACGGTGTGGAAATTATTAAAAATTAAAAAACAAATGATGAAATTTGCTTTATTTACTATACTAATTTTGGGGTTTCTAAAAGATTGTTTGACTGAAAACATATTTAAATAGGCAATGCAGTGGGGGGGGGGGTCGTCGGGAGTTTCTTTGAGTGCGTAGGAAAATGAAACTTTGGCCTTTAACTTACCATTCCGTAAAATTCTGTTTAGATTGAGCAGAACCGTCAATTAGTGCCCACCAAGCTGGGCATTGCACTTATTCATGGCTATCGACGAGTGGATCCAGCCCAAACGCTGTTGTCAATGCGCGTGAATGTCGAACGGCAGATGGAACTGATCGCCAATGGCAAGGCCGACTATGCCACGGTAAATCAATTTGTTTTGGGAAAATTTGATTTCTTATTAATTTTCCGAATTTCTTTTGATCAAAAAATATTTTAGAAATAAATTATCTGTATTAGTAATTAATACACAAATTTTGTAAATTTAGATTAAGAAGCAGACGCTCCAAGACTATCATGACAAATACATTCATTTTGTAAAGAACATCCGCGTGGTCGACGTGCCTTTTGCAGGTGTCCACATTTACGAGGACCTTAAAATACCCCCCTCCCCCCATTTTTTATACTCAGAAATCTTCACGGCGAATTCGGACACGTTCAAATTTCGTAACTACAGAAGTTCCATGAAAATGGTGGAAACGCGACGACCCCAACGGCTGTTCTGTCCAAAATGCAAGGTCCATTCTTTGATGCCTAATCCTATCCTGAAAATAATTGGGTTTTTGTTGCACGTTTTCAGCAGAAAAAATTGTTTTGCCTTTGGGCTATGGTAATCACACCCACCTTCCTTCCAAAGAATCGGTTTTGTTTTGTAAACATTTTTATTGTATTTTAATTTCCAGAACCCCACAACCTCCCCCCCCTCTGGATTAGAAAGTGATTGAATTTTATTTTTTGGACAGAACGAAAAGGTGTCCAAATTGCACGGCGGCGCGCTGTCCTTCACCGCCTGCGACTTCTGCAAGCAGCACACGCCGCCGAACGATGACTGATGAACATGAATTGGAGATGATCGCACTTTGCTAGCGTGATTTGATCGATGCCTATTTTATACACCCAAACTTAACTCACAATTCATCCCAGAACATATTTAAGTCTGTCCGGTCTCTGTCCCATCAAATTCATTTGAATTATTTCCATTGAACCTATTGAAAATGCTTTGCCCTGCCCCCATTTTTGTGTTTGCTCTTTTTTTTGATGCCTTCTCCCTCCCTGATTTGTTGACGGGCCTTAACAAATTCTCAAAAAGGTTGTTTCCTCCTCTGCCTTCTCTCATTTTTTTATATTGAATTTGTATTTTATACACATCAACCAACAGAAGTTAAAGAGCTTTTTAAATTAAGAAATGATTGGGACAGTAAAATAATGGACAAATATAAGAAAAAGGGTTAGCCATCAGCGCTTGATCGCTCATCTCAGTTTAAAACGCCCCAATCTTTTTTTTGTTTTATTGAAATTTCTATTCCGAAAAAGGAAGCCCCCTCCCTCCCTTTCCCCAATTTCATACAGTGAAAAAAAATCCAAAATATTTTTTTGATGAAAAAAAGGAAATTTTCCGCGCCTCGCCGTTGGACATTCCCCGCCCGCCCGCCGTTTATTTGTGCTTTGGACGCAAAAATTGCCGAAAAAAGAAAATTGGTCTGTGCGTCCGCCGGCGTAAATGGTTTTGCCGGCCGTCTCTATTTATTCGGACAAAATGTGAGTGTTTCCGGATTTGGCCAAATATTGTTTTTTGGAAGGCCTTCAGACTGAAATTTGGCATTTCTCTCATTTTTGGCCATTTTCAGAGTGAAATTCTGAAGGATTTTCGATTTCCTGCCTTTTTATGTGTCGAAACTTTTGTTCTGCTAGGGATGTCCTTGTTTAAAGTTTCTTTTAAAATTATTATAGGTAAATATTTCTGAAACGAAATTATTAAATATGTATTTTTTTTATTAAGAAATTATATTTTTTAAATTTTGTAAAAATAAAACATTTATTTTTTAACATTGTGCCAAAGAGAGTAGGTAAATTTGAAAGAATCCCGCGCCCATTCCCATGGACGCTGACGAACAGCTTCCATTTTCCAACGGTAGCAACGGCACGGAAAGCGTCGCCAACGCCAATAGATCATTATCATCACGACGGCACTCTGCCGGCGGCGGTCGCGGCATTTTGGCACGTGCACTTGGCCACACGCGCGATTCATCCGACGGAAGCGGTGGCGCGGAAGATGCGACGGCAGCGCCGGCGGCCGTCGTTGTGGTGCCGTCGTCGTCGGCGGTGGCACAGCAGAAACAGGTGGCACGACGTTTTACTAAACGACGGATCATCATCATTAGCCATGTTGTTGAATTGATCTCTGTTGGATACCCTCGGACCTCTGGGATGAGAAGTCTGTCCCCCTCCCCCGACACCTCCAAAATTGTTTGGGAGGTGAAAAGCATTCCCAGTGATCGGAGATCGGACAGTGAAGGCAAAAATGATTACAACAATATTTTTTGTTCAATTATTATTTATAAGCACGCGAGATGGTGGGTGATGCTATTTAGACTTGACTTCCCCTTGGGGGTTATGGGCTAAAGACGTGATTTCAATCGACGGGAAGGGGAAAAGCATAAAACGGTTCTCAAGAGAATGGATTTTTATGACGTAGGCTAATGACACCGCGACCATTTCTTCCATCGATAAAATTGTGGCCGCCAGCGACACCGCTCTGCGCGTCACCGTACCGACGGCAATTGTTACGTCACCGCAAAATGCCACTCGACGGGTTGGAAATTATTTTCGTTTTTTTTAAATATGCTATTTAAAATTGTTAATTATTTGTTGCCATTAAAATTCCTAACATTTTTAAAAATGTAACATTAAAATAAAACAGATGCTTAGCCCTGAGGAATTGGAAGTGCGCATGCGTGGCGGCATCCTCGGCACGGCATTATGCCAATACAACGCGGACGGACATTTGAAAAATGACCCAAAGTGAATGATTTGGGCAACTTTTTCCGGGAATTTTTGAACAATTTTCTCGATTTAAAGGGCCTAAGTGTTTTTTTTGACTAATTTGAGTTTAACATTTCCGAAATTCGTTGAGGAAGCGTCGCATAAGCGTCGTGGACAGTTCGGACGACGACTATCGCTACGGAATTTTGGGCAAATCGCTACGCCAATTCAACAATGGTCAGCTTGGGGATCATCAACAACAGCGGCAGTTTGACACCGAAACGAGCAGTAGCAGTGGCGAGGGACCGCCGAACGCGTCCGGCAGGAGAGGTTTGTGGGTTTTGGGAGGTTAAAGTTCTTTGTCATGGGAACCATTAAAAAATATTTGCCCAGTTCTTGCAACTTCAATTGTGCCGAAGCGGAAACGGCTCGGCTTTTACCCCTCCGGCGACGGTGCCAATTTGCCTCCGGCAACGGCCTCGGCTGTTGGCATTGACAGCCGGGCACGGTCAATTCAGGTAGCGGAAGAGTTGAGGAGGGCAGCCATCGAAGGGGGCGGCGGCGGTGGCGGAAGAGTGGACACTGCGGAACAAGCCGGGTGAGTCCCTCCCCCCTTTAAATATTCTGAAGTATTCAAAAATTAGAAGGCTTGGGTCAGCAGACGGAGGCGGTGGCGGTGCCGTCGCGGACGACGGAGGCGGTGGCGCTGAGGGCGGCGGCACTTTACAAGCGCGCGGAGGGCCGGGCGGTGGCCTAACCGTTGCGGATCAGGAAGAGCTGGCCGCGCTGGAGCTGCTCAGCAAGGGTACGGTACGGGCATGAGGCAAAGCGGCTCTTTTGACATGATCAATACTTATTAGAATTTTAAATGATCCGATTTGATCGATATTATTGCATACATAAAATTTTATTTGATCACCTTTTTCAAAATGATCAGTCCATATGGTGTTTGCCTTAAGGCGGTGATCAGGGTGCTCTGTTGCTGCTGATGGCCAAGCAGGGCAATTGGGAGGGTGTGCAACAGCTGCTCGCCTCCGGCTCACAGCTGGACATGACCTCGTCGGATACGCAAGGGTGCTTCAATTTTGTTTAAATTTTAAATTAATTTTCAATTATTATTAAATTATTACCTTCAAATAGGTCTCAGTTTGTACGGTATTTTTTGTTTCAAAATTCGTTGTAATAAACAGATACACGCCGCTGCTGTTGGCGGTTCGTGCCGGATTTGTGGACATTGTCGAGATGATGCTGGAGAGAAGTGCCGACATTTATGCCGCCACCAAGGCATTTTTTCAATTTAAATTTTATTAATAAATAATGCCGACGTATTCTTCAATTTGCGGTTTAGTGTTTTTGTCAAAATTTTGCCATAATGTAATTTTTTTTGAAATATTAAAATGAATGAAATTTGAGGATCGATTGACTGCCGCCCACATTTGTGCCCGTTGGGCCAATGAGGAAATGATGCAGAAGCTGCTGGCGCTGAAAATTGACATTTCAAGGACTGCCGGGGTAAAACGTTTTTGAAATGGCAATAATTTGTTTGAGTTGGGCTGAGAAGTCCCAGCAGAATCGGCGGCTTTTCCGGGACCGAAATCCCCGGGGCTTTGCCGGCATAGGGAAAAACGCGAAAACCCCCGGGGGGTTACCTTTTCAAATCGCCGGTTCAATATTTAATCCCCGGTCGTCTCAAATTTGCATATACGGGGGCCCAATTACCATTAACTTTTAAAGCCCCTCGGGCGTTTGCCCATCCACATGTGCTGTGAGCGTACCAGTGCGCGCGCGTTGCCAATTGCGCAACTGTTGCTGCACGCAGCGCCGGGCACGCGCATGCAGGCGGACAAAAGAGGAGCACTGCCACTACACGTCGCGTTGCGTGTGTGCAATTTGCTGATGGTACAGTTACTGCTACAGCGGGACGGCGACAAGCAAATTCGGGTGCAGGACAATGACGGAAACACGGCAATGCATTTGTGCAAAAGTGTGCGCGGGGGGTGTGGCTTATTTGGCCAACAAATTGGGCCTGGCGTGTCTAGGGTATTTGACAAAAAAGCTACCGGTTCAAATCGTTTTGAATTTTATATTTCCAATTTTTCACTTATCAGACAATGATTTTCTGCGTGCCATCACTGACCACGGGGGCACTGAATGTGTTAATGTACAAAATGCTTTTGGCCGAACGCCTCTGCACGAAGTGGCCAAGTTGGGCGACGACAAAATGCTGAAAATTATGTGGAAATTGAACGCCAACGCCAACATTATGGACAAAGTGTGCGCGAAATGGCAAATTCCATTTCATTAATTATTTTGAACATTAAATAAGGAAGAAAAGACGCCTTTGCATGTGGCCGCAGAACGGGGCCATACTCAAGTCGTGGAAACGCTAATCGACAAATTCGGGTCGCATTTAATTGGCATTTTAATTAATTTAAATTATATTATTTTTAAATATTTGCAAAAATATTTACAAAATGACTAAAAACGGCTTTAAGCTCCTCAATTCGCGCCCGAACTTTCGACGGCAGCACTTTGCTGCATATCGCTTCAGCTGCTGGTGTTTTTTTCCAAAAAATTGCAAAAGAACAAAAAGAATTTTAGGCCACGCGGACACGGCACTCGCATTTCTAAGTTTGGGCATAAACTTTTTCAAAAAAAACAAAAAGAAATAAAATTAAATTTGCCAGAGCGAGGCGTGCCGTTGTACATGCCGAATAAAAGTGGCGCGTTGAGCTTGCACGCGGCTGCCGCTGCAGGCTACAACGACGTTGTGAAGGTGAGTGATTTGAGTTATCCCCCGGGGGAGTTGCTACCCGACGCCCCCGACATTTTTTTGCATTATTTGTTCTTCCAAATTAAAGAATTAAATTATTTAAATGCTTCCAAACTTCTTGAAGATGTTGATTGCACGTGGCACTAAAGTGGACATCACAACGCGCGACAATTACACCGCATTGACTGTGGCAGTTCGATCTGGCCAGGCGTCCGTTGTGGAGACGCTTTTGGGCTTCGGTGCCGATGTGCACGTAAAGGGCGGGCAAATTGGCGAGGTGCCAAAGTATTGCAATTAAAAAATGAAATTAAATAAGAAAAATCTTTTGAAAACGTCAAACGCGCAGGAAATTCAAACTTTTCAAATAGCAAAATTTATTTGTGTCCGACTGACGAAATTTAATTAGGGTTTTAATTTGGCGGTATTTTTGGGCAAAGGGACATTTTTTGGGGACTTTTTTTTGAACGATTAGGGGACGGAATGGACGGTTTTCCATTGGGGGACCTTTTGAACGAGAAACTCCCAAAATGAAAATATTCAATTTAATTTTTAAGAATAAATTTATTTGATTATTTTTTTCGTCCCACTTTTGTTTGTTTTTCACTTTTTTTGAGCGTCCCTTATTCGTTGACTCCGTGGCGCAATGGTAGCGCGTCTGACTCCAGATCAGAAGGTTGCGTGTTCAAGTCACGTCGGGGTCATAACATTTTTTTATTTTTTTAAATTTGTTTTTTAATATTCTAAAAACTGATAAAATAATATGAAAATACTAATTCTTGATAACTAAAGATACAAAAATTATGAAAAAGAATGTAAAAAAATAAACAAAAAATCTTATTTAAGAGAAAATCTCTTTTTTGATTAGGTTCACCTGTAAATTTTAGCATTTGGAAATAGTCGGTCGGAGTTTCGAGGGATTTTATTGGCCAATGATTGGCAACAAATTATTCATTTGACCAATTCGGAAACCGGCGGCGGAAGTTGCCGGGGGGAATCGCATAAAAAAGTGTCCCCGCCGGCGATTTTCCACAAAATATTTCTCCCAACGAAACAATTTGAACTGCACAGACGGCACTTCATGTCGCCGCCGGGTTGCCTTGTGGGAGCATCGAATGTGCGCAAATGTTCGTTATCAATCAATCACTTTTCAGCGATGTCCGAAAGCCAGAAAAATCCCGAGACTTTTCGGAGGCGGGGGAAATCGAATTTGTTACTAATTGTTTTATATTCGGGATTAGGACAAAGCCAATAAATAGGGCACCCAAATTTGGCTTAATTTGTTAGGCTTCTGAAGAGCGGCGCGCAGCCGAACGTGCAGCGCGGGCAGGACGGATGCACGCCGCTGCACATTGCCGCCGCGGTGGGAAACCGCGCAATGTGCGAGAGTTTATTTACTTTAATTGCCTTTAATTGTGTCGAAACCGCCACATTAATTGGAATGAGTTTTCTTTAGATGCCGTCTTTTGTTGGTTGAGGGGGCGGATGCCCATCTCAAATCGAAGGTGCCATTGCAAAAATATTTTTATGATTATTAGAAGAAAAAGACTTTCAGAACGGCGAGACGGCACTTCATTTGGCCTCCAAACAGTGCCATTTTGCCATTGTTCAGCTGCTACTGGAGCATTTGACCAAAGATTCGGACAGCAACAGAGTTCGAAACTATGTGAACGCTCTGACCGAGGTGAAATAAAAATAATAGGGCCGAACTCTGAATTTTGGGGTGGATTTCGTTTATTCTTTTTTTTTATTTGTTGAATTTTGAATTTAACAAAATTTCCAATAGGATGGCCAAACTTGTCTTCACTACGCAAGTCAAATTGCTCCGGAGCAAATACATTTTAAAGATGAGGACGCCAAAATTGTGTCGCTTCTCATTGACAACGGCGGCGACCCGGAACTTCAGGGCTTAAATGTATTTAATTTCATAGTTTAATTAGGCTTATTAAATCTGGACTTAAATATTATATTTTAAAAATTAATTCAATTATTAATTTATATCAAAATTAAATTTAATCAAACTTTTTAAGAATCTTGAAACGGCGATGCACATGTGCGCCCGATCTGGCAATGAAAGTATCCTTTCGGCCATGGTAGGCGGCAAAACTTTCAATTTTCTTTTTTTCCCAAAAATTGTTCTGTTTAGGTCAACAAAATTGGACCTGGCCCAGTGCAAATAGTGCAGAACAAGAAGTCGAAGGTGTTCAGAATATCGGAATTTCAGTAAATTAAAAACATTTGCTTCAGAATGGCTGGTCCCCGCTGCTGGAGGCCTGCGCCCGAGGCCATGTGGGCGTATCGCGCATTTTGCTTCAGCATCACGCACGAATTGACGTGTTCGACGACGCCGGACGAACGGTAAGAAATTTAATTATTAAATTTCGAAAAACCCGTAAGCATTGGTAAATGTTGAAATTCAAAATTTTAAATTGGTTTTTTGGCTTTAGGCACTTCACCTTGCCTCCGCAAATGGACACATCGAATTGACCAAACTTTTGTTGAAATACAAAGCATTTGTGAACAGGTGGGGGTGCAAAGTAATTTAATATTAATTATTTTCACGAAATAATTTTTATAATTTTAAGAATATTTTAGCAAAGCAAAAAACGGCGAGGCCCCTCTGCACTTGGCGGCCCAATATGGCCATGCCCGGGTTGTGAACATGCTCGTCCAGGAGCACGGAGCCAGCCTCGAAGTAAAATTCATGAAATTAAAAAACTAAAAAAACTTTCCAAGGCCATCACTTTGGACAACCAAACGGCGCTGCATTTTTCGGCAAAATATGGCCAATTGGTTGTGGCCCAGACGCTGCTGGCGCTGGGCGCAAATCCAAACGCCCGGGACGACAAAGGCCAAACGCCGCTGCATTTGGCGGCCGAGGTGAGAGATTATGACGGGCGTAGCCAATCAGCGTCGTTGAGACTGTCTGTCCTTTCTCTTTGCATTACCCTGGTTACGGTAGTCTAACCAAATGCTTTTTCCCCTCCACTACAGTATTAGCCTGGTTACGGTATAACCAAATACTCTTTGCCCTCCTCTACAGTAATATTCTGGTTACCGTAGTCTCCAACCAGATAGGCGTTGGCAGATCAACAGAGCAGCCGTAGAGGCCTACCGTACCTTTAACAGAACATTTTGTACATATTAGGTGAGAGCGTTAGACTCTCCAACAATTCAATTTTTCGCAGAACGACTTTCCGGATGTTGTGAAGCTGTTCCTGAAGATGAAGCAGAACAACCACGCGGTGCTCACGGCGGTCGACCACAGCGGGTTCACTTGTGCGCATATTGCGGCCATGAAGGGCAGTTTGGCGGTGGTCAAAGTGCGTGCCGAAAACATTTTGACAAATTTGAAAAAACGGGCAATTTCGTGGGGCTAATATTTGAATATTTGAAATCTTTTTTTCTCCCCAAAGGAACTGATGATGATCGACAAGGCGATGGTTATTCATGCGAAGACCAAGGTCCGAATGTCTTGAACTTTGAATTTGGCCTTTTGCTTTTTGAGTTTTTAACAAAATGTTTTTTTAATTATTAATTATTTTCAGACACTCGAGGCGACCACACTTCACATGGCCGCCGGCGGAGGGCACGCAAAAATTGTCAAAATTCTTTTGGAAAACGGCGCGAATCCAGAGGATGAAAATGCCGTTGGATTTTCAATGAAAAAAGCCTTTTGAGGCTCTTAAAATTTAATTTAAAAATTCTTAAAAATGTTTATTAAATTATTTACAAATATTTAATGATTTTGAGGGGTTAAATTTATTTGCCCCATTTTTATTTGTTCTCAGAACGGAATGACTCCGCTTTCACTTGCCGCCTGGAATGGCCATTCCGGCATTTTGCCATGCTTCGAGCGCAAATATTGGCGCCGTTGTTCAAAAAAGGTGATCGAATTTCGAAATTACATTTAATGATTTTTAATTTATAAGTTATATATTTATATTTTTGAATTTCCTATGAATTTTTGTGAGACTTTGGTGCCCTGCTTTAATTAAAGTGAATACCCAAAACAAAATTGCTTAACAATTTGTTTATAATAAAAGTGTATTTTATTTTAATTGCACAATTTTATAGAAAAATAAATAATAATTTTAGACCGGTCTGAACGCGTTTCACATCGCGGCGTACAAAGGCCATTCGGACTTCATCAACGAAATGATTAAATGCGTGCCGGCAAGCGTCCGATCGGAGCCCCCAATGTTCAATCACCTCGTCATGAAGGAGTTCGCGACGGAAGTCCGTCTTTTATTTCCAATTTTTCAGATTTTATTTTTTCCCTACAAAAAATAATTATCTTTTCTTTTTAATCTCTTAAATTATTTAAGTACGGCTTCACCCCGCTGCATTTGGCTGCACAAGCCGGCCATGACACTTTGGTCAGAATGCTGCTAAACCAGGGCGTCCAGGCGATTCTTTTTTATTTTATTTTTTGCCGATTTTATGAAAATAAATTGGGAATTAAAATTGTTCAGGTTGACGCGGCCACGACGACAATGGTAGGGAAACAAATTAAATTGGGGGGGGGGCTTTGTTTTTATGAAATTAATAATTAATTATGTACACAGAATGTAATCGCACTTCATTTGGCCGCTCAACAAGGCCAGCAATTCTCTGAATTAAATTAATTAAATTAATTAAATTATATTTAATATATTTTGGGGATTAATTTTGTTTAATTATTTAAATAGTTTAGGGCACATTGCCGTCGTCGGAATGCTTCTGTCCCGTTCCACCCAACAACAGCACGCCAAAGACTGGAGAGGAAGTGAACAAAAATGCTTTATTCAAATTAAAATGTTTCTATTTTTATTCTCAAATAATATAATTAAAATGTTTCTATTTTATTCTCAAATAATATAATTTAAACAAATGTTAAAGGGACGCCCCTTCACTTGGCCTCTGTCAACGGAAAGAAAGATATGGTAGGAGGAAAAATTGAAAAAGATTTTAAATATTCCAAAATTTAAAGGTTTCATTGCTAATTGCCCAAGGCTCGAACATTAACGTGATGGACCAGGTCCGCGCATTTTCAAAATATTTTAAATTATTTAGCAAAATTAAGCCACTTCACGCTGAATTTTAGAATGGCTGGACGGGCATGCATTTTGCCACCAAAGCAGGCCACATCGACGTCGTCAAGCTGTTCGTGATGAGTTCGGCGGACGCGCAAGCGGAGACAAAAGACGGCAAAGTGCCGTTGTGCTTCGCTGCTGCCAACAATCACGTACAAATTATTATTTTATAAAAATAGTTTAATTCCTGTCTCTTATACACATCTAGATGTGTATAAGAGACAGGATTTGTACACACAGGGACAAATATTTTGGTACAAATTATTATTTTATATAATGTTGCTGGAGCTCCATGTCATGCTGCTCTTTTGCTTCCTCTAAC
>MEIZ01000031.1:356091-366326 GCA_001723225.1 Globodera ellingtonae | reverse complement strand
GGTTGGAAGCGCTTCGGGGGATTATTTTTAGGGTTTGTCCATCACCGGACTCAATGAATGGGGGCGGGAGCAAATGAATGTTCGAGAGTTTCAGCAATTAATTCTCGAACATCAAAAAGAACATCGGTCACAAATTGAGCTTCATCTCTTGCACGGCGTAATAATCTGTCGACGGTTGCGCCTGTCTCTTATACACATCTAGATGTGTATAAGAGACAGCCTCTCGACAGATTGAATGCCTTCGCTTTTTGCTTAAACAAAAACATGACACGCACCAATTGATGGAGGACCGAAAAGTGAATTAAAAATCGTTTTTTGCTATGACAATTTGTCACTGTGACAATTGGTCAAATGCCATTTTTAGTTCATTTTTGATTTGATGGTTTGCGGGAAAGGCAACGACAACCAGCCATTGCAAGAGTTCATTCTGCACAGTCCGGCGCCAATTGACACGGCCGTGAAGCTGTCCAGTCTGTACCGGGAGATGAGCGAGAAGGAGAAGGAGAGGGCCAAGGATTTGGTCAGGAGACAAATTTAAATTTTAAAAAAATTGTTAGATTTTTGGCAAATTTTTAAAATAAACACAACATAGAGCAATGTGGCCATATTTGCCGAGAATTTGGCGGTCGAGTTGCTTGGCATCTCCGCAACAAAGTAAAAACGACGGAATAAAATGTTTAATCAATTGATTAAAAAACAATTTTATTTAAATAAATAAATAAAATGTTTAAAAGATATAACGCGGCTTTGCTGTTGAAGGCCAAAGACCACCGGGGCCGCCCGTTGCTGGACGTTCTGATCGAAAATGAACAGGTCGTCCCTCTCGGCGTCAAACTTTCGACTCGACACTTTCTTTTCTATTCCTTGCAGAAAGAAGTTGTGTCCTACGCGTCCGTGCAGCGTTACCTCACCGAAATTTGGTGGGGCAATTCATTTGCATTTGCGCATTCTTTGGCCAATATTTAAACAGGACGGGCCGCGTCGATTGGTCTTTTGGCAAAACGGTGGCATTTGCCTTTTTTGTGCTCGTTTGCCCCCCGGCGTGGTTTTACTTTTCGTTGCCGTTGGACTCGCGGATCGGTCAATTAAAATTAAAATAGAAATTTAAAATGCATAATTTAAAAAACAAAATCCGTTCTCAGGACGCGCCCCGATCATCAAATTTGTGTGCCACATCGTTTCCCACGTTTATTTCACCATTTTGTTGACCATTGTCGTGTTGAACATAACGCACAAAATTTACGAGGTTGGCAATGCCAAAAATTGGATTTTTGCCACAAAATCATTCTTCGAGATGACTTCGGTGGTGCCGAATTGGGTTGAATGGCTGCTGCTGCTGTGGCTGTCCGGCAACCTCGTCTCCGAGCTGTCCAACGTCGGCGGCGGCTCCGGTTTGGGCGTGGTCAAAATTCTGATTTTGGTGTTGGCCGCCATTGCAATTGCCGTGCACATTTTGGCATTTTTGCTGCCCGCCATTTACCTCACCCATTTGGACAACGACGAGAAGCTGCACTTTGCGCGCACAATGCTTTATCTGGTCCGCATTTTTCAAATTTTCTGAGTGTTTAATGGGGGACAAATGTTCGAATTTCTCCTCACTTTTTTATTAACAAAATTTTAATTTATTGTAAAAATCAAAGGGATTATTCGCCACGTTTTATAGAAAAATCAGCTGCTCGCCTTCGCCCTATTATTTGCCTTTGTCGAATTTCTCGACTTTCTTACCGTTCACCATCTCTTTGGCCCATGGGCCATTATAATTCGAGGTGAGAGCAAAAATTTGAAGAAAAAAAACACAACAAAATTCTGAACAACTTCAGACCTGATGTACGACCTTACCCGTTTTCTGGTGATTCTGATGCTTTTTGTTGCCGGCTTCACTCTCCACGTCACCTCCATATTTCAGGTCCTTGGAGCCTGTCTAAGATCTGATCATAATCAAATGATCTGATCAAGCAGTCCACTGTTTTATGGACAGCGTCCGGATCACGGAAACGATTGATCAGAATCATAAATTTATCTCTCAACAAGAATATGATCTGATCTGCCTGTGATCTGGTCGCTCGCGAGACTATTACATTTCCCCAATATTAACAAAATTTTCACAAATTTGAGGGGCTTCTAACTTTAATGTGTAAGCTTTCAGCCCGCCTACCAACCGGTGGACGAGGACAGTGCCGAGCTGATGCGTTTGGCATCGCCCAGTCAAACGTTGGAAATGCTGTTCTTCTCCCTGTTCGGGCTGGTCGAGCCGGACAGCATGTGATCGATTGGACGGGTTTTTTTGGGACTGATCATTTTTACAAAACAAAGGCCCCCTCTTCACTTGGTGCCTGACTTTGCGAAAATTGTGCTCAAATTTCTGTTCGGCATTTACATGATGGTCACGCTGATTGTGAGTGGAGCGTTCGCGCAATGGCAATTAATTGGAAACAAATTGAAGAACATTGGATATTAAAATAAAAATAAGGCCAATAATTGTTTTGGAAATTCATGCCCCCGGGGTGATTGATTTGATCGATGACTTTAATGCCCTCAGGTGCTGATCAACCTGTTGATCGCGATGATGAGTGACACGTACCAACGAATTCAGGCCCAATCCGACAAGGAATGGAAGTTTGGGCGGGCAATTCTGATCAGACAGATGAACAAACGATCAGCTACGCCGTCTCCGATAAATATGCTGACGAAATGTGAATTTTATTTCTTTTTATTTTTAATTCCAAATGTTTTTTTATTAATTAAAAAAGTCTTTCCAAATTAAATTAAACAAAATAACTTTGTTTAGGTTACATTGTACTCAAAGTGGCGTGGAGGAATAAGCGTAAGTAAACTTTTCATCGATATTTTGCCAACTTTTGCAATTTTCAAATTTGCCATGGACAGTCCATTTCTGCACACAAAAAGCTCAGCAAGATTTACGGTATGAAGAGAATATCGACGCCTTTTCAATGGACGGACAGCAGGGCAGACAAAGTCCAACCTTTAAAGCTGCTGGCGAGTCCGAAGGTCGTTTAATCGTTTGGACATTTCACAAAAATTGAAATTTTCGAGAATTTTGGGAAATTTCGGAATATACAAAAATCCTTTCAAAAAACAGCGGTGAACAGCGACGAGGCGAGGAAGAAGCGTGAAATGCATTTGGACAAAATCATCGATTGGAAGGAAATTGTCGATGTTTATTACCAGGTGAGAAGCAAATCGATCGGGTCGAGATCAGTTGGAGAGGTGTTGATCAATTGGGTTGAACTCCCCGACCTCGATGCCTCCGAGCGCGACATTTTTAAGCCTCCCCCGACTTGACGCCCCGAAGAACCCCGAAGTGTCGGGGAGTAGCCTTTTATTAAACACGGCTACCAAGCAAACCGATGCCGGCTTTTCGTTCACTTAATTATGCATCCATTTCGTTAGATGTCCGGCAAACGAAACCCGAGCGGCGCCAGCGAGGAGGAGACCACGCCGTTGTTGTTGAGCGAACAGCTGAAGGACAAACTCGATTAAGCCTCATTCAATCGCTTTCTCTTCATTTATGCGTTGATTATGATAAAGTTCAAGATTTATAACGACCCAAAAAACCGGCAAATGCCCGATTTTTCGAGTTAAAATAGAAACCCTCCCATGTTCTGTCTTTGTGGGCCCTTTTTATTTTTAACAATTTAAAAGCTCACATAAATTTGTGCTTTTCTACTGGGACCAAATTTGTTTTTGGTTGGTTTCCAGCAGAAGAGTTACACAAACTGAACGACTCCGGCGGGAAATGGTTGGTGTCGGGGTAGAAATGTTCAATATAAAAAATTAAGCAATTCAGCTGAATGTATAAACATTTTTTTTAAAAAAATCCAAACCGAAAAATTGGGGATTTGTTACATAAATAGGTAACCTGATTTGTGAGTACAGGTTCACTAGGCTGGGATTTTTATGATTTCCATTTTTTTTTCCTGACGGTAGGCCTTCCCCGTCCGTTTTCTTGGAAAAAACCCAAAACTTACAAAACGAAATTCTTTTGCGCGGTCGGGCGTCCCCGACCGCTTTCCAAAAATTGCATTTAGTTTCGACTAAACGCGAAGACAAAGAAGACCGATAGTAAAACTAGGGAATGGTCGTTGCTTTATGGAATTGGTGAATATTTTTTGTATGGGGTCCAAAACTCTAAAAATAAAAAGAGCAGACGAGTGCAGAGAAAACGACAAAAGGGTGGAAATAGTGGAGGAAATAGAGAGGAAAAGAGACGAGAGAAAAAGGTGAGAGAGGCAGACAAATGTGCAGTGTGTGACAGACAGCGAGAGCAATGTCTAACAATTCGACGGCTCTGAAAGTTCCTCGAGCCGGCAATCCTCGGGAATTGGGTGTCCCGAATTTAAAATGCATATTTTTTCCAGGGCAAAAATATGCGTAGAACACGAGAATCCGAGCTCGGATTTTGCGTCAAAATACTTTTTAGGTCTCGTCGTTAATAGTTTATTTAATCTTTGCGTTGAATTTTTCTTTTTGGCAAAATGTTTAGTTCCAAATTTCAAAAATCCCGGCCATTCTCGTTTTCATTTCTTATTTATTTGTTGGTGACCGACGGGACCCAGAGCCTGGATTACCGATCCCGAATCTCGGGGTTTGGTGTGACCGGGAGTAGCATTATTTTTAAAAAGAATAAATTTTCAATGTAATGCCAAAATGTTATTTATTTTTGCTCAAATTTTGTCAGAGGCCTAAGCCTTCGAATTTTTGTTTGTAAATTTGCCTTTTACATAGTCCCAAAACTTTTGTCGTCACATGGCCCGGGCTCAGTTCGAATATGACGAGGTCGGCAACACATTTTACTATGTGATCGTGTCATTCTTCGCGGTGATTCTGTTCCCGCTCACCCATTTCCTGTGGCCATCTCTACGTGCGTTTTAAAATTCATTTTTAAANGTTTCAGCAATTAATTCTCGAACATCAAAAAGAACATCGGTCACAAATTGAGCTTCATCTCTTGCACGGCGTAATAATCTGTCGACGGTTGCGCCGATTGGTAAATTCCGTCCGACGACAGCGGCGGCGCCGGGGGCAGCGGCCGTTTCCTGACACGCAAAAGCATTTTGGCACTTTTCAAAACCTGTCTCTTATACACATCTAGATGTGTATAAGAGACAGATTTATTACCTTTTAATTTTCTAAGAGTTTCGGCTGAAAAAACGGCTTAATCCTTCCTTCATATAAATATTTTTTGTAATAAAAACCAGTTTTCAAGGACGGCCTCTTCTGGTTTTTGTATTATTATTATTAAAACAACATTGTATTTAAAAATTAAAAATGTTTCATGATGAGATTTTTTCTTAATTTTAGCCAAGCGGACGGAAGTGCTGAAGCGAGGCTGCCGCTGCGAAGGCGACCTGGTCAAGCGGTTCCAGAAAGAGCAGATAAAGCCTTGGGAAAAGGCCAAATGTGCCATCAAAGGTTTTTCCAATTTCTACAAAAAATAATAATAATTTTTTTTAAGGCCTTGTTCTCGTCGTTTTGTGGGTGTTGTTTATTTTGGTGGCCTACAAAGTCTCGCAGTTGGAACAGACATTTGAGGAGTTCGTTTTCTTTGAATTTTTTTCAAAAACGCTAAATGAAATTTTAGGTATGACCCGTACAAAATTCTCCAGCTTGACGTGGTATGATGGGGCTTTAGACCCACAGAATCCGAATTTTATATTTGTACCAATTTGGTCGAGTCGAACCTCCCGAACATCGGGCCATTCATTGTTCGTACGCGGTGAATTTGGGTTCGGTTCGATGTTTGGCGAAATTGACATTAAATTTGTAGTATATTCTACAACCACGAAACTCATAATCTCGAATTTCTTATTGGACAACCACTATTTTTTTTTGTTACCAAAAGGACTCCGACGTCGGCGAGATCAAGAAGAAGTACCGGGAGCTGAGCAAGCAACACCACCCGGACAAAGGCGGCGACCCAACGACTTTCGACTCCATCGTCAAGGCGTACAAAGCCCTGACGGACGAGGAGTCGCGCGAGAATTGGCGTCTCTACGGCAACCCGGACGGACCAAAAGGTTTCTTTATCGAATTTTGCATAAAATAAAGGAAATATGCCTCAAAATTGAAAAATTTGTAAAAACACTTAAAAATTGACTCTAAATCATGAAATTTTTTATCCTTAACTTTTTTTGGTGAAAATTGTTCTCATAAAAATAATTGAGCATTTGGGCTAAATGTTGGAAATTTAAAATTCTCTACTTTTTGTTGTGAGCACGACAAATTTTGGGAAGATTAAAAAACATTCCTTTGTCAGCAACAACCTTTGGAATTGCTCTTCCCAAATGGATCGTCAGCGAGCAGTACGGCGGTTGGGTGCTCGGCTTTTATGCGCTGATTTTTATGATCATTTTGCCGGTGGCGGTGGTGCGTTTTTCAGTTTTTTAGGGACTAAAAATTTAAAAATTAATTTTCCTTGGGTTTTATTTGAATTTTTTAAGAGCTTCAGAGGTTCTGAAGACTGGCCTGGCTGATCAATTCGATTGTTCTAAGCTTCTTTTCACTGTTTTCAGGGATTCTGGTGGTACAACTCGATCAAGTACAGTGCGGACAAGGTGCTGCTGGAGACCACCCGACTCTACTACTACTTCTTGCACAAGACGCCCACCATGGAGATCAACAGTTAGTGAATAGAGGGGGGGGGGGCTGGTCAAAACGATCAAAATTGCGCCGATCACTATGATCAATTGTAAGAGATTGAGCAGGACCCTACTAAAGTTGCCTCACTCATCACCAATGATCATCACCACATCCACCCCCCACATCAGGGATCATCATGGTGTTGGCGGGCTCGTTCGAGTTCTGGAAGAAGTTCAATGCGGATGTGGTGGAGCGCGAAACGGATGACGTGGAAGTGCCGCGCGTGATGAAGGAGCTGCGCAACCTGGGCGAGAACAAGAAGGAGAACCCGTTCTGCCACCCGTGGAGCATCAAAGCACGCGCGCTTATTCACGCGCACTTGACGCGTGTGCCGCTTCAATCCACGCGGTTGGAGACAGGTTGGAGGGCGGGGTGTGGGAGAGTGGGAGGATTTTATTTGTTATTTTGTCCAGACCAGGCCTACATTGTCAGTCGTTCGCTGCAGCTGACCGAAGAGTTGTTGCGCGTTCTTATCCAAATGGTGCAAATACCGATGGGTCCTCGCCAGCCGACGGTGGAGACGTTGGAAAGTGCGTTGCGCGTCTTCCCGATGATGGTGCAGGCGTTGTGGCCACGGAACAGCGGCTTGCTGCAACTGCCGCACGTTCGCGAACAGAACATTTCCTACTTGCGCAAGGTGTGATTTTGGTGAATCATTAAAATTGGAGTAAGGTGCATTTTTTGGGGGAAAATTGGTTTTGACGGGTTTTGGAAGCGTTCATTTCATACACATTTAAGTTTGGTTCAACTACTCACATTTATGATCAAAATTTTAGAACCGGGTGATAACATGTCAAGACATGGCCCGGCTTAACGAGTTCCGACGCAGGTCATTGCTGAACACAATTACGTCCGACCAATATGAAGACGTACGTTTTTGTTTTTGTAAAATTTAATTTTGTTTTAACTTAAAGCGTTTTTTGAATCCTTTGGTTAAATATGTGTGATGAAAAGGCATGCCGTTTCAGATTATTTACGTGCTCGGCATGATGCCAAGGCTGGAGTTTGACACGCGCGTTGAGGTCCAGGGTGAGGATGACAAGGAAACGGTCACTGTCGGCTCCGTCGTCACTTTGAAGGTATACCAATTCCTTTTTTTCTTGGTGTTTTAATTTGTTAGACCGTTTAAGCTTTACAAAATTTGAATAAAAAACATAAAACATTTGATTCCCTCCCCCCAAAAAGGTGACGCTTCGGCGTTTCCCGTTGCTGGACGCGGACAAGCGGCGGCAGGAAATAGCCGAAGGGCCAAAGAGTGTGTCAGACAGCAAAGCGTTGGCGATGGACAACGGCGGCGGGCTGACGAGGAGGGCGATGGGGGCAACGACAGCAACGACGACAACGACAGAGAAAGAGAGTGAGGAGAGAGACGGAGAGGAACAGCAACAGACGAACAACAGCAACAAGCGCAAGGTGTGGGAGAAGCAACCGAAGAAGAAGGCGAAGAAGGGCGGCAAACAGGTGCAAAAGGTGAGCCGATTTTCCCATCATTCTCAAGAAGTTCTGCAAATTTATTGGGAATTCCAAATTCTTGAATTTATTGGAATCCGGTATCATCTTTCTTTCCTCATTCGTTTGTTCTGTATTTTTTCAACAATTCAGCCTAAAAAACGATCAGCAGCTGCCACCGTCCCATCTACAGCCGTTGTTGATCCATCGTCGACGGCCGATAACGCACATCAACAGCAGCAGCAGCCGGACAACACTGCCGCGCCGTCACCACCGGACACGCCGAGGAAGAAGCGGACAGCAGCAGCAGCGGCATCGTCGTCAGCGAGTGCGGGCGGTGCCGCGGACAACAACACGGACACCAGCGGTGACGAAGACGGGGGCGGCGAGTCGGACAACAGCGATGACGCCGGCGGTGATGGTGAGGGGGCCACGGATGCGGAGGAGGGACAGGCCGATGATGGCGGTCGGCAGCAGCAGGTGCGTTTCTGATTTAGTGAAATATAAAACTTTAAAGTTTATAATTTAATAAATTAAAGGATGGTGAGGAGGACAACGGAAGCAGTGCCGACGATGAAGGTGATGGCCGTCAGTGGAACGAAAATGAGGAGGACGATGACATGGACGAGGATGGACTGATACGGAAACCGGACATGCTGCTGGACACCGAGCCCGTCAACCATCACGAGGCTGGTCGAAGAAAAAAAATTAACAATTTTTTGACCGAAAGAGAGGCTGTCGCGAGACACTTTTATAAAATTCAGCAGAATTTTGACGAAATTTTCTTTAAATTATTATTGTCCGGCCACAGGTTCACTGTCCGCACTTCCCGGGCGACAAGTTCGAATGGTGGTACCTGTACCTGGTGGAGCGCAAAACGCGACGTTTGATCACCATGGTACAGCCATGCAAAACTCTTGATCAGGAGAAAACGGTGCGTCGATCATTTCCGTTTTTCTCAAAAAAATTCGATTTCCCGGCACAGGTGGAACTGCGCTTCTCCGCCCCGCCTCAGAAGGGCAACTACTTCTACACGTTGCACATCCGCTCCGACTCCTACATGGACATGGACTACTCGCTGGACATTAAGGTCGTCCATCTTTTGTTACGTCCAGTGACAATAAATATGTTCACAAATTACTTATTTATCAGATGGAGGTCCATCCGGCACGCGAACCGCCCCCCGTCAAGTACGAGGACACGGAGGAGGAGGCGGAAGGGGACAAGGACGAGCCGGAGTCGACGGATGAATACACCGAGGGCACTGACTCCGAGTCGGAGGACTGATCGTGGTGATTTGATTCATTTCGTCGTATATTGAATGTGATTGTAATTTAACTTGGACATAATGCCAAACACAGAGGGGCATTGATTGCCTGGGGCTCCTTTCTTTTCTTCACCTAAATTGGTCTGTCGACCGGGTTTTTGTGCTTTCTTTCACCTTCTGCTGATTCCAAAATTTTATTTTATTTTTTGTGTTCTGTCGTCGTTTATATTCGAGACACACTAAAATTACAGCAACAACAAAATTTGTCTAAAATCATCCCTTCAATGCTCCCTGTTGCTGCTGCTGTTATTCGACTTTTATTTGCTTGAGCCGCTGTTAATTAAATTGTTTATAAACGTTTAAGAATGCAAAAAAATAAATTAATGACTTGGGCCCCTCAGAATTTAATGATTTTTCCCGGGAAGGAAAATTCGCCTCGAAATTAGCCATTTCTGCAGTCTAATTTGATGCATTTTTCTGAACGCTTTCGGTTTTTGTGCCATTAAGTGCCAAAATGCTTTTGCGTGTCAGGAAACGGCCGCTGCCCCCGGCGCCGCCGCTGTCGTCGGACGGAATTTACCAATCGGCGCAACCGTCGACAGATTATTACGCCGTGCAAGAGATGAAGCTCAATTTGTGACCGATGTTCTTTTTGATGTTCGAGAATTAATTGCTGAAACTCTCGAACATTCATTTGCTCCCGCCCCCATTCATTGAGTCCGGTGATGGACAAACCCTAAAAATAATCCCCCGAAGCGCTTCCAACCAGGGCTGTGTCGAAAGTAAAAAAAAAGTCGAAATCGAAAATCGAAACTGAAAAGTTCGAAATCGAAAATCGAAAGGAAAAAAACGTCGAAAA
>MEIZ01000031.1:335760-356060 GCA_001723225.1 Globodera ellingtonae | reverse complement strand
TTCAAAACCCCCCCCCCCCGGCATTTACCAAATTTCCGCGTATTTTTGCGGCATAAAAGGCATAGAATGTGCCGGCGGAGGCGACGGGAAAGCCCCGGGCACAACGAAATGCGCGGAGGGATTGCCAATGCCAATGCCATTGTTGACGGAATGGTCATCAGCGCATGAACTGAAGAGTTTTTGGGAAATAGATAACAATCTTTTGAAATGATCTGTCTGATCTGGTCTGATCAGGGCAGGTCTTCTAAAATGGTTTGCGACCTGCCACCTGATCCAATTTTGTAGGGTCAGCTACGGCCAGAATGGATGAATCTTGGGGTCAAACATTTTGACCAATCCTATTTGGGATCAGCTAACAGCTCTTAACTGAACACAGATCAGTTCAGTCAATTTGTGCAATTAGCCCACTCGGCGTGCGCGGACGCGTCGCGGATGGTGCCAGCCGCGTGCGCCAGCCGCTTCTCCGCCTGAAAGCGTTGCCGATGTTGGCACAAAAGCACGCCAATTGTTGTGCACACAGCGCACAACAAAGCGCCAAAAATCAGTGTCAACGACAGTAAAAGTTGGCTGCCGGTCGGATGCGCGACGGCGGGTGCCGAGCTTGGACCGCCCAAAAACTCGGGTCCGACCCTTCTTGGTTTGTCGACGGATGCCATGAACAGATTCTGGTTTTTGAGAGATTCGGGGATTTAGCACATTTTCACTCCCATGGCCCCACCTGTTCAAAGCCGTCCATGCCCTCCACTCCGTCGGCGTTGCGCAGTGTACGCTCCAACGCGTCGAATGGCACAATGCGCGTGCCGTTCACAAAGCACAACTGCAGCACCGCAGCGTTCGCCTGCAGCTCGCCGGGGACGCCACGCATGCCGGGCCGATAGCGCAGCGCATGCAGAACCGCGCGCGCGGGACGCGTGCGTGCCGAAAGTGCGCTAAATTTGTTTTTGAATGCCGTGTTCTGTTCATTCACTCTTTTTATCAACATAATACGTGAGGAATGCCGAAAGTGCGGTTGCGTCCAATTCCACGGGGCTTCGGGCGATCAGCACCGACACAATGTCCGGTTCGTCGCAGACCCATACCTTAAAAGAACATTTGAATTTTGCGTTCTAATTCCTTGGCATTACGTTCACTGTGGCGTTGTGCTGGTTCCGCTGGCGTCGTTCGACGTCCTCGTCCTCGCCGTCTTCTGCGCCCAGCTCCAATCGAAAGAGCGCCCCAGGCGAGCTGTCCACTGGCGTGCGCAACAAAATTTTGCCTGAGGCGACAGCGTCGAGCGCAAACGCGAGCTCAGGTGGCCTAATTGGACGCGTGACGCGCTCATTAAGGAAGTGGCACGAGAGCAGGCGGATGGAAGGTTCGCCTTAATCGAATTCATGGAGCCAAACGGAGCAACTCCAGCCGGAACCGGAGCAGCGGGGGTTACCCGAATCCCCGGGTTTTTGACCCGACATTTTCACTATCCGCTAAACCCCCTGGGACCCTACCGTATCCCTAAAAAAGAGAGGCGTGGCCAACGCTTATTGGCTCGCGTCGTATTGGTTCACCCACTTGCTGCGCTCGCGTCCGCGTCCCGCGCAATGACCTGCCCGACTACAGTACCCACAGGCGCGTTTCGCTCTAACACAAAATCGTAGACGGACTGGTCGAAAACGGGCGCATTGTCATTGCTAAAGAAGGCGTAGAAAAAGAGGTTTACTTTTTAAGTGAAAAACAAATTAATCGAATAAAATTAATTGTGCAACTTTCTTATTTTATTATTTTTTTCTCGAAAAACTGACACGTCGTGTATTCGAAGCTGCACATTCAATTCCGCGCTTTGACCACCGCCTTCGCTCTCGGCTTTGACCGAAAAATTCAAAATTGCCAAATTCTGAATCAAATTTCTGTTCATTGACAACGCTTCAAAGTCCAGCGCGTGCAATGTACGCAACTTAAAAATTAAAAAAATAGAGGTCGAGAGTCTCGACTCGACTTGACTCACTTCGCCACTGCGCGCATTGACCTCCACCAGTGCCTTCACTTGATCATTTGCCTCGAGGCGATACCGTACCCCGCCCGAGGGTACGGCACGAACAGTGGTCAGACTGCTTCCGGCGGGCACGCCTTCGTCAATGTCCAGCTGTAGCGGCACGAGCACACCAGCAAATCGCAGTGGAGCAGGCGGTTGCTTTGGACGCCGAATCTACAGTGTTAATATTAATTTAAATACAGTATACATACAATTAATATATTAATTGCACGCTTTCATAATCCGCCCAATGCTTTACCAGCAATTGGATGACGTGCCGCGCTTGAAAGGCTCCGCTACGCACTTCAACAAGAAGCATTATTTGCCGCTCATCGCGCCCATCAGCGGCGGCACGTGCATGCACGGAGAGCAAGCCCGTGGTCGGCTCCACACGGACAAGCGCTGCGAGTTGCTGCTGCTGGTCATCATCATCGCCTGCACGCCTCAAGCTAAACTGCAACGGACTGCAGTTGCGTGCTGCGGAATCCGCAAACTCTGCGCTAAGTGCGCCTGCGAATTGACTGCGTTTTGTTTCATGTGAAACGAGGACACTGTTTAATAATTTACCTGCCGGAAGCCATGGCGCGTCGTCCGGAAGTTGCCGGAGGACATCCTGAACATATCCAACTTATGTAACCCTGATAATCTTATCCAAACTTATGCGATTTAATCATCGTACAAAAAACGATCTACCTATTCAGGTCATCTTCAATAAATATCTGATCATCTTTCTGATCATATAAAATTGAAAAGCACCTGACCCCGACCATCTTGATTAATTGCGAATTCTAATCCTGATCAGGACCAATCATTTGATCACCTCTTCAACAGTGAAACGCAACGGCTGAGAGCGTTTAAAACGAGGCTGGCACGGAGCGGCTGACTCTAACCGGATAGAAAAATGTCCAATTTCCTAAAAATAATTAACCAATCACTAATCTATTTTCCAATTTTGACCGTATCATTATTTTTGTGCAATATTCTGACGTCAATTGGACCATCGGAAATGCCTTTCAAAGGACGCGCCGTTCGAACAACAATTGAATTGGCGCGTCGTTCCAACGCCAAAATTGGCACAGTGCTGCCGTTTGTCGCATCAAAATTCGGCACCGTTTGAAGTCGGAAATGGTCGAGCCGAGGCGCGACGGCAAAATCCAACGAGCACAGATAAGAACCTGTGCAAGCAAACTTAATTCAAAAACAAATAATAACAAAATAATTAAAAATATCGTAATTTATATTTCTCTAATTAAAATATAAACGCTAACGCTAATTATTACCTGCGGGGATTGTTTCCGGTAGTGCCAGAGGCGATTTGGGCATGGGAGGCGATGAGGGCAAAGGCATTTGCCGACTGTTGCCGGTCGTCTCCCAATTGGGCAACCAAAAGTGCACCTGTGGGGGGCTTTTTTTTGCAAATTTTATCAGAACTCTTCCGGAATTTTTAAAAGCCCCCCAAGGGTTTTTTGAAATTAAATTTTCCCTTAATTTTCATGACCTACCGGCACATGGACGACGCGGTCGCAATTCGATGCGCGGACGAACAGCTCAACCGGATGGTCGGCTCGGAAAATTCGTGTAAAGTTTCGATTTGAAACATCCGAAGCTTTGAAGAAGCCGTCGCCCAAAGTGATGGCACCCTCAAAGTACATTCAAAAATCCTCCAATAAATATTATGCCAAAATCGACAAATTAAATGGTTTTTAGACAATTTGTGCCGTTTTTTCATTTTAAGTTTTCCGATTGCCCTCACATTATTGGCATTGATTTGCAAAATTTGTGTTGAAACAAATTCGCTCGGCAAAAGTTCGAATTTGGTGGAGGAGTTCAGACTGTCCGGCACCAATCTGCCCAACTCCATGCCGGGCCGAATGTCCTAAATTTCAAAAACATTTTTCTTGAAGGAATTTTTGCACACATTCTGATCGATGTCGTCGCCGATTGTATCGAATTTGTTGGAAAATTTCAAATTTTCGCCGAACTTTGGACTCTTTGTGACTTCCAATTGGAACGGAATGCTTTCGACTTCGTGTCCATATTGAACCTGAACGCGCAATTGGAACTTTCCGGCGAGGCCCCGAAGCTGTCGCGTGGTGAAAAGATGGCCTGGCAAATGAAAAAGGGGTTCTTTATATTTACATGGGGCTGCGACCCCCGCGGGGTTTGCGCCGACTAATTTCAAATTAAACGGTCATTTAAATAATCGTTGAATTACTTAGGTAAATTAAATAATAATTTAAAAAAAAATTCAATTTTGACAGTTTTAACAATTTTAACCCAATTATTTTCTCAAATTGTAAAAGCTCCAGGTTAATTGAAAATTTTAGAACTCATTTTAAATAAATTAAATAAATTTTAAAAAATTACCGGAGTCTTTGCCGATGGCAAAATGACGGAAATTTGTGAAAAGTGAAAAATTTAGCGCCGGTGGGCGCGGAAGGGCCAGCCCAAATGTTTGGACGAGAGCGTTGGCCGGGAAGGAATCGTTGAGCTAAAATAATTTGTAATATTTCTTACAATTTTGTAAAGTTATGTTCTAAACTGCCTATTTATCTTTTAAGATTCATTTCCCCAATTAAGTAATTACAGTAATCCGTTCGGGAAAATTGCTTCCGGCGATTGCCCTCCTCAGAGTGAACGGCTCGGAAACGGAGGGGCCCGTCTCGACGGATGAATCATTCTCGGCCACAAATTTGATCAACAGAACGGCTATTATAGCAAACAAATGCTTTAAATGACCGATCAAATTCCTTTTCAGTACCGTAATCGTTGGGCTCCGCCGGATGGGCGTCGTCATGTGCGGAGATGTTCAGCACCGCCTCGGACATTGTTTTCGCCGCCGTTCGGTCTACGCGAACAGTGTACGCGTCGCCGTCTTGCGGCGTCTGCGACACGCTGAATGCACGCGTGCAGTCATCCGCACGCATGTGCACGCCCAATCGATCGCGGCAAGCGCTGCTCGTTGCGTCAATGGCGTAGGAAAGGCGCGCGTCCGCGTCCGCTATAAATTTTAGCGGCTAAAGACACAAATTGTGATAGTTTTTATTTTAGGGGTCTGTTCCGGGCGAACATTTTGCCAAACCGAAAAACAGAACAAATTTTTTTGCTCATCGATTTTCTCGTGCCATTGTCGCGTTTTTGAATAAAACAGAAGCGCGAGCTGTACAAGAAGCAAAGTTCGAATCAAATCACAACTTTAACACTTACGGTCGCGCGCCGCGGGCAATGCGAGTTCAACATCCGCCGCTGCAGCAGGAACACGCGTCTGCAGTACACGACGGAATGCAAGCGGAAAATGTGCAGGCTGCGAGTCCGTTCCGGCAACAAGTGCGTGCACAATCGCTGTGTCCACGCGGTCGTTGGGGTCGCCGCGCTGTCTGAGCAAAACCTGCGCCATAATTTTTATTATAAATTTAAATTGACTTTATTTATAAATTATTCTTCACTTTTAAGGCAAAGTCACGAGAAAATTGTCCAATTGCTCCGGTGTAAAGAAGCAAATTTGAGTTGTCGCCGAAGGCGAAATACCCCGCGCCCCCCTCGGCGACTACAAAATGTGTGCCGTTCCGCTGCAAAAGCTTAAAATTTAATTGTATTTATTGGATAATTCTCAAATTCAATTTAAAATATATTTTAAAGATTTACCGTAATTTGTGTTACATCAATGGTGCCGACAGCAATGCCCTCGGGCGTTATTTTGTTGAGAAATGGGTCGATCGCAAATGCATAGATCGGCTTAAAGGTTCTCACAAAACCAAGCTCCCTCCCCCCCATAACGAAAATTGGCACCTTCTCAAAGCGTACTTCCGGTTCCTCCGCGTGAACTTTGTTTCCCAAATTGTTAGCCTCCGACGTTCGGTTTTCGGGTGCCAATTCGATTTGAATTTCGGCTTTGTCTGCGACGGGTCCGCCGCGATGTGTACGCAAAGTCGCGGTCAGTGACAGCGGCGAGTGCCGCCGGCGAAGTGCCGCGGACAAAGCGTCGGCGTCCTAAAAGAGTTTGGGTCCGCCGGCACTTTTGGCGGCTTTTTCTTCATCATTTATTTAGGAGGGGGCGGCTATCACTTCGGTAAATTTGTTATCGTTCAAAGCTCAAAGTCTGTCTGAAAATTGTTTTTGGCAAATGGCGGTTCCGATCAAAAGAATATTTCAGCAGCAGAAAATTTAGCCCTTTTCACACCCCGGTCATCACATCAAATTACCTAATTGCTCTTGCGGTTAATACCCTAACAAATTTTTGTTAAAAAATTAAAAATTGGACCCGCGGCACAATGGTGCCCGTGTTTGGCTCCACTTCGATCAGTCCGGCACTCTCACTCTGCACCAGTGCAAACTCGACGGTTTTGTTGCCGTCGTTGGTGCCGCTGCGTGACGGGTGCACGTGCGCGAGCAGCACGAGCGGTGCTTCGGCGTGTGTAGTGAACGCGCGTGCGGTAGCGTTGTATTGCACGCAAAAGTGCGCGCGCGTAAAGTGCGGTGCCTCTTGCGCAGTAGCAGATGCAATGTTGCCAGAGGCGCTGGCGTTGCTGTTCTCCGTGAACAGCTCGAGGGGGTGGAGCACGGAGTTTCGAGTGCCTGAAAAATATATTTCAAAAATAAAAAATAGAAATAATACCGTAAGTTTCCGCAAAGTCAATGTACAGCAGAAACGACAACGATACAGTAGGAGCGCATTTTTCGCTAATTTTGGCGTTTTGATGGTGTAAAATCAAAAAATTGTCGCCACTTTTTTGCGTCTCCGACGCATTTGCGCCCGAGGGCATAATCAAAGTGAACCTGTGAGAATAAGCTTATTAGGTAAGTTAAAAATGTATTGAAATTTAAGAAAAATTAATTATTACGCTTAACAAAAAAAACATTCGAAATAAAATTTAAAATAATTGCTAATTCATTAAATTTTAATTTTTTTAAACCAAAACTCACTGTTCAGCGCCTGGGCCGATTAAATGGGCGGCGAATAATCTCTCAGGCCAATTTTGGACCTAAATTTTGCAAATTAAAAGTTAAATTCAAAGGAATCTTTTAAATTAAAATAATAATATCCAAGACCAAATCAAATTTTTTTGCCCCAAAAATGCATTTAAAATAAAAATTTCGTTACAATATTTGCTAAAATGAAAATGCGAAATTCAAAGAAAATTGCACGACCTTTGCCCTGAAAATGGAGCAATTATTCGGGTCCCGAACTGCTTGAGGAGCAATGACGGGAAAGTGTGACTTGTCGCGCAAATTTGGCCTAAATTTTTGGACAAGTTGCACAACAATTTGCTTCTCTTCAAGCTCAAGAACGGAGTATTGGGAAGCCTGAAATTTAAAATAAAAAATTTAAAATCGAAAAATTGCGCACATTTTCTCTTTGTGGAGGTGGCACAATTTGTGCCAAAAGTGTCAAGTTCAAAAAGCCGCTCTCCCAATTTTGCACCGGAATTTCCGATGCGTCGAGTGGACGGCTCAAAATGAGCTGTAAAAATAAATGTAAGAAAATTGGACCAAAAATACCTTGAAGGCATGGCCTGGCCGTAGGGGTACGGTGGGTGATGGCACAACAGGGATTACGGCAGGGATTGTTGGGACGACGCGAAAGAATTGACGGAGAAAAAACGGCTCAGCTACTGTCACCGATACGGTACTGTTCTACAGAGGTGCTGTGGGTTAGAATTCAAAATAAATTCAAAATGGGGGAGTTACTGTACATTGTTACCGTCCATCCCCGGTGGGGGTACTGTACCTGCAAGATTTGTGCACTGACGCGCATTGGCCCGTCAAATTTTACAAAAGTGCCTGCGGTGGCCGCCCTGTCCAGCGTGCCTCGAGCGCTGAACAGACGGAGGAGGCGACGGTCTGCAATTGGACACATAAAAATAGGAATTTGGCCCAAGTCAGCTCCCTTTTAATGATTTGATGATGTTTTAGAATTTTTCCGGTTACAATTGTTATGTTTATTAAAAGATTTATCATTTTTATTATTCAATAAAATAATAAACAAAAATGCATTATTTATACGTGGGCAAGGGGTGTCCGATTTATGATTATGGGACATTTTGAATCCGTTTTTGGCACTGCACCTGTTGAACCTTCTCCGTTCAAAGCCGTCAACAACAATGAGAACAAAGTGAAAATTGTGGCCAACAACATACCTAAGCTTTAAATTGAGGAATTTGCTAGGACGGAACTAACTGACCCTGAGCCCAACTTTAGATTCACAACAAACTTAAAATTTATACGAGGTAATTAAGGATTTTTAAAAATAAATAATGTATTCTTCGCGTAAATTGGGTTTCCCGCCCTTCTCGCTGCTGGGAGGGTAGGTGAGAAGATAATGTCCCCGAATTTGGGTCAATGCCCACTGAGAAAGATTGCAGTGATTTCAGCGGTTTTGTCCCCCACCCCCCATTTTCCCCGTGTGTCGAATTAGAGGTCATTTGCTTGCGCTCCCAAAGGCTATGTTTTTGTGCAATTGGGGATTCATTTGACGCGGTAAATTTTGTGAACATTAATTGATTGAATTCCAATATAAAAATAAATCGCTATAGTCAAATACGGTTAAATTCTTCAAACCAAATTTTTTCAAAATTCTCTAAGCTTCGCCAAATTTTGGCAGGGGTAAGAAGGGAACAGTAGAAGCATGTATGCAAAATTTGGTCACGAATTATAAGCGTTAGCCTGTGTTACAAGGTTTCAAATTTTGAAGAAATTCCAATGGTGGGAATATAGTGTCTGACCATGCGCTGTCTGCCACACGGTTTTTCGTTGTTTAAACAATGAATTTAAGCTATTATCGAAACGATTTCCTGTATTATGTAATATCTCTAACTACAGGCAATGTCCGTCATTTGGGAGGCATAGGTGCTTTCCCAACAGTTTCCCGCAATGTTTCGGGGAGTACCACGCAGTCCATCACGACGGGCATTTGCCTTCACTTCGACGTCGTTCTGTTGTCCAACGCAAACAATCGAATTCTTGAGGGCAAAAATCGACGGAAAAGGCAATTTTTGTTTGGTTATTTGTGTATTTTCAATAAAAAATTTTATTTTTGGAAAACAATAACGGAATTTTCTGTTATTTTTAATTTGAATGACGTAAACAAACTCTCCAATTGGGGGGATTTGCGGTGAGTGAGTTCGGCTTGGCCAATTTTAATTCTCCCGTTCTGTTTGAAGATGCTGAACAGCTTCATGAATAAAATTATTAGTAATCCGTGGGTATTTATTTATTTTTGTCCGAAAATTTTAAAGTTGAAAACAACAACATTTGGGGGTAATGCTGCACTGCCCCTTTGAAAACAAACAATGAAAACAATTTGTTTGTTGAACAGATTCGCCAGCCGAACGAACACTTTCTCAACTTCACTGTTCAATGTGTCTGCTGGTGGTAAACTTTGTAAGTCTTCTTAAAAATGAATTTGTTTCAATTTAAAATAATTCGTTTTTGCCCCCCACCGACCGCTTCAGCTGAACGAAAAGATCTTCCTGATGCTCTACTTTTTGTTCTTCCTGATGGCAATCGTTTCGTTCATCAGCTTGCTCCATTGGTCCCCTGGACGTTGTTGTTCTGCACACAGAAAAAAGTCAACAAACTTTTCGCACTAAGCCTGCAGGTTTTGGTTTTAATTGATTTCTTAAGAAATGTCATATCCTTTATATCCAGACCCGGAATTTGATGTTGATTTGATGATCCTAGACGATGCACCGGTCGAGAGTGGAGCAGACCGTGCCGAAACGTGGGACGGGGAAGAGTCGAAGCAGCAGCATGGGCGCGGCACTGCAGTCGTCTCTGGGGAGGGGTAAGTGCGGAGAAGAGAATTGTGTCTAACCAGATGTTTCTGATCACTTTCTGGTCTGTCCTTACCTCCTAAACTTGGGTTTGTTTGTTATTTTTTCCGGTCGATGCGCGTCGGCACGTTTTTTTAAATTATGAAATTCTGCGTTACTAAATTCAAAAGCACAAATTTGGCGATGTTTTTACAAACTCGGAATCGAAAAAAAGCGTTGAAAAAAGCCTTGTGTACATTTTTGTCTGAATGAAAAACACCGGGGCTCGACCGGTGGGGCTATCTGGCCTTGAAGCCCAAAAATTGCGGGGGAGGGGGGGTGAAGTTGAAGAAGTACCAAAAAAATTTCTTTAAAACATTTTAGCACCGTGCCAATCGCTAATTGTATTTGTAGTGTTTTTAAAATATTTTCACGTTAAGCCAAAGAGGCAGCGAAGACGTCCAAAATGGCATTTTGCAGCTGCGAGCGCAAATGCCGACGCAGGACGAATTTGTGGACATTTTCCAAAAGTTCAAACTTTGCTTCAACCTTTTGGTTCTGATCACTAACCACCTTTTTGTGTATAATATTTTTTTGTTTTCAGCCAAACTCAAAAATCACATTCACAAGCCGTCCAGTCTGGAGTGCGTTCGTTGGTTTTTTGTTTTGTTTGTTGCACTTAATTTAAAAATGTACCAAAATTTCATATTTTTTGAGTCAGCCAAAAAAAATAGAAATCCATTTTTTTCCACCTGCTGTACCAATTTAGTAAAACATTTTGGCAAAAAAATAAAAAAATGGTTTTCAAAAGATTTAAGCGGCGCCTTAATAGCCAACCACAATACCAAAAATTTTGAACTTTTTGATAATCAATTAAGTGGGTGACCCCTTTTCAGACTCATTCATTTCCTCCACTCCACTGACCGTTCTGTTTGACGCGTGAAGAGCATGGAACAGGCCACCGTAAGCACATTGGGAGGCGGGGGGGGGGGGNCGAACGAAAAGGTCGTTGAAAACAATAAATAGTCGCAGCCGGCCTTTCCTTTCATCCTCGGCCCCCTTTTCTTTCTCTGCCCGTTCCGTTTTTTCAATCTCTCTCTTTCCCTCTCTCTCTCACTCTCCCTCATTTCAAATGTCGGTCATCGTTATTCAAATCGGCATCATTGCTGTGGTAATTTATTAATTTTTGCCCCTCTGCCTTCTCCCCGCCTCCTCCCTCATTTCGCCTCAAATGCGACGAACTCCTCCCATAAGGTCAACCAGTGCCAATGCACTCATTTAACCCATAGGTCAGCAAATGCACTCATTTACTGCCTCTTTTAGTTTTTTAGCGATCGAGCTGAGCAAAAAGTTCACCCGATAAAGCCCGCTTTAAATTCTTTTGATTTCTATTAACAAATCATGATCACTGTCATCAGATAACATATTTGCACAATTTTTAGAATAAAAAAATGTTAACACAATTTTGTCCCAGCCCTAATCATGAGCATTAATTAATAGGGAAGAGATTTTAGAAAAGAAAAAAATCTCAAAATAGACACCTAAATAAGTGTGAAAAAGGTGTCACAATAATGGCTTTTGCCCCGCGCGTTTTGAATCGATTTTATGGCATTTTAGCAACCGAATGCCTAGTTTCTTCGACGAATTCATTATTGTTGATGAAACAGTGATCACTGATCTCACATTACAAAACAATTGCACAATTGGATGCAATTCGCAATTCAATGTGTTAACTGAATTTGCCTCACTGTAATTAATTTTTAACTGTATTTTTTCTACGCTTAATTTAACAATTTTCAGTGAGCTTACAATGGTCAACCGGTCAAGGGTTTTACAAATCAAGGACGTTACCTCACATTCAACTACCTCACATTCAACGTGTTTGCCGCCGCAATTGGCACAGATTGTTTCATGGAAATGGGAAGGAGGAACACAAACAATTGCACATGTCAAACTTTTGATTTTTTGAGGAGTTTTTTAATATTTTTAGGTAATGGTGCTCAACAGAGGAAGAACAATAGTGTTAGACTCCACTCACACATCATCCCTTATTATCAGAATTCTCAAAAAGCGGGAAGTGGTCGAGAAGTGAGATACAATTATCCTAACTTGAGAAACTATATTTTTCATTTTTCCAGCCCGTGCCTGCCGATCAGCTCTCCGGACGATGATTTGACCGTGCACATCGGCGACCGTCAGGTTACGTTGTCCGCGAGTTGGCTGGTGGCTGTCTCGCCGGTGGTCGAACGGATGCTCAGCGTGGAGATGCAGGAGCAGCAGCAGCGAACACTCAATTTGGACGGCCATGACATCACGATGGAGCAGTTCAAGCAATTTGTGGAGTGTATCGCCCGCAATGCTATCCATGCCCGAATTATTCCAAATCGTGAGTTGAAAGGATTAAAAGATTTTATTTGGTCTGACGGATTCAGCAACAAATGTGATCTGCCTGCTCAAGCTGGCCGACTACTTCCAGATCGATTGGCTGACGGAGCGATGCGGGACTCACCTGATCAATTGTGTGGAGATTCCATTGATTGAACGCTTTCATCTCATCGAGCGGTATCGGATCAACAATCTGAAGGTAGGGGAAGCTTTACGCCAAAGGTACTACAAATAATCCGTCCCTAATCTGGCTTTAGAAAAAATGTTTTTTTTTGCCATTTTTGGTGTTTATAAATCCGCTCCCTCTTAATAATTGGCTTTTTACAAAATTTTGCTTCAATTTAGAATTTCTTCCTGCACTGTTTGAATGTCGTCAGGTTGAGAGCGTTTATCAAGGAACATTATCAACAGCTATTGACGTCCATTAGCCAACAATTTTGGATCCAGCTGACCGTTCGACTTTGTGACAATCAGTAGGGAGACAAATGTCTCAGATGCTATTTTTGTTGTTTAGGCGAATGTATTTTTTTATTTCACATTCGACTCATTGTCTTAGTCATCTTGCTATACATATTTTCAAGCCTCGCGGGGTTATTCGTGCCTTTTGGAAAATAAATGTGAGACATCTTCAATAAGCACTTAATGCTGGATCGTATTTTACCCGAAAATGTTTGGATCACAGCGACTTTTTACCACAAATTGAAACCTAAATCAGAATTTTGAACCAGCCTAAAATAAGTTACGAGTCGAGATTTTTTTGAGAAGTATCAAATGGTTTAGGTTGACAAATATCCATTGACGAAAAGTCGTTGCCGAAGAGTCCATTGACAAAATGCGTTGACGAATCTCAATAGTTACCGGTTTTCAAATAGCTATCAAATAGTTTTTCCGCTATTTTAGTATATTTTTCAATGCCAAATACATATGTATCAGGGATGGGATGGAAATCGCGCCGAAAAAAAAGCGAACGGCGATCTGCCCAAAAAGGCGATAATTACGATTAAGATCGCGCGATCGCGATTCCCATCCCTGATATGTACGGCGGCGATTGGGGACGTCAATTTATGGATTGCGGTCACGATAAATTTTTTTTTAAAATTTTAAATGCTTAGGCCTATGCCCCCTGGCTTAGGGGTTCGTTAGGCTGTGCCGCACGGTTCAGTGCCAGCGATTGAAAGGCTATAACTTTTTTTGCATATTTGTTATTTTTGTTCAGTTTTAACATATTGCTCTGAATAAAATTTAATATTCAATGGCAAGATTTACTGACCCATTTTAGCACCGCTGCTGTACAACTCGCCTATGTAACATTTTAAAGGCATTTCAGAAAAATTTTTTGAAAATAAGCAGAAATTTAAAATTTCATTTTTTTGGTGGAAGAATTTTTTGTCGCAAAAAGTGTCAATTTTAGGGTTGCATTTTTTGAAAATTTTTAAAGAGTCGATTCTTAGGGGTGTATTTTTGTTTTTATTGCATTTTTGTTAAGGACTTTTTTTGAAAAATTGCAAATATGGAAAAATATGGAATATGGATAAAAATCGCGAAATATGGATTATAAAATGGGCTCTAGAAGCTATTTCGTCAATAAGAAAGAATTTTAAAAAACAACAAATTTTAATTAAATTTAAGCCAACATCAAATTTTCAAGTCTAGGGTTATTCGGGGCAAAGAAGCCGATTCTAACCTCCATTTCGACCAATTTCGATTTTATGTTTTTGAATGATTTTGAGGGCCTACCCTAAAATTAAAAAATACGGTAATTTTTTGAACCTTTTTAAGAATCGGGGGGGAGGGCAGGCGGTGCCGCCAGGCGCCGCCGGTAAAAATTTTTGAGTTTTTGATGGAATTTGTTATAATGGCCCAAAAATTATTAAATACTCACTGAAAGCTATTAAAATAAATTTGCACTGTAGGGGTTTGAACCCCCACCCTCAAATCTTACGGACAGCACCAGTACCACTTAGCCACACTATCTCCTGATTCCTAACCAAAAATCCCACCCACCTCGGTACCCCGCAATTCGGCGCGCACGATTCGGCGCGCACGACTCGGCGCGCACGATTCGGCGCCGACAAGTTTTTCGTTATAACCTTGTTCAAAGTCAACCAAACCAAACATTCTTAGTATGGTTCGAAAGCATGTAACGAGTAGAAGCTTATAAAGGCAAAAGCTAAGCGATTCGACTTAAAYAAARAAWGTTATGACTCAGCCGCGCAAAAAAGCACGGAAAATTGAGATTTTTACACGTTTTAAGCTATAACTTTTTTTTGAAAAGACAAATCGGTTAGCTTAACCTTGATCAAAGGTTCAGCATACTAAGGGCTTTCGAATGATACCAAGAATGTTTGGTTTGGTTGACTTGAACTAAGTTATAACGAAAAACTTGTCGGCGCCGAATCGTGCCGCGCCGAATCGTGCGCGCCGAGTCGTGCGCGCCGAATCGTGCGCGCCGAGTCGTGCGCGCCGAATCGTGCGCGCCGAATCGTGGTGCTCCGACCCACCTTGGTACTTTAATTTGAATGATTTGGCAAAATGTCAATCCCTATTTTGAATAAATGACATTATTCACTAACAAAATGATCAATCCCGCACCTAAACAACAAAAATAGCATCTGAGACATTTGTCTCCCTACTGATTGTCACAAAGTCGAACGGTCAGCTGGATCCAAAACTGTTGGCTAATGGACGTCAATAGCTGTTGATAATGTTCCTTGATAAACGCTCTCAACCTGACGACATTCAAACAGTGCAGGAAGAAATTCTAAATTGAAGCAAAATTTTGTAAATAGACATAGAGCCCGCCCTGGACGTGGATCCAGATGCTTTGATTCTTCCTGGATTTTGGTGGAAATCAAGTCCAGCCATTTCTTGATTAAAAATAAACCCCTAAATGTTTCTAATAACAAAGAGCAGGAATTTCGGTGGATCTTACTGGCAAATTTGAAAAATTCCGGAGACAGATTGCCAAATTTTCAACCCCCTCCCCAAAAAATCAAAACAAATTGATTGAAAATTGGTCATATATTTGAAACAGGTAGAAGTTAATTTCTGTCAGTAATATCGTTTCTAGAGACCGGCGGGAATGGGATGATTCTTGCGGGAAAGTACGGGATTCCTGGTCCCGCCTTTTTTGCCGAGCGGGATTTTTTAGAACAAAAAAAAATGCGGGAATCACATTGGGGTTCCTCCCGTCCCGTTAAGTTCTATTTTTCCCGCTAAATTTGAATTTCCCGGCCTTTTTCCCGAAAAATTTTTTCATAAAACATTTTGAAGGACCACTTTCCACTCCTAAAAAGCTTCAAAAAATTATTGTGTTTTGAAATTTTGGTTGCAAATATCTTAACAAATTGTTGCATTTTGGGCATTTCTGAGGTCGGATCTGGTGCCATTAAAGGATGTTCAAAAATTTAGTATAAATGTGAAAATTTGTCGAATTTTGTTTACTGTTGGGAAATTTCGCTCTCACAAAAATTTTAAAAATTATAAGGTTTTTTTAGCATTATGTTATCCTTGAATTCTGTAACGAGTTCTCAGCCATCAGTGGTGTAAAAAAGTCTCGATTTCGAGACCAAATACCCGAGACCCAAAAAACCCGAGACTTTTCTCGAGTCGATACTCTCGTGCATCCCTAGTGCCAACCCTACTTCAAATGCCCCCTACCTTCAACTTGTTGAGCCGATAGCGTTCGATGAGATGAAAGCGTTCGATCAGCGGAATCTCCACGCAATTGATCAGATGAGCCTCACAGCGTTCTTTCAGCCAATCGATCTGGAAATAGTCGGCCAGCTTGAGCAGGTAGAGCACATTTGTTGCTAAATCCGTCAAATAAATTTAAATCTCTTTGTTGTCGTTGTGTCTTCTCACGATTTGAAAGAGTTTGGCCATGGCGAGCATAGAAGGAGAGGGTCTCCAAAAATTGCATGAACTGCTCCATCGTGATGTCAAGACTGTTCAAGTTGAGCGTCCGCTGCTGCTTCTCCCGCATCCCCACGCTGAACATCCGTTCGACCACCGGCGAGACAGCCATCAGCCAACTGACGGACACCGTAACCTGACGGTCGCCGATGTGTACGGTCAAACCGTCCGCCGGAGAGCTGAGCGACGGACACGGGCTGAAAAAATCAAAAAATAAATTTGAAGAAATTTAGAAAAAAATTGTATCTCACTTCTCGACCACTTCCCGCTTTTTGAGAATTCTGATAACAAAGGAATATTTCAAACACTCCAAATCGGCTGAGCCGCCTCTGTTGAGCATTATGATCTAAAAAAAGTGTTACAGTATGAAATTGGTCCAAAAATTACAAAATTTTGTCGATTTCTTTTATTTGTAGGGGGGGGGGGCAGTCCTAGAGCCAAGATGGGCGAAATTTGGAGTTTTGAGAAAACTGGCAAGATTCATTCCTCGCCCGTATTTAGAAAAAACGAAATTTCACTTTTTCAATTTTTTGTGCTCCTCCCTCCCATTTCCATGAAACAATTTGCGCCAACGGCAACCCCGGCGCATTCGTTGGATGTGAAGCAGCAGCGTCTTTGATTTGCAAACATTGCGACTCGTTGACCAATATAAACTCGCTGAAAGTAGTGAAATTAAGCGGCGGAAAAAAAAGAGATTTTTAAAATAATTTTACAGTGATCAAACTCACAAATCAGTCAAATCACTGAATTCCGAATTGATGTGCTCGCGGCATGAAGAAAAGTCGCCACAATTCTCGGTCGTCGATTTTTCATCAACAATAAAGAATTCGTCGTAGATATTAGCCATAGTAATCAATTCAATACTCTCGGGGTGATTGATCTAAAAACATCCAAATATTCGGGCATTTGAGAAGGGAAGTTCAGAAAATTAGCATTTCCCTACAAAAATCTAAGCATAAAATGCTAAAAATGATTGATATATTTATGTTAATTATATAATTAGGCTGGTTTTTAACAACCTGCAAGGTGCATTAATGAGTATTTTGAGAAAGGAACAAAATTTAAGATTTGGGGGCTGACAATCGTGCCAAGAATGGCGGCAAGTTGTTTAATTCTTTTTATTCGAATTTAAAATTTAAATTTGTATATATTTCACATTTAGTTTTGGAAAAAATTGGCCGAAATGCTTATGCCAAGTAACAGTCGCTATGGCGGCCAGTAGGTGTGGCGCCGCACGGTCGGACGACTTCGCGCGTAAAAATAATGACCAAAAATGATCAAATATGTATTGTACTTATAAAAACCTTAAATTTATTTTTAAAATTATTAAATTAATTATTCAGGGTTGCAACAAAATTTTCGGTCCGCAAGTGCGGTCGTACTAATCCTTGTGCCGCGGGTGTGTGGCGGTTTTGTTCAGCAGAGAGGTCACTTTCGGCGTCGCATTTTTTGACCTTGTGGCGAGGAATCGTCCAAACACCGTCTCTCTCGTGCAGTGTATAAATCGCCACTCTCATCCCTCCCCTGCGGGTCACATTATATTGCCACTCTCACCCCTCCCTCTCTACCCCTGCGGGGTCACTCATTTGCGCACAACAACACCGACGAAATAGTATGGATGGTTGGGTGTGAGAGAACGGTGTGTGTTTTCGCCCATGCGACATTTCACCCACTTTTTCTGGGAAGAAGAGCCCGATTTTCACAAAAATCAGCATCTTTGTTAAGAAAATCGAAGCAATAAACATATTCGGTGAAGAAAAAAAAGCGTATGGAGAGTATTTAAATCAGGGATGTTGGTAATTTAGCTGAACGAATCTCATTCAAATTTTTTTAACTGTTACGAGCATCTCTGATTCAAATACGAACAGAGACACAAAAAATAAATATAATCTATCTATCTATACATATTTGTATATCAAACTAAAAGAGGTGGAATTTACAATTGTTTATTGCAAATGATTTGATTTTAAGTCACCCCAAATTATTAATAAAAATGCAATAAATAATTGTTGTAAGCTACAATTAAAAATGTTTAAAATTTAAATTATTATTGAATTTTACACAAACAAAAAGTAGTAAGCTGTAAACTCGTGCACGAAATCTATATATTCTTCACTCACAACATAAATTGAAATGGCCCGAATTTTTTTAACTTAAACCCGATCAAATATCGATGATGTATGGGAAATAAAAGAATCTGATATCACAAAAGGCCGGCGAAAAGCCGGCAATCGAATCACACACAATCAACTGCTCGCCGCCGGGTTGAGCAACAGCAGTTGTTCCAGTGCATATACCGCCTCTTCGTCAAACGTGTCGATGTCAAACGCCACGGTGCACTCCTCCGAGTCGAGCTCCAGCTGCTCAGGCATACGTTCCATCAGTGCCAGACAACAGCGCAAGAGCAACTGATCATCATCCGCCTGCTGTACATCCTCCAACTCTTGCTGTAGCCGTTCGATGCGGAACAAGGCGACCCTGGAAGGAAATAAAACTTCGAGTAATTTTTATCAGTGATTCACCCAAAAGTTCGAGATGCAATGTATGCCGAAAATGATAACTCAAAACAGCAAATCAAACCCCTCAAATTTAGGGTAGGACGGGATCGGGACTGAAATGTCTTTTCTGGGACTGAAATATAGTCCCGGTTTTTCCCAAAAGTCCCGGTCCCGTCCTACCCTACTCAAATTTATTCCAAACATACCCAGAAGGGGTGAATTCACTCCTTTTTGCCTCCGGCTTTTCTCCATTTTCCATCGCCTCTGTTGATTCCTTCTCTGCCTCCCTCTCTTCTGCTACCCACTCCGGCTGCTTCTCTCCAGTTTCCATCGCTTCTGTTGATTCTTTCTCTGCCTCCCTCTCTTCTTCTACCGTCTCCGGCTTTTCTCCAGTTTCATTTGCCTCTGTTGATTTCTTTTCTACCTCTTCTTCACTCTCTTTTGCTACTCTCTCCGGCGTTTCTCCAGTTTCATTTGCCTCTGTTGATTTCTTCTCCTTTTCTACCTCACTCTCTTTTGTTACCCTCTCCGGCGTTTCTCCATTTTCATGTGCCTCTGTTGATTCTTTCTGCTTCTTTGCCTCACTCTCTTTTGCTACCTTCTTCTCTTTTTTCTGTTTCTCTTCCTTCTTCCTTTTTAAGGCAGTCTCTGTTGGGAACACCGGTTTTTTACCCAAAATGACAGGCGAAGGAGAAATCTTAAAATTTAAAAAAGTATTGTTTTTTTTGCTTAAACGTACCGGCCCAAACAGATCACTGATTGTCTTGTCCGACGAGACCAAAAGCGCGGGCCTCTTCCCCTTGCTCTCATTCTCTGCCTCTGTTCTCTTCCCGTTGCTTTCCGTCCCTGCCACCTTTTTCGTCTCATTCGACTCCTTCTTCCGGCAACCCTCTTTCTCTGTTACAGTTCCTTTGCCACTCTCATTCACTTCCCCTATCCTCCTCTCTTTGCTCTTCTTTTGTGTCCCCTCTTTCTTTCTTCCTTCTTTCACTTCTTCAGCTCTTTCCTTCCCTGCTACCTTTTTTGGCTCATTACATTCCTTTTTCCGGCAACTCTCTTTATCTGCTACAGTTACTTTGCCTCCATTCTCATTCGTCATCTTCTTCTCTTTGCTCTTCTCTGTCACCTCTTTCTTTCTTCCTTCCTTCACTTCTTCCGGTCTTCCCGTCCCTGCCACCTTTTTCGTCTCATTAGATTCCTTCTTCCGGCAACCCTCTTTCTCTGCTCCAATTCCTTTGTCGCCACTCTCATTCACTTCCGCCATCCTCCTCTCTTTGCTCTTATTTTGTGTCACCTCTTTCTTTCTTACTTCCTTCACTTCTTCCGGTCTTTCCTTCCCTGCCACTGTTTTTGTCTCATTACATTCCTTCTTCCGGAAAATCTCTTTCTCTGCTACAGTTACTTTGCCTCCATTCTCATTCGCCATCTTCCCCTCCTTGTCCTTCCCTTCTTTCACTTCTTCCGCTCTTTCCTTTCCTGCCACTGTTTTCGTCTCATTACATTCTTTCTTCCGGAAAATCTCTTTCTCTGCTACAAGCTTACCTTTGCACTCCATTCTCGTTGCGCATCTTCCCTCCTTGCCCTTCTCTGTCCTTCTTTCTTTCTTCCTTCTTTCACTTCTTCCGCTCTTTCCTTTCCTGCCACTGTTTTCGTCTCATTACATTCTTTCTTCCGGCAACATCTCTTTCTCTGCTACAGCCTTTGCTCCATTCTCGTTCATTCGCCTCCTTGCCCTTCTCTGTG
>MEIZ01000031.1:323278-335679 GCA_001723225.1 Globodera ellingtonae | reverse complement strand
TCGTCTCATTACATTCTTTCTTCCGGAAAATCTCTTTCTCTGCTACAAGCCCTTTGCATCCATTCTCGTTGCATTCGCCTCCTTGCCCTTCTCTGTGACCTCTTTCTTTTTTCCTTCTTTCACTTCTTCCGCTCTTTCCTTTCCTGCCACTGTTTTCGTCTCATTACATTCTTTCTTCCGGCAACTCTCTTTCTCAGCTACAGTTCCTTTGCCTCCATTCTCATTCACCATCTTCCTCTCTTTGCTCTTCTCTGTGACCTCTTTCTTTCTTCCTTCATTCACTTCTTCCGCTCTCTGCCCATTGCTTTCCTTCCCTGTCTCCTCCTTCCTTTTATTTTGTTCCGTCTCTCCCTCAACTCTCTTTCGTTTGATTTTCTTTTCCGCCGCCACTGCATTCTCACTGCTTTCCTTCTCTGTCTGCTTTTTCTTCTCTTTACTCTGCTGCTTCTCTTCATTCGCTGTTTTCAGATTACTTTCCTTCTCTGGCACTTCTTTCTTCGCAGCACAAATCCTTAAGCTCTCCTCCGCCCTCTTTACACTTCTCTCCTTCTCATCCTCTGCCACCACTGCATTCCCGTCCGGGCGCTTTCTCTTTTTCTCTGCCCCACAATCGGCAATTTCTGCGCTCCCTTCCTCCTCCTTTTTTCTCTTCCGCGTCACTGCTGTCTTGTCACTTCGCCGTGCCTCTGACATACTGCTTGAACTTCTGCTGCTGCTGGACGCTGCATCACCACTTCCGCACTGTTTTGCGGTGTTTTCCTGCAAAATTGAGATTTATTTAAATGCGGCAAAAAATACAATTAAATAACCAAGATTTTCAACAACATCCGATTAGTGCTGTTATTAGCAATTCTTAAGTCAAAACAATTTTAGAAATTTTGTAAAGACTCCACATAAATGAAGGAAAAGATTTCGCTGAATTTTTTTTAATTTGTCATATTTAAGGGGTGTCTCTTATACACATCTAGATGTGTATAAGAGACAGCCTTAATTTTGGGTAGTTTGGCCGTTTGTGACGCATCGGCGGGAGGCTCCACCTTTTTGCCGATTGGACCGGTTGAATTTGACGGCTGCTGATGCGGCGGGACGACATTTTTGGAGGTCGGCTGGCAATATCTGAAATAAAAAATAGTTTTCCCTCATCCTTCTGACAATTAAAACATAAACACGTGAGTTCTAAAGAATCGAGAAAAAAAAAACAGAAACCTGCTGATCAGTGACTTCAGCTCCGCGCTCGGGTTGGCCAGCTCGATTTTGTTCTCCACACACTTCTCGAACGGCTCGTTTACGGGCAACGAAAGATCGTAGTTGATCCGGAAGCTTTTGGGTTGACCCGCAAAATTCACAACAATCGGAAGCAAAAAGGAACCATAGCCTGTCTCGGACACCTCGAAGGGGGGCTAAAAGCGCATTTTCACATTTCGAATTTTGGCGCTTTTTGTTTTAAAAGAGGAATAAAAACTGCAAAATTACAAACCTTTCTAATTTCCCGAGTCGGATTTGGAAAGCTTTCATGCAAATGGAAAACGACTTTGCGCACAAAATTACGATCTGTGAACTGTTCCGGACCGGTGGCACGTACAAAGATCTAAAAATTTGTGGGTACTGTTCTGTTTTAGATGCATATCTAAAAAACAAATGCCACCTTTGTGATTAACAGCCCAAATAACCCCAGAAAAGATTTTAAGAGTATATTAATACTCCTACCAAAAAGCATCAATTTAAGAAATTCAAAATAAAAAAGTTTTCTTAAAAACACACCATCCATTCGTGTGTATGGCCTTTCTCGTTCGGATGTGACAGTGGTCGGGAAATGTGCCCGATAAGCAAACGGACGATGGCACGACTTTGCGTGGGAGTCGGAGAAGGCGAAATCTTCTTGGACGGAGCGATGGTGGACAAACCCGGAATTGCACAATTCATCTGTAAACTGAATAAAACAGTAATAAACAAGCAATCTACTAATAAAATATTAGAAATTGTTCAGCCTAGTTAAGCCATCTGGAAATCGAAAAAATTTACTGTTTTTTAAACCAGTTCACAGAGGAAGGTTCTTAGGTAATACTGTTTTGTACCCCACCCCCAGCCTCCTTTTTTTGTTGAAAAAAGTAGCTAAAAAGGTGTTTTCAGGGGTATTCGGGGAAAACGAAACCGAATATATATGTACCATGAATTCGATCATTTTCTGGATCCAGAAAGGAAGAATTTTGGTGTTACCCACAAATTTGAAATTATACTGACAGATCGCCAAATAAATATTTTTGCATTGAATGCAAATCTTTTAACAAAAAAAAAATAAAAATAAAATTTCTAAAATTAAAAATGCCGATAAAAATTCGCCCAGTAAAGCAAAAATAAATTAGACAAGATTTCTGGAAACAAATTTTCACCTTTTGAAGTTCTTTAAGAAAAATGCAATAAAACCAAAAAAACACACCCCTAAAGATCGACTTCCCCCCCCCCTGGATTTCTGGATTTTTAATCCATATTCAGTTTCAAATCGACTGCAACAATATTGCGCTGTTCTTTAATTTGATTAGTTTTTCTGACTTTAGATCGCACTCGAACTGAATGGCTTCTCTCAGCGAGTGCCAAGCTGTCGTTTTTGCAGCCGGACGGGGCAATCGGATGCCGTCCTTGACCAACCACATTCCGAAAGCGCTATTGCCGGTTGCTAATGTGCCGCTTTGTTGGTTTCCGCTCAATTTGCTCCGCTTGAATCGGGTCAGAGGTCGGAAGCGTCACCATCGCTGAACCCGGAATTTCTGAATTGGATAATGGTAGATTTGCATCCCTACCACGGATCGACGCTCGGTCGGGACCGCAAAACTCTACTATTACCCTGAATTGAGACTCCAAATTCGGTTCCTGTCCTAATTTCCAATCATTTTAAAGATTGTCTTTTGGTGGTCCCTCGTGAACAACACGTGCACATCGAAAGTGCGTTGAAGGCGAGTGGAGGGCGTTGGCCCTCACTGCCAAAAATGGTGATCGAAGTCGTTTCTTTTGACGATGAAGAGGAGGGGCAGGACGTCGACGATTGGGGCACCGCCGACGTGCTCAAAAGGCTGCTTGGCAAACTGAAGGCACGTTTTTTGCGGAGTCCGTTCTCGATTCTGCCCAAAATGCTGTCGGTTCCAGACTTGGGTCTAGGATTTCTTTTCCGATTTCTATTTTCTCAAAATTTTCTGAATTCCAAATTGTCTGCTGACTGTGAGTCCGGCAATGTTTTAAAATTTAAATGATCGTGTTTTCGCATTTTAGCGTGATAATATTTTGCTGATCAGTGGCGATTTGGTCAGCGATGTTCGCCTGCGCGACATGTTTAAGCAGTACACGGAGACTAACGCTGTTCTGTCATGTCTGCTCACGGATGCGGCGTTGGGAGGAGCTGTTCCGGGGCCCAAAGAACGCGTCAAAAAATGTAAATGCCAAAAATAAAAAATTGTTTGTATAAAATTTTAGGAATTATTTCAGACAGAGACTTTTCAATGCTTGGCCCGGACGGGCAATTGCTTTTTTTGATGGACGAGGAGGATTATGTGGAAGAAGACGGAGTCCCTTTTTCACTATTCAACCGGTCTTTTTTGGGGACATTTTCTATTTTACGCGTGAATATCTAATTTTAGGTGTCCAAAAGTGAAGGCAACGGCCAAATATAAGGACGTGCATTTGTACCTGGTCCAACGGAGAGCATTGGACCTCCTTTTGTCCAAAAAGTAAATTATAAAAAGATTGGCATTTTCAGTTTTAGATGAATCATTCATTATCTCATGCCTAAATTGGGACATAACGATTTCATTTTCAAAAATTGGTCTATTCCGAAAATTGCCCGAGTTATTCCATCTTTCTCCAGATCCAAAGTATCGTCGTCATTTTCATCGATCAAGGCTGATCTGGTCCCGCGGATTGTCCAACGGGCCAAATGCGTCGCTTGGGTGCCTGCCGCATCGGACTTTTCCATAATTGCCCAGTGCAACAATGTCGGTGCCTACTTTGGAGCGAACAAAACGGTAAATTTTAGAACAATTTTCAAGGGTTGTTGCTTTCCCCATAATTCAACAAAAAAACAGCCCCCCCCCCTCCCCAACTTATTGCCAAGTTTATGTAAATTTTATTGGGCATTTAGCAGTTAACTTTTTACAGATCCTGAACCTGTTGCCAGCGCCTCTTTGTCCGCAGTTGAGACCACCAAAAGTCGGCTCAAAGTGCCAGCTGAAGCAATCGGTAATCGGCAATGACTGTGTGCTGAGTGATTGCGCAAAAGTGGACAATTCCGTGCTGATGGACGGGGTGGTGATCGGCAAAGGGTTGGGTTTTTTGCTTTTTTCATTTATTATTAGTTTATTGAAAATTACTAATAGTTCCCGCGCATACGCTAATTGATATTTCTCTAATTTGAGCCATTCTTAATCGACAACTTTTCATTTATTTCAGCGCCGCAGTAAAGAATTCAATTCTGTTCGGCAATGCGAGGGTTGGCGAGCGATCGGACGTGACACTTTGTATAATTGGGCCCGGACAGGAAGCGCAAACAAAAGGTTTTTATTTTGTTGAGGGACAAAACAAAATTCCAACTACATTTAGGGGTTTCAATATTTCTTTAAACTCTTTATAAAAGTACTTAAAATATACAGTTTTTTCGATAATTTGTTAAAAATATTCAGAGAAATACGCAAACACCGCCATCGTTGAGGAGAAGACAATGATACTGGACTATGATGACTGATCGATCACTGTCGACTTTTCCAATTCTTTATGCCGGTCTATTCTTTTTTTCTGATGTGGAGTTCCATCCTCCTAAAATGCACATAAATTAACGTTTTCGCATTTAATGTGCCATCCTCTCCCAAATTGCCTTTTCTGTCGCCGCTATCCTCTTCAGGGAGCTCTTCACCTCCGGGTTGATGTATTTGCCAACTCCGCTTGAGAACGTTTTTGGCTTTGCTTTTGAGTCTTCTACTCCCGTAATTTCTAAAATTTGAATTCCAAACATTTGTTGACCATAAATTATCATATTCCTAATCTATAAATAAATGATTTGTTTTTTACTTTTTTGGTGCCTTGTTAGAAAAAAATCTGTGGGGGGGGGGCAAAATGCCGAATTTACATCGATTTCTGTCCAATAATTCGACACACGAGAATATCCTAATCACCTCCCCCACCGTTGCGTTGTAAAGTCGTCTTTTTGGTTGCCGCCGCCTCTCTCTCCTTGCGCACATTTTCGGCTGCCTCTTCGAACGGGTCGACGAACACCTCGGCCTTCATGAACTGCACTGTCTTCACCGGGCAGTCCTCCTCGTCCGTCTCCAAATTTTCGATGGCGCACAGCGTTTGAGCACCGCCAACCATACGGCCAAATACCGTGTGCTTGCCGTCCAAGTGAGGGCAGGCGGCGAAAGTGATGAAACTAAAATTGGACAATATTGCGGAGTTAACATAAAAAATTTGTGATTTTTTTGATTAATCTCCAAGCTTACAATTGAGAACTATTGGTGTCACTGCCCCGGTTGGCCATGCTCAGCACTCCCCGTGCGTCGTGTTTGTAGGTGCCCTGGATCTCGTCCTTGAACGGCTTGCCCCAGATGGACTCGCCACCTTTGCCTGTCCCCGTCGGGTCGCCGCCTTGGAGCTGTAAAAATTGAAATTAAATTCAGTTGGTCAGTTTTTCCAACTGACAATGAACCCTGCGACGATCCGATGGAATTTGGTGCCGTCAAAATATCTGTTTCGACAAAGCTCAATGAAATTTTCACATGCACGCGGCGCATGCCGACAATACAGCTCCATGTTTAGAGGCCCATAATTCGTCACAATTCGCACATAGCCATTCTTTTTCACACGTGCGTACCTGTGCAAATTTGCCATATAAATTCAGGTGAAAATGCAAAAGTAGAAGAAATATTGGGGAAAAAATAATGGGCTAGAAAAAATTCTCCTTTTTTTAAATGTTTTTCGCTAAACGCATTAGCCACAACAACACCCACTAGGGTTTGGATAAACGGCTAAAACCCGAGAGCTTTGTATTCAGCAACGGTCCGGGCGGGTGTCGGACTTTAGCCCGGGTCGGGTATGTGCCAGTCGAGCGCCCGCCCACCCGGGTACCCGTCCAAACCCTAACACCCACTTGACGACGTCCTCCTCCAGCACGGCCGCTTTGTTCAACGTCACCGGCTCCATCACTGTCGAGGTGAGTCCGGCCGCAACTTTGCCTTGCGAAAAATGGGCGGCGTTCACCCCATCCGCTGTTTGGTCATCGGGTCCTTTGGAACTCTAAAAAATGTTAAATCTAAGTCAGGAACAGAGTTTAATGGTCTAAATTCAAAATATGGATTTTTTTTTTGTTGAAAATGCCAATTTCCCAAACCTTTGGGACGTATTGTTTTTCCAGTTGTTGCAGCGCTTCCTTCGCCTCGTTGTTCAGCCGGTTCAAGAAGTATTTGGGACTTTGCATTGCGAGCTTCTCCTCCGCAATTTGCGACTTCGTTTTGGTGTCGAACTGCACGTGATAGAACTGCTCAATATTGAACTTTTCCAAATCCTGCGGGTCTTGCAGAGTGATAATGTCCTGAAAAACGTAAAGTAAATAAAAATTTCAAAACAAAAAAAAAACTTTTTTCTGAAAGGGCGTGTCCGTCAAAAGATCCTTGAGATGATTCCGTTTCAAATTCAGCTCTTCGACGGCCTCCATTGAATACACATTGCCTGTGGTTCTGATCGTCACAATTAGGCTGAAAAAATGTAGTTTTTTTAAAATTTTGTAAAAATAAAAATTGCCTGGTCTGCGTGAACACTCGATATGTGACCGGGCAGCGAAAATTGCCTAAAATATTGTCCACATTTTGTAAATGCACCAATCACCAGCCGATCAGAGCATTTTTAACTTTTTTGAACACAATCCCTCAACATCGCCTATCGGTTTACAAGAACCACACCCAATTAAAACTGCTACCGACCATCTTTGTCCTTGGCAAAGTTGAGCACGGTCAGATCCTTGCTGGCCAACTTTTTGCCCGTAACCGGGTTGATGCCGTGCTTTCTGATGTATGGAGTAATATGGCTAAACAAAAAAATTGTTTTTTTTTGTTTTGTTTTAATGTGGCGGATTGAAAACCTCAGGTCGAAAATGACGCCCTCTGGTGTGCATACCGGGTCTTCAAACGGCAGAAAGGACAGTGCGCAATGTGAAAAGGGCAACCGTTTGAACTGCGCGCGCTGAATCCGAGAGGCTGTGTCTGCAAAAATTATTTATGAAAAAAATAAACAATAAAAAAAGATGACGCACCGTCTTTATGCCCACCATAAGCTTCCTTCCATTCTTTGGTCGTCAAATACAATTTGTCCTTTTGGTGCTGCTTTTTGCCCATGATTTACTTTTTGAACAATAAAGCTGAAAAGTCAAAAGAGGAGCTGACTTTGCGCAACAGACATTCGGCGTCGTCAGTCTAACTCATAGTCTGGGTGGGATTGGAAGTGTCTGGACCTGATTTCCTGCTGGACAAAAAATCCAGGAAAATTTCAAATGACGGTTTTTTAGTCAGAAATATTGTCGTTTTAACTCACCTATCCAAACCTAAAATATTTGGGATTTTCCACCTAAAATAGGGTAAAACCCTATTTGAAGTAAAAAAGACTTTTTGACCCTTTGGGCGTTTTTTGAAATTTTTTTATAAAAAACCGCTGCCCCACATAATGTCAAAGCCACGAAATGTCAAAGCCACGAAATGTCAAAGCCACGAAATGTCAACTCAGCCAAAAACCACGAAATGTCAAAAAAAAAATAAATTTTTTTTAAAGTCGATAAAAATTTTATCAGGGGTATTCCGGGGCGTAGAATCCGAATCTGACCTCCATTCATACCAATTTCGAACCCCTGACCCGAATTCGAACATTTTTTCGAAAATTCAAAACAGGTTTTCTAGGGGTTTTCTGGGCCATAGAATACGAATCTAACATTCATTTTGCCCAATTCTGAATCCCGGACCCGAATTCATGCTGTTTGAGAACGATTTTGAGACCATAATTGATTTCTGAACATTTTTGAATTTTCGAAAAAATGTTCGAATTCGGGTCAGGGGTTCGAAATTGGTATGAATGGAGGTCAGATTCGGATTCTACGCCCCGGAATACCCCTGATAGCAAATTTTTATCGACTTTAAAAAAATTTATTTTTTTTTTTGACATTTCGTGGTTTTTGGCTGAGTTGACATTTCGTGGCTTTGACATTTCGTGGCTTTGACATTATGTTGGCGCGCCAAAAAAACGGAATAAAATTTGAATTTCTTGCCAAGATCCCTAATTTTTTGAAAATTTACAATAATTTTTTTTTGTCAAGATCATTCATACTATTTTAAGTACCTATTTCGAGATGAACCTAAAAATCTTAGCTCTACTAATTACCATTTTTTCAACAGAAGCTCTTTCCCTAAAATGACGACGCCAATGTTCAGCCTTTTGGTGCAATTGTTCCATCGTCCAGTGAATCCGTTGGTTAGCGAATGGTCTAAGACGCGCGACATTAGCGTGGGCGTGTTCAGCAGAGTTGTGAAGGTTCGCAGTGTCAAGGACAGGGATTTGTTTGCCGCTTGCAAGGTGAAGCCAAAAAAACGATAAAAATATTTCCCATAAACCAAACTTTTTTCATTCAGATAATCCCGCTGGAAACCGATGAAAATCTCGACGACCTTCTGGTGGAATTTGAAACACTCAAAATGTGCAGAGACCACGCGAACATTGTCAAGCTGTTGGCATTCTATCGCTTTGAGCAGAATCTTTTCGTAGGTTTAAAACGCGGTTTCCTAAAGATTTTTTGGAATATTTCAGATGATATTTGAGCATTGTTCGATCGGTTCCGTGTCCGGAGTGATGGCAAGACTGAAAAAGCCGTTGGACGAGCCGCAGATTGCGCACGTAACGCGGAAGTTGTGCCTCGCATTGGACTTCCTCCACTCGCGCAACGTCATCCACCGGGACTTGAAGGGGAGCAACGTTCTGTTGACCTTTGAGCCGGAAGTCAAATTGGGCAAGTGATGTTGGACACAAATTCATAATTTGTGCTGTTTTCAGCAGACTTTGGCGTCGCTGCCATCATGGAGGACAACCAGCGACGCACTTCGTTCATCGGCACAGCGTATTGGATGGCGCCCGAAGTGATTCTTTGTGAGACGTCCAAAGACCAACCGTACGGATGCAAAGGTGGGGGGGGGGGGAGGGGGGCGTTCTTTGTTTTCGGTCTTTTAATTGAAATAATTTCAGTGGACATTTGGTCGTTGGGAATCACTTGCATCGAAATGGCGCAGATGGAGCCGCCTCACCACAACATGCAGCCGCATCGGGTGATGTTCCGAGTGCAGACGGCTGATCCTCCGACGCTTTTGCAGCCAGACCAGTGGTCTCAGCAGTTCAACAACTTTTTGAACCGGTGCCTCGTCAAAAATATGGACGAACGTTGGGACGTCGCTCAGCTGCTGACGGTGGGTCTTGCGACTGCAAAGGACCAATGCCCAGCAAAATTGATGAACAAACAAATTGATCACCACGCAATTTTTTTCGTTGCAATTTGTCGTAGATATTTTTCAACTTTATATTTTTTAGCATCAGTTCATTTGTTCGGCGGATGACCCACGGCCAATTGTGCGGTTGGTGCGCGAGAGGAGGATGGTGATGGACGAAACGGACATGGCGGACTACAACGATGAAGATGCAACGCTGAACGGTCTCGATCCGGGCATTTTCCTGAAGCATTAATTCTGATCAAATCACCGCTTTATCAGTGCTGCCTTCCTTATCTATTTTATTGTTTTTGATGTTAATTGTCCCGGCTGCTGTTGCTATGTACATTTTGTTTGTTTTTTGGGTATTCATAACTTACTTCCAAGTACTATACAATCAGCACAAAAAAATTTCAAATTCATTATGAGAAGAATCGATCGATTCATAATATAATTCGAATTCTAAAGATTGCCATAAACTTCGATTTTGGGAATACAGAACCTTCTCAATGCTTGTAAATTAAAAAAAAAGAAGTTCCCTTTATCGAACAATTCCAAAATTAATTCCGGTGCATAAGCGCCCGCGGGGAACGCCAAAAGCGTCTCTTTTTCTGGTCAATTTAATCGTCTTCCTTGTACAACTTCTCTCGTCTGTTCACCGCTTCACTTTTTGCGCGGGATCGGAACACTTTTGGCCCTTCGTTTGATGCTGAGGACGGACACAAGGACAGATCGTGAAAACTGATCTGAGCCTTAAGCGATGCCGCCGGACGCCCAACTCTTTCTAAACAAACCAAAAACTAAATTACTTTTTTAATAATTATGAATTGATCGGAATTGTTTTGGATGTTCTCACCATTGTGCGACTGATGAAATGCGCCGCCCGTTTCTTTGATCGTTGACGACTCTTTGGCATAATTCATCCGCTCAATGCTTCTGATCAGTTTGGTGACGACGCCGCTTCCGCCGGTTGCAACGCGTCCCTCCCCCTCCCCGTTGACGTCCGTGGAACTTCGGCACGCTCTTCGCATTCCTTGCGCTTCGGGTGAGGGCAATTCCTTCAAACGCAGAAAGTAATTACCCCCGTCTATTTAATTGCTTCGATAGCTGGCAGAAATGAAACAGTGCCGAAACGATGTACGGCATTCTCACCGTCCGTCCTCCCCCCGAGGGGATTGAATGTTCGCACACATCTTTCGGCACTGCTTCATTATTTTCGTGGAAAGAGACGAAGGGTCACAAAAATGGACTGACATCTCTGGAGAGAGGTCAACGGAACAATTTGTTTGTGTCTCTTATTTTTGGGCACGCGTTCTGATCACACTGATCGACCGAACTGAGCGGTCGGTGCCCTTTGTGGTTAATGAGAGCCTTTTTTCCATTCTTAAATTGGCGCCAATTGCTCGAATATTAGCACCAGTTTCGATTTGGACAACACAATTGAGCGGAGTCTGCCCCGCAGGCTTGACAACATGTTCGCCTGCGGCGTCGTTATGTCCGTTTTCACCGGCAAAGTCCAGCCGAATGCCTTGGAGGTATCATCCGTCTCCCACACTTCCCTTGGCCCATTGTTCCTGAAACAAAAAGTGAACGAAGCCGTTTTGGGGATGGCATTTTTGTGAGAGGCAATTCCAAAAACTCACAAAACTCCGCTGACAATGTCATTCGACGACACTCGACGAAACATTGCGGCGCTCGGCTCGGCTTTTTCCTTTTGTTAAGCGGCGGTATGCCAATTAATGCGTAAAATGCCCGTAATTTAAATGTAATCAGTTTAAATATTTAATGGCTTAATGCTCCGCTACCTCCGTTTTGCATTTGCTCAGCCATTGATAGTATTCAGAAGGGGTCGTGTGGCACCGTTCTTTCGGAGTCGCCTCATTCTGAAGGGCACAGAATTGGCCAAGTTTCATTACATTTTTCTGATTCAAAATTAAAAGAAACAATTCCCAAAATCTCTTTGAAGGGCGCCGGCCCTTTCGATTGGTGCCAAAGGGCACAATTTGATTTAATGTGAACCCTCATTTTTGAGAGCTAAACGATTTGAATTTTGATTTGATGGACCCATCGGAAGGTTCAAAGAATGTAATTATTAATTTAATTGAGAATTAATTGCTCACCCAATCTTCAATCCACGGCTCAATGTCGCGGGTGTCCACTTCTTGCTTCACATTTTGAATGGAATTCGATGACACAAGAAGCCTTTTGAGGTCGTCGGACATTTTAACTTTTTAAGTTTTCAACCATTTGGCACAATTCTTAATTTTTGCAACATTTTCAATTCATTCAAAATTAAAAATTTGATGTTGCCATTTAAGAAGAAAACTTTTCACGAAAAAGGGGCACAACAATCGCCACCGTTTAGCCTTTTTCAAAAAACAAAGCATGGATTTAAGTTGCCATTTCAATTATTTCCAATGCTTTTGCTGCTTACGCCTCCGGGGCCAATTTGCATATTTTTCAAAAACTGTTCAAAAAATAATCCCCGACTTCTTGTTCACCCCCGACTTTTTCGCCCCTGGACTTCGGAGTGCCAACCCGAGTTACAGGGCCAAATTTACTTATTTTTAATCATATTTCGTATTGTGTTGCCACTTTTAGGCTTCAAAAGAAATACGAAAAATAATGCGCATTTAAGCGAATGGCGCGAAGGAGTGAAATCGTTTTGTTCGGATGAGTGAGCTGTCTTAAAATACCCAACGGTATTGATTTTGCCGTGGAAAATGCCGCGCACTCACTCGCATTTCATTCATTTGCTTTTTTGTTTGTTGTCTTTGTGTGCCGAGAATGGGAAATAATTAACTCCATTCACCCAATGCCCGCACTAATTGCTAATTGTTGATGACGATGGCCGCCTTTTCGGTAACGGCGGCGGCTAGAGGACGTGCGACGACCTTTATTTTCAAATTG
>MEIZ01000031.1:299222-315631 GCA_001723225.1 Globodera ellingtonae | reverse complement strand
CAATTCAATCCCCGTTTTAAATTTAAATTACCTACCGTCCAATGTGATCATTACATCATCAGCAATCGTTGAACTCATCTGCCCAAAGAAAGTAAAAGAAAATTACGGCCACGAAAAATGACAATAAAATAAAGGAAAAATGCTTGCACCATTCAACAATTTGGCAAGTTTATCCAAATAAATTAACAAAGGGTACACAAAAGGCAGTAGTCTATGGGAGACAAAAATTAGTAAACAAAATTAATCGCAAAATTACCGATCAGCAGAAAGTAAACACAATGGGAACATTTTGAGAAATATTGCATTCAAATGGCTCAACAAATTCTATTTTCCCATCGGTCATTTTGAAAATGCTGTCGGATTTGTTATGATTGCCTTCTGATAGGTGGCAAACTGCTTCAACTTCTCGACCGTTTCCTTGATGGGCTACAGGTATAATGATTATTAATAAAAGTCGGAGTTGGAATATTTCCCACTAAATTCTGTCTGTCGTGGCGTGCCGGATTTTCCGCCAATCGCAACAATTCGTTGATGTGTGTGTACGGCAGGAGGGTGACCAACTCCTCGTCGGGGATGAAAGTTGCCTTAAGGGATAGCAAAATTTTAAAATATTTTTTGTCCTGAAATTAATCTTTGCCTTAGGGTTCATGCGAATCCAACGCGCCACCAATTCCCGCAGGCGCTGCCGCGCTAAATCGATTTGCGAAAGAAGCATTTTGAACGCGTCTCCAAGGTCGTCGTAATCGATCAGCAGACGCAACAGGTCGCCGAAATGAACGCGCTAATGTTTTGGAAAAAAGAAGAAGCAAAAGTTTATGTAACAGAATAAAAACACACACTTTGTAACGGCTTTCCAACCATGTGGGTAACTTCAACGAGTACTTGAGGAACACGTTGGCAACCGTGCGCAAAATTGCAGTGTCATGCGGGAACAGCTCCATGGCCAAGTCCAGGTAGGAGATGACGAGACGCCAGTGCGCCGCGTGACTGCTGCAGGGCAAAAAACTGATTCGTTTTTTTTTATTGTACTTAAAAAATGGACCCTCTGTCGCCCAAATATTGTCGATTGTACACCACCCAGTCCAGCTCCTCGAACTCATCTTCGACTACACGCTTCTTCTTCCGCCTTTCGCCCAGACTTGTCTCGGCCAGCCCGTCGCCTCTGTTCTCCCCGTCTTCGACATCGAATGTCCCATATTCGTCGTCGTCATCGTCATCATCCTCGTTGTAGTCCGTACGGATGGCCTGCTCCGTAACGCGCTTCAACAACTCATACGGTTTCAGTTCAAATTGCCTGGTGCAAGCAAAACCAATACATTTTGCAAAAATTTGTTAATATCCCGACTTGATCAGCAACCAGGCCATGTCAAAGCGTTTGTGGTTGAGCGATTCGCGCAGAATGTCCTCATCTGCGAGCGGCGGCACAGTGTGCGAGTCCGCGTCCAGCAACGCCAGTCGCGCCTCCGCCTGCAGCAGCTCGCGCGCCACGTCCTCCTTGGTGACCACGACACGGCCGTTGCGCAGCGGTGGATGACTTTGGCTGGATTGCTGCTGTTCTGCTGACAACGAACATTTATTATAGAGAGAGCTCCGACCATTTTAGTTTCAGTTTCCGGAATATGAATGAAATGAGACCCCATCCCTAATAATAACACATCCCCCCCCCCTCCCCCCTCCCACACCTTGTCCCTGCAAGTCGACCATCTCGAAATCCCTGCCCGCCTCTTCACCTGCCCCACAATCATCGTCGGTATCTTCAGTACCATCGGCTGACAACGGCTGGTCGTCCTGCAAAAGTTTTTTTGTTTTGTTTCAAGCGCTTTGGCGATTTTAATAAACGATAATACTTCATATTCCGTCATCTCGTAGCTGATGTTCGGCTCGTCCATGTCGATTTGCATTGTTTGATAAACTGTCGCAAGAGCGGCACAGCGCCGTTGCAACAACGCGCGCGACTGAATCTCGCGTCGAAGACGCGTCGCCAGCTCATGCATCAGTTTAGCAGCTGAAAATACTTTTTTTTTGTGTTCTTTAAACTAAAGCAATTACAATAATTAAAAGATATTTAAATATGAATTTAAGCAAAAAAAAATTTTGCAAAGCCCACCTCGACCAAACTCGCAACGCGAAATGAGGAATGCGTATGTGACTTCGTACATTGGATTGCCATTGCACGCACCGCTGATCAGTTCAGCCTTAAAGAATTTGTGTGAAAATTGATAGAAATAAATTTTCGTTTTTTGAGTTTCGCGGGGGCTGTCGCGCACGTCATTCCTTTCCCATAGGCTTTATGTGCCCTTCTTTGCTTATGTGCATGCCTTGCACCTTGCAGCGCGCCTCCAACATGTTCATCACGTCCGGCGCTAGTCGGTCAAAGGGCAACGCGATGAGCATTCGTCGCTGTCGCGTGTCCAACAAATGAATGATCAGCTGCCGTAGACACACAATTTGACGCTGCGCGTTCGGGCTGGCCAACACGGCACGCACCGCCTGCTGGTAATTGGCGGACAGCAAATGTTGTGTAAACAGTGTGGTGTAAATTTCGGACTGAAAAACGACCAGCAAATATACGTTTGAAAACCCAAATTACAAAATATTTCAACTCCCCACCGTCAAAAGCTCCAATGCTTCTTGCCGCAGCATGCCGGCGTCGCCTTGTGCACGCGCAAGACGCACAGCCTTCTCGCCCGCCTGCACCACAAAGGGTCCGTGCTTGTGCTCCCGAAACACTTGCATAACCTTAAGGATTGCTAAAGTTTATTCAAAATCTTTTTTTACATTCAGGAGAACATTTTTTTTTATTTTTAAAATATTACCAGAATTTAAAAATGCCATAATCGGTATCCCGCATTTATTATGGATGTTTCTTTCTCACTTTGTTATAATATTCGGCCTGCGAATGCAATCGCTTGACGCGTCTGACGAAGACCACCGGCGCCGTCGTTGTACCTTGTTGTTCTGCTGATGCGCTCGGAGGCAACAGTTCTGTGGATGGCGACGCATACATCTGGGAAAGCACTGCGTTCAGCGCCTCATCTTCATATGCAACGCCATGGGCTACCTCTTCGAAAAGGCTCCTTTAGGGTGTAACAAAAAGATTCAACTAAACTAACTGAAAATGTCTTACCATGCGCTTTCCGGGTCGCCTTTTCCGGACAGCGCAATTGCTTGGAAAAAGCGGAAGGCATACAACAGTTCGGGCGGAAGCACAGGACGGGAGCTCATCGAGCAGTAGCTCTAAAAACAGCACTTCTTCAGCGAACATGCAGAATAGAGGCCAATTGTGAACTAATCGATTGAACTTTGAAAATAGGAAAGGGCCCCCCGCCCCCGAAACGAAAATTAAATTCAACGCAAATCCGTTCATCCACCCACCCACCGTCAACGCGTCAAAGAACTTTCGTTCAGCCAGGAAGCGGGGCAACGTCAGTGACGTTTCGGGCCACAACGCGTAGATGATGCCCTCCACCAATTCCTCCATAGAACGCGCAAAACGTGTCATTATCGCGCTGCAGCCGACCAGCGGAGCGTGCGCTAGGTGTTTCCGCAGCGTCACGCCAGGCGTGTTGTCATCCCAACGAGACGGAGGCGGACACCCACTCGGCTGCTCATCCAACGAAACGTCGTCATCGTCTTTGAAAATAAACATATTTATTTAAAATTCTATACGGATGATGCCCTAATACCCCCACAACTCACCCGGAAGTTCATCATCAGACCCGCGCACAAATGAATCATCGTCCTCCTCGTCATCATCATTAACAGTTCGGGCATTGGCTTCTTGCTCAAGACCATTTACAGCCGCTGCCGTCTCGTCCTGTTCAACAAATTCACCGCAAAAACGCTTCACCATGTTCGGCCCGCCGTACTTCAGAAAGGCCTGGGCAACGTTGATCAGCTTCGGAGCCTGATCACGACTGCAAATTAGTCAAAAAATTAAAAATTTTTTTTGAAATTGTTCTGCTACCTGATAAGTCGGACGGAGAGCGCAATCCACATGGTCGAGTAGTAAGTGATCATCTGTGCAATGCGAGCCCGACGCTCCGTGATGACCATATCCACGTTGGGCTGCATTCGATTGCTCACCTAATAGAAAAATGCTTCTAAACAAAATTGGAAAAAATTGAAGAAAAAAATGCTAAAATTATCTTCCTACTTTTTTCCCCGAAATGTTTACCAACCGTGATGGACAAAAGCTGTGGCACAGTGTTCATCAGTTCTTTGATGATGCACGCGAAACGGAGACGGACAAGCAGCCGACTGCGCAGTGCCATCGCCGCCAAGTTGATCGTGAACGAGGAGTTCAGCAGTCGGGAGTTGCAATTATACACTAAATTCATTTGGTTTATAAACCATACCCTTTTTTACAATATTTTATTTACATTTCGCATTTTGTTTGGGAGAACAATTCTCAACAAATGCATTGATCAGCTCGCAAAGTTCATCGGTGTGTTTGCTGACGATGTCAAGTGTCTTGGTGCAGTCTTTTATGTGAGATTTCTAAAAAAAGAGTTTGTCAATTTTACTCCCTTTTAGATTTTAGGCACTCTTCCATCCTCTCACTTATTCAAAGATGTTGGGCGAGTACTTTCTCTTCCATACTTTCAAGATTAAAACAATTAACCCAGAGTAAGACCTGCTATTGAGTAATAAAATTGTTCTACTATACTATAATGATTTAGGCAATTGGGACGTGATCAGTCTCCCCCCTTCCTCCAATCAATTTTATGATCAATATACCAGGTTTGGTTTTACGAGGTTGAGCAGATCACGGACCACACTGTTGTTCGGGTCAGAAATGACACGCATTTGGGCATCCGGTTGAGAATAAACGGTGAAACGGCACTGAAATTGGTTGTTATTATCTAACAATCTTTTTAAATCAATTTTAAAAACCATTTGAATGACGCCAATCAATCCGGGCACCGGCGCTGTCCAAATGGCGACCGCCTTCAGTTGCTCCTCCTGCAATTGATTGCACGACTTCAACAGGTTGGTCCAGAACTTCTCGTACACGGCGCGCTCTACGCCGTTGTCGTGCAGCATGCTGTAGTCCAACATCAAAGGGCTGCTGCTGTTGTTCATGTCCTCATCCGCCTCCTCCTGCTCAACGTTGGCATCGGCATCCAAGTAGAATTGTTTGAACTGGAAGAGAAATGAAAATTCGTCAAATTAGTAATAAAGAAGAAAATGAATAGGTTTAATTTCAACCTGCCCAGAAGACAGATACTCGTCCAGATAACGACTGAGCCCGATCCAGTTGTCATGGCCCAGATGAGGCCTCTTCGATTGCTTGCAGACAACCTGAAATAATTTATTAGAGAATTTATAAAAGAAAATTAATGGGAACATCTTTCGAATTAATGAAACATGAAAGCTTGAAACAAGATTTTGAGATTTGAAGTGCCCTTGTGTGCATTCCCACATCCATCACGGTCAACTCGTACCTGTACAGCTCGCACTACCACATCAAAAGCATAAGAGTTGCCGTCAAAGATGCGGTTGCGCATCGCCTCCAGGTCCGGGTATTTGAACAGCAGTGAGTCTACCGCTGTGCCACCGACGGTCGCCGGCCGCACACTCTCCCACATCATAGGCGACAGCTGGTGGTGGCCACTGCGATGGTCATCTTTGTCGTAAAGCTCAAACTCGCATTTCTTCAGCGTGTACGGCTGCCCATCCGGCTCCTGTTCAGAACTGTCACCGGACGCTTCGTTCACCGCGGCCCAAAGACAATATTTTTTACTTCCAGCATTCAAAGTTGTGCAGGCAAAGTCGATTATGTATATCTAAAACAGGAGAAAAACGTGGATTTTAAGTGTTTTCAAAAATGTAGTAACTTACGCTATCCAACGTTGTGTAGAAGAGTTTGACCAGCTTGCCAGCCATTTGCTTGAGCACAACAAACTGAATTTACAAAAATTTCTACAAATACGGAGCCCCGGCTCTGGTCACCGTCATCACCACCCACTTGGCTTCTGTCGACGAGCAACACCTGGACGAGCAGCAAATGCGCCCTCTGTCCCTCGACCGGGCAGCCCCTCAGTTGAACATCCAAGGGTTGAGGCTCAGCCGGACGGGCCACAACGAGACTGGCCAATTCAATGCACATAATTGGAGCCGACGATGCGGCCGCATGGCCGGTACTGCCACCGCTGCAGCCGAATGCACGGATTTTGGCATCGCGAAAAGCGCTAAAATCGCACTTAATTAGGCACGGTCTCTTCTTTTCTGAATCTCGGAGTTCCTCAACCTGTACACGACCAGATCGCCCTTGTCGTCCATCACAACGGCCACGTCCCGGGCCTCTGCAGCGCCGGCGGTTTGCTTCTTCAGCGAGGAAAACATCCGATTCAGCACACTGGTGCCCTGTAACAGTGCCTCCTCTGAAGCAACATTTCATTTAATTAATTTGTCTCGTACAAACACTGCCCACCCACCCGTGTTGATGTCCGTCCCGTTGTGGTTGCTGCTCATTATCGGGCTCAGTGTTGGAAACGTGACGCGCAATAACTGCCGGTCAGCCATGCACACCGCCGCCACCGTGACGCCAACCGCGTCCGTGCCCAGCGCAGCCTTTGTGGCCACCGCGGCACTGCCACTCAATGCCCTCCATGCGTGGAACTCGTGCTGGGCACATAATTCGCCGTCCTCGTGCAGCCGACTGATCAACGCCAAGTTGCCCTGTGCGAAGGAGTGGCAATTAGTTTAAAAATAATTAACCGATTCTTTAAATTTCGGGAGGAAGCAAATGCGAATGAAGCATTTGGTAAAGAAATTGTGCGATGGAATTAAATTTTTTTATTTTGAATTATCTTGCGGGTGGGGTAAAAAATCCACCAGCGAATCGTCCTGATGCCGAGCCAAGTGCACATAAAAGCGATGGATGCCGGACTGTGTGGGCACGACCAGAAGAAGCAATTTGCGACGGACAATAAAGAGCTGAGTGCCCGGGACCAGCTTAATAAAGCGATAAAAAAGAAGAACGAATTTCATTTAATTTTTAGAAGGGGGTGACTCAGAAATTGCTCTAAAGGTTTTTAAAATTGAATACTTTTCGGAATGTTTGGTTATCTGCTTGAAATTTTCGAGCAGTCACAAACCAATGATTGGGAAAAGTTGATGCACAACGACGCGTCAACCAAATCTCGGTCGACAGAGAATTCGTTCAGAAACAAATTTGCCCCATCAGCTCGCCTTAGAGAGGTAAGAAAGAAGAATTATTGAGCAGCAAAAGTCTCAAATATGCTATTATATAAAGATATTTTTGGAAAAATTTCAACTTTAAAAAAATTCTTAAAAATAAAACACAAAATTTTTAGTTCGCCTAGGCCTCTGCGCCATAAGTTTTCTTATTGATTTTAATCTTAGAAAAAGGCGTACCAGAGAATAAACCGATTTTGAAGTCCTCCTTCGGTGCTGGAAAACGAACCGGCAGATGGTTGAACCTCCGCGGTGGTCAAGGAACGGACAGGGGCGTCTAAAAAAAGAATTTGGCGTGCCAACCCGTGCTAAAAAACGGAAATTGTTTTTGTCCATGAAAAATTTTATGAAAATTAAATGAAAACTACAAAAAGATAAAAGTTGCTAATCGCAAACCTGTACTGATTGTTATGAAGCGGGCTTGTCTGGTCGGGCCAAAATAAGTGTTGCCAAATGCCAATTCTGTACCACAAAATAAGTTCATTTGGGTGTTGGAAAACACTGGGAAAATCTAAAACAATATTTGGGCTTGTTAGGTTGATATATGCGGCGCCGTTAATTCAACGATAAGGATTGAACCCGCAAATCAATGCGCGGCAGATCGAGAAAAACAGTCCAAAGATTGGCTCTTTTGAAGATAAAATTTTCACGCCAAGGAATTTGATTTTTTGCTTCACTTCGGAACGCCAAGGTTCAAAGTTTTGAATTTTGCTTCGAGCAATTTTTTTTTTCGAAAAAAACGCCTTTCTGTAACAAATCATTCTCCATATTCATTGCTTTTCCGTAGTCCTTACATGCATTTTGAATCTTTTTAAAGACTTTCGCAAATGTTTTTATTTATTTTTTGAAAATGAGGAGAGATTTGTTTGGCTAAATGTTCGAACTCGGGTTCGGGGTTCGACATTCGCAAAATCCGAGCTCGGATTCGTGTTCTACGCATATTTTTGCCCTAGAAAAAATATGCATTTTAAATTCGGGACCCCCAATTCCCGAGGATTGCCGGCTCGAGGAACTTTCAGAGCCGTCGAATTGTTAGACATATTGCTCTCGCTGTCTGTCACACTGCACATTTGTCTGCCTCTCTCACCTTTTTCTCTCGTCTCTTTTCCTCTCTATTTCCTCCACTATTTCCACCCTTTTGTCGTTATCTCTGCACTCGTCTGCTCTTTTTATTTTTAGAGTTTTAGACCCCATACAAAAAAATATTCACCAATTCCATAAAGCAACGACCATTCCGTCGCGGGTTGCCATGTAGTCGTCTTCCGTCCGCGTTTAGTCGAAACTAAATGCTGCAATTTTTGGAAAGCGGTCGGGTACGCCCGACCGCGCAAAAGAAATTTGGCATAGTCAGTCAAAAATTTTCTAAAAAATTTTTCACACGTCCGAAATTTCAAAAAATCTTCGAATTCGGGTTCGGTTTTCGCGAAATCCGAGCTCGGTCGGGTTCTTCACATTTATTTACCCTAAAAAACATGATTTCTGAATTAAACAAATTTTTTTTCGTCTCGACCGCAATTCACACGATTGCCGAATTTTACCAACCCTAACAAAATACTAAAATATTGATTGCTCCCCAATTAATGCGTAAACCTCCATTTTTATTATATGTAACAATTCCTTTTTTAACTTTTCTCTTTCTTTTAGTACAAGAAATCCTTTGTTTTTTGACTTCCATGGAAGTTCATCCAGCAACTAATGATTCCTCTCCCAACACTGGCGATGGCCTCAAGAATCGGCGGTTCATTTCATTGATTCGTCGAATTGCGTGTCTACTTTTTGATCTGATGAAAGCAAACGGAGTCAGTAACCTTAAAAACTTTGCCCGCTCACTTATGTAAAAATGAAACCGCAAAGCTACAAAATACTCACAAAAATAATTCTCAATCTCTAGAAGAATTTCCATTTCATATAAAAGTATTGTAAAATCATCGTACAGACTCAATCAATTCGCCTGTCCGCAATGTCCACAATGCTCAGACAACAGCAAATTTTCGACGACGGATATGATGATAATGGATGGCTGACAACGGAGCGTACAAATGCGAATCGCAGACGCAAACAGACGGGCAAATTGGTGACGCGAATTGTTGGCATTGTCTCCACATTTCTTGATGCCTATTTCGAGCTTATTTATTGTACGTTAGTTTTGGTTTCCTCAATAAGTTGCCATTTATGGCCAGAAAACAATGAATTGAATTGAATTGAATCGCTAGAGACCCCTATTAATTGTAAATAATCCAAAAATTTTATCGATAGCAATTTTCAGTGTCCGACGTCAACGACTTCGTCATTCAGTTGCGCGATTCTTCGCCGTCGCATAGCGAATCGCAGCTGTCCAGCAAGGATCCAATAAATACATGGACGGATTGCCAGGCGATTGTGTTCCTCAACAGACTCGACCGAATGTTTTACAAAAGTGTGGAGGACGAATTGAGCCACGCAATGGGAGGCAGTGAAGAAGTCATTCAATGCCCAGTTGAATTGTCCGATGATGATGGTAGATAGCCAGCCGATAAAATAGAAGAAGAAAAACAAAATTAAATTTTAACGTTTTCGAAATAAAATATTTCAAAAACAAACGGAACTACAAAATCAAGATTTTTAAATATTTGTTAGAAAAATTTGTATTTAAAAAATTCATCGATTGCTTTGGTTTTATTACCATAACTTAAATATTCGTTTTGTTCCGTGTTGTGTAATTGATGCCCCCCCCCTCCCCCATTCCTCTTCCGTTTAATGTTATACAAATTTATAATCGATTGCAAATTGCATAAAAACATATTTATTTATGGGCTTCAAAATTTCTCGCCATTCTCAAGCCTTTAGAGCTTTTCTTGCACGCGCTCGAAGACGTGCAAAAACATCCTGAAAAAGTGGGGGGGGGGGAGTTTGAACAATTCGTTTCCCCTTTACCGCGTCGCTGGGAAATTGGGTGCGGAAGGGTTCGTCAAATTTGCAACCAATCGTAAAGGAAATGGTGCTGTTCAGGCACTTTCCAGAACGCCAGAGGTACCTGATAGAAAGAAAATATAAAAAGTAAAATTCCTTGAAATTTAAATGGTTTTTCTCTAAAAATGCATTAATTATTATTTCAAAACAATTACCAATCTTCATCTCGCTTTTCCAGCTGATATGTGTAGAAATTGAAGCTGAATAATGTTTAATCAAAAAGTCTCGAAAATGGCACTCACCACGCCCGGTGCCCTTGGTCGATGGAGGAGATGAAAACGGTGTGTGCCTTAGGGCACACCAGGTCGCAATACACGCGCTCGTCGTCGCCACTGTCGAGCACCTCCTTAAACAAAAATTATGCAATAATTTCGGGCAGGGCATTGGCATTCTCTAACTGTGCCAATATTCCTGCTCATTGATCCAAGTTGGGCTACCAATTAAATAACTTGATATTTAAATTTAATTATAATTTATAACAAAAAAAAATCACCCAGAAGCATCCGTCCCCTTCCGCGGCCGGCCTTCCTGGCGATTCCGTTTCCATGTCTTTGATCACAATATGACACATGGCCGGTTCTGGACCGGCTCGCAGTTGGCCATCCGGCGTGGCACATTTCAGTTGCCGATACTCTAAAAATCGCATTTAAATTATTTAAAATTCTCTTTTATGCAATCTATTTTAAATCTAAATAAATGCAAAAAAACTCACGAGGGTGGCCCATCACCGTCAGCAGTTGTTGGCTGAGCATGAGCAACAGCGAAAGCAGCAATTGTTTTCGGGAGAAAGTCATTTTCGTCGCAGCCTTTTGATAGCTTTTGCGCAATCCGCGCAGCTTTTTATCCCGCCGAGGCGGAATTGCCCGTGGCAATCTTTGCTCATTGCCTTGGGGGCCCTGCACAATTTGCAGCGTGTCTGACTTTCGATGCACTATTTCACAATGCTTTAGCTTCTTTAGCAACATCGGCGTTAGCATAGCATTCAGTGCACTGTGATTTTTGGGCATAATCCGATCGGCGATTAATGTTTGGGATCAGAACATGCACGGGTCAATGTCCAAGGATGGGATTTGATCACTGATCGGGTCTCGGCAAAACGGTCGGACCAGTACAAAATTTCAAGAATTGGAACCGATCATTTATTGAATGCAAATTTATTGCCCCCTATGATCAGGTAGGTCTATGCCCGGCTCCGATCACTTTCCAAATTGCTTAAATATGGAATCCCGGCTCAGATCACTTTCCAAATTGCTTAAATATGGAATCCCGGCTCAGATCACTTTCCAAATTGCTCAAATATGGAATATTGCTCACTCTTTTTATCACCATTTTTTGGCTTTTCTTCGGGAGAAAGCAACGTTTCTTTGCGCAACCCATCAGAGGAGATTGACGGATTTGATTTGAAGCTGATCACGACGGGCATGGCGTCACTCGCCCAATTTCAGGTTTGCCTGCACTCTCTGACTACATCTCTGCTTCTCTCGCCGTCCGTCTCTCTTCTCTTCTCTCTCTCGCCAGTGTTTCTTTATTTACAAAAATTCCCATTTTAATTGATTTGTTTTTCTGAAAGGGCAGGCGGCACCTCCATTTTTGTTTGCCGTCCATTGGCAATGAACCCCCCAAATAATTAATTATATTTTAAATTGGAACAATTTTTGTGGGGAATGTCAAATTGACTTAAATTAAACCCCGCGGCGAAACGTTAATGCCAAATGACTTGAAACGTTTCTGACAAAGTGAACGAACGGAACGCTCTTTTCGCCAATTAAAAAGAAAAATAATTTCTCTTCGTTGAATTGTTTACCATTTTATGTGTTTATGTTTATTTGTCAGCGTAATTCTCACCATTCTGTTTCACAATTATGTCGTCGTCAGGTGACCCAACCAAAAATTGTTTTATTTTATAATTTATACAAAATAAAACCGTTGTAAATCCCCGTTTAAAAAAAAATCTCTTTTTTTCTGCAAAGTTCAGTCATTTTTTATTGAAAAATTAAACGAACATTTAAATTTAATATATTTTTATAAAATTCCGTGCCATTTTGGCCTTCCTTCTTCCTTCACTATGGCAGCCAATTAATGGCATTGGCATATATGCTTGGGCACATCTGCTCCATTTACATATTTTTGGTGGTTTTGTCAAACAAAAATTTCGGGAAAATTTCAATTTTTTTTTTGTGCATTCTCTCGGGGGATTTTCCTGGAAAATCGGATTTTGACGCAAAAATTCTAGGCCAAAGCCTTTATGGCACCGGCAGGCACAACAATTATTTTTGACGTAATGCGCCCATTCATCAAATGACGACGCGCCATTCCATTCTAAGAGCTGCATTTGTATTTCACAATTCATTAAATTTCCCCCCCCCCCGCCATTTCGGCACTTTTGCTGCATTATTTTCCATTTATAATTACAGTTTTTGTCAACAATTTTAATACATTTTTATTAGAATTTCACAATTTAATATGTATAAATCATTTGACAAATAATGAAATCGCTTCCCCCCATCGAATATGTTAAAAAGTGAATGAATGAATAATATATCTGTCTCTTATACACATCTAGATGTGTATAAGAGACAGGTATAAATCATTTGACAAATAATGAAATCGCTTCCCCCCATCGAATATGTTAAAAAGTGAATGAATGAATAATATATTAAGTGCTGTCTCTTATACACATCTCGCCCCCGCCCCCCTCCTGCTGATAAGTTAAACGCTAAAAAAGGCAGGTATTCTTATCATAATTAGGCGATTAATTCTTAATTTGGGGACCGTTTGACCCCAATCCCCGGACATGTCGCCCCCGGCGTTAATCTCCGTTTCCGGGGCCCCGACATTCCAGCAAGTTAACCTTAACCTTACAAATTAGCCTGTCTCTATCTAATTTAACGGATTATCTCCTAATCATAGGCCCTATATTTATTAGTTACATTATTCCATTTTTCTTTTCTGCTCGGAATTACACGAAAAATTAACAATGTGAGGCGCCGTCCCCCAAGGCGTTTAATTATATTAAAATGGTTGGGCATGACAATGAGCGCGTATTCGTTGTGGCATTTTTATTGCCATGACGACTTAATTGGCTTTGAATACTCTCTAATTAAAAGTATTCAAAATTAACACGCCAGACAGAAGCTTCCTGCTGTTGTTCAGAAAATTAAAACTTTAGTTCAAAATATATAAAATTAAAAATATTTTTGTTCAATCAATTGCTGACTGAAAATTCAAAACAATAATTTTCTTGGATTTAAATAAAAATACATTTATTTTGTCTAAGAATCAATTTTAAATAAATCCTTTTAATTCAAAATGTCTTCGTCGACTGCCGAACTTCGGCCAGAAGGCCAAAATACGGCGGTGGTCATCGACCAACAGCGGCGGGAGAAAGACCGGCCACAAAATGGTGGGGGCGAGGGGAAAATGGCCGCTTGGGCGTCTGCGAACGCCGACGACACGGAGCCGTACGGGTAAATTAATTTGGAATTGGGAAAAGCAATTTTATAAATAATGTTTAAATGTTAATAAATTGAAATAAAAACTTTTGCTTAGACTCTGCGCACAAATTCTGATCATTCTGAGCTACGTGATTACCATTGCCACCTTTCCGGTCTCGGTCTTTATGTGTATTAAAGTAGGGAATGCTCCGAAGTTCGAACCCTAACCCTAATTTTGGGCCAATTTTGACAGATTGTCCAGCAATACGAACGCGCGGTGGCCTTTGGAATATTTTTTTTTGTTGTTTAAACATTTAAATTTTAGGTGATTTTCCGCCTGGGCCAACTGAAAAAGGGCGGGGCGAAGGGACCGGGCGAGTGAATTTTCTTTGGAATTATTTTATTTAATTATAAAACTTTTCCAATTTATAGGCTTATTCTTTGTCATTCCGTGCATTGATGAGTGAGTTTATTCTGTCAAATGATAAATGGGGAAGAATCGGAAACTTTAATCATTTTATTGCATTTAATTCTTTGGAAATATTCATTCAAATTTAAATTTAACAATAATGGATATATTTAAAAACATTTTCAGGTACCGAAAGGTCGACCTTCGCGTGGTGTCATTTCAAGTGCCGCCCCAAGAAATTCTTTCCAAGGACTCCGTCACCGTTGAAGTCGATGCCGTCGGTTTTAAAATATTCTTTCTTAATTTTTAAATACAAAAATTCTTTTTTTTTTTAAATTTTATTTTATAATGAAAAAAGTTGTTTTTCCCTTTCATTTGTCAGGTGGTTTATTTTCGAGTGTCAAATGCCACCATTTCCATCGTCAACATTGAGAATTCGACCGGTTCCACCAAATTGTTGGCACAGACGACGCTGCGCAACGTTTTGGGCACCAAAACTTTGAGCGAAATGCTCAGTGAACGTGAACACATCAGCCATCAAATGCAAGTGAGCAGCACGCCGTCCGTACACCCAAAATTGGCATTTAAATCCCCCAAAAATGCTTTCCGAATTCTCAAAAAGGCTTAATGCAGGAATCACTGGACGAGGCCACCGAGCATTGGGGCGTGAAGGTTGAGCGCGTGGAGGTGAAGGACGTCCGCTTGCCGCGTGAGATGCAACGCGCGATGGCCGCCGAGGCGGAGGCGGCACGCGAGGCCAAAGCCAAGGTTCAAAATGCTCAGAAACTCCGCCAACTTCGGGAAATATTGAATTTGCCGAGGCATCGTTTGGTTTACAGCTAATTTGTAGTCTGGCCAATTGGTGTTAGCTCCGTTCACTCATTAACGGAGAATCGATGCGACTCTAATCGATTGGAATGGAAAATGATCGGAATTCCTGACTTTGGGTTTGGAATTCTAATCGGAAGGACAATATGTAAACGCAGTTTTGGAAATAGCTCCTTTAGGGCTAAAGGAACATATCGATCGTCACTTTGACTCAATTAGCACAGATCAATCAGTGCACTAATTGCAGGTGATTGCAGCTGAGGGCGAACAGAAGGCGTCGCGTGCGTTGCGCGAGGCGGCGTTGACAATTTCGGAAACGCCGACGGCACTTCAACTTCGCTACTTGCAGACGCTGAACACAATTTCGTAAAAAACAAAAAACATTTTGAAATGAAAGAATCGCAACATTTCCAGTGCCGAACACAACTCGACCATCATTTTCCCGTTCCCGATTGACATTCTGTCCGGCTTTTTGCCAAATGCTGCGCGACCTTTTGTGGCACAGAGTCCACAACAACAGGTGGGCCGACACATAACAAATCAGTGCCGTTGATCTTTACTTTTTGATGGAAGGGCCGGCAAAATTTTAGACCAAAGAAAATTAAGCAAAATTATTTTGGATTATAATCATTTTTATAATAATAAAATTCAATTAAAAGTCTCACAAAAACAATGAAAGGTCAACAATTTCATTCCGGAGGCGGAACAGCGCGAAGCGGCTTTCGCACCCTAAGACAAAAGCGGTATTATACAGAGACTTGCGATCCGGAGAGCCAATGTTTTGTGATCAAATTCAAAATTTCCTGATCTGACCGAGTTTTCGGGGTCCTCTTGCTCGTCTTCGGGATAACCTTAACGCCCCGGGGGTTTTCATTTAACAAATCCCACAATTTTCCGTTCAAATTAAATTCAAATCCGAGCAAAAGGCCACCAAATTTGGGTCAATTTATTGTTCCAAAGTTCATTGGCTTTTTGTTGTGAAGTTGTTTTGTCAGTGCTTTCATTTAACGCTGTGTAAATGTCTGGTGCCGTATTGTGTTCTGTTCCAAAAAATGGTCTAATTTTGAATTTTGTGTCTAAAAATTAAAATCCAAAAATTTCAGGTGCCGTTGTCGGGTGGTGAAGGACGGCACAATGTCCCCATTAATTATGACTGAGGAGAGAAAGGGGAGGGCCTTTTGGTCATTTGAAGAGATCTACTAATTGCGATGATTTTACTCTGATCACCACACATCGTGTTCAGTAATTTTGATGCTTAAAACTTTGGAATTCAACCCGAGGCTTTTTTTTGGTTTTTCATTTAAAAGAATGGACATTGTCAAGCATCATTTAATTAAAAAACAGATTCAAGTTGAATATTTTCTAAGCTGGAAATTTTGATGAATATAGACCGGTTCGGTTTCGGATTATTACATAAGAATTGGGAAATAAAATTCTTTAGAGTTTGAAGCTAATGGCAATTAATTTTAAAAATTTGTTTGAAAATTTTTTCCCCTTTAAAGTGCCGATAGCCCCCGCACTTTAGACCAAATTTTTGAAATTTTAATTTCCGAGGGACTTTTGCGGACGGTTTAATTTGAAAAACA
>MEIZ01000031.1:287458-299170 GCA_001723225.1 Globodera ellingtonae | reverse complement strand
AGCCCCCCCCCCCCCGCCGCCAACAAACATCCAGCAAAAAAGAATATAAATGTTGGGGGGAGGGGGCCGTTGTTCATCGATGGTCAGAGAAAACTGTGAAGACACACAAAAGGGGAGGACGAAGAAGACACAGAAAGTGAAGTGAAGTGCAGCAACACAAGCACCACAAACTAATTGAAAATTAAATTAAAATTGTTGAAAAAGTTAATAATTAGATGCGAATAAATGTTACAACCATAATTTATTGCGCAAATGTATGGCAGAATGGCCGTAATACTCTATTTATCAGGAATTTCCTGATTTTCCATTGTTGCCTAATTTTGCCTGATTTTTTAAAAACTTGGAAATTTTCAGGAAAATGGCCTATTTTCATAACATATATCATTAAAATCTTCAAAAAAAAATCCCCGGCGCCGCCGGGTCCCTCCTATTTCTAAAAAGCAGCGCCTATCGGCACCGCCGACCCACCCGCCCCAGAAGTTAAGCAGAATTCGCAAAAAAATTACATTTTTGAAAAATCGTAACTCGTCGTTGTCTGCTCATATGCGGTTACTGTCAACACAAGACAACTTTCGTGTGAACTTCAGTGTTCACTACCATTGTAGCCAAAAAAAATTTTATAGAATCGATATAAAATAACAAATGTTTACACTTTTGAAGATATTTGCGCAATACAGTTATATTTGTAGCATTTAATCGCAACTAATGCTTTCTTTCAACTTATTCAACAATTTTAATTACATTTTTAATTTTTTTTTCAAACAAACCCTCCGGAAATCCCCGTCCGCAAATGTCCGTCCGCAAAAGTCCGTCCGCAAATGTCCGTCCGCAAATGTCCGTCCGCAAATGTCCGTCCGCAAATGTCCGTCCGCAAATGTCAGCTCGCCGTTTCGATGTGTTGTTTGGGCATCATCCCTACCAATTATCTGGTCTATGTTCAGGATTAAATTCTTTATAAGGGAGGGTCGGATGATCAGCAGATCACACAACCCTTTCTTGCCTCTACAATTTTGTGAGTTCGATTCGAGTAAAAATGGCTGAAATTGTTATGCTTCTTGACATTTTCAATAATTTTGGATATCGCTGAGAAGCAACGGGATTTAGAAGAGATCTGTGCTTTGTAGCTTCTACGATATCCGACCGGAGATTTCTGAGCATTTTCGCTTAGTCTCTTCATCCCCGAAGGGCATTTTCCCCGACCAATCGGGGACTATTCCCCCGCCCGCCACCCCGACATTTTTCGTAGGCGGGCGGGGGGCCGGTCTCCTCCGTCCCCGATTCTCGTCGTCCCAAGTGAGAACAATGGCGCAAGTGAATGGGTGGTGGTGGCCCATTCATGAATTGGTTAGTGTCCGTTGAAAAGGAGTCGGGCCCGTGCAGGACGTCCATCAGTTTCGGAAGATACAAATCAAAATGAGAAAAAACCTCAGCCAAAAACTCTGAGAATTTGCAAAATAATTTTCATTCAAAAATCTAAAAAATTTAACTTTTGGATTTTCAGCTGAACTCTCAAATATTTCAACTTAAGCGATAATGTCGTCCAGTCGGCTGCTGTTTCCGTTGGCTTTGCTCGCAGCAAATTCATTTTTAGTATTCGCAAATTGCGACGAAACCTCAAAAGCCGCCGAATTGGTTCGTTTGTTCGTTCCCAGAATTTTCCTCGACATGAAAAGTTTAAAAATTAAATGGCCAAATCCTTTTTTAACCATTTTTGTGCCAATGAAAAACATTTTAAGACCGCTCGGTCTCGAAGGTCGGCAAAATGTTACAATGATGTGGACATAGCAAAATACCGTAATGGCCTGTCCTCAATGTTTTCGTTCCAAAACGCATTGCGCGAGCCGTCGGTCGGCCCGCGTCATGTGCGACAGCAGGTGAACCGAAAAGGAAACGCTTAGAAACGAAATTAAAATTATTTATTATTTTGAAAAATATTTAATTTACAATTTCTTTGCCCAGCCAGCCAAAATGGACGGCTTTAGTGCTTCCACCGGTGCCGCTGCCGGTGCCGGCGGATCCGGCAATGTCTATTGGATGTCGCCGGACCCGAACTCGCCAGACCTGCAGGCGTGGACGGGCGTGAACGGCGCCGCCCCTGCAGCAGGCGCACCGCAACCGATGGGGTGAGAGATTTGCCCCCGATCGTTTTTTAAATTTATTTTTACAATCCCCCAGGGCTTCTGCCTCGGGCGGTGCCGTTGCCTCATCGCCCTCAGTGAATACGTACGGCATCCCGCAGCAGCAGCCGCTCTCTGCGCAACAACCGCCATCACAACAACCGCAACAGCAGTCGATGGCCATGGCATTGTCACAGCAACAGCAACAAGTTCAGCAGCAGCAGCAGCCAATTTCGATGATGCCCATGCAATATCAGCAGGTCACGTGAAAAACAGCTCAATTGTAAAATGTGTCTGACTCCAATCATCCGGCTCTATGAAACAGTACTGAAAGATGTGCACGGTCATTCGGAGGACGAGAGCTGTGATTGAACACATGCGCACATCTTTTACTAGTTTAACTAGGGTTGTGCCCCGACCAGGGATGGACGTGATCACGGATCACGCCTCACGGCGTTTTTGGGGGTCCGTGTTCACAGGTCACGGATTTTTTTTTTCGATCACGTTCATCCCTGGCCCCGACCCCGAGGCCTTCGACATTTTCCCCCGACATCCCGCCCCCGAAAAACTCCCGACACCCCGCCCCCGAGAACCTCGGCCCAGAAGGGTCGGGGCCCAATCCAAATTTTAACTGTTCGTCATCATTAGGGCGGAGCATATGGCTATGGTCAACAAGGCTACGGTACCGGAGGAGGAGGAGGTTACGGTAGTTCCGGTGGTCAAATGCCGATGTCCCCGTACTCGTCCTACTTGGAGAAACAGATCAGCACTTATCCGTATGCAAATTTCCGATTGTGTTAGGAGACAAAATTAAATGACTAATTTTAAACTTTAAACAATTTGCTAATGTCATTCCGAACCTTAAGTGTAATGATCTACACCCTATCGGAGTGTTTACCGTGCCAAAATGCCAAACGTTTCCTTGCCGTCCATTACCCGGACGTACGTGCCCATTACCTGGAGCTGTCCGGCAACGAACCGTGGCAACAGCAGCTGCAAATTGACCTACAATACCTAACCGGGGTTAGGGCAAAAAAAACAATTCAGGAATTGTGTACTTTTGTGGAAGGCGGTAACTAATTAATGCCTTTCTACCCGCCCGGATTTTCCTTAAAACGCTTATTCCAAATAACTTTCCCACATTATTTCAGGCCATCACTTTTCCATACATTTTCGTCTGTGGCCAATACATTGGAGGTCATTTTTTAGAATTTAAAGACGAATTTTAGTGGAACTTTTGCAGGCGCCTCTGAACTGTTCGAACTACACGAAAGCGGTCAATTGCGACGAATGGTCTCACAATGTTTAAAGCCGACGACACCAAAATGATCAAAATTGGCGCTCATTTGTTGTTAAATTATTTTGGTGATTTGTACATTTCTCGAACATTGTATCCACAAGCGATATTGGCATTGATTTCAACCAAACATGCACGAAAAGATAAAGCAATTAGTCCAAAAACACTGCTTTGGCTCGAAAATGAGGGGAGATTTGTTGGACTAAATGTTCGAACTCGGGTTCGGGGTTCGACATTCGCAATCCGAGCTCGGATTCGTGTTCTACGTATATTTTTGCCCTAGAAAATATGTATTTTAAATTCGGGACCCCAATTCCCGAGGATTGCCGGCTCGAGGAACTTTCAGAGCCGTCGAATTGTTAGACATATTGCTCTCGCTGTCTGTCACACTGCACATTTGTCTGCCTCTCTCACCTCTCGTCTCTTTTCCTCTCTATTTCCTCCACTATTTCCACACTTTTGTCGTTATCTCTGCACTCGTCTGCTCTTTTTATTTTTAGAGTTTTAGACCCCATACAATAAAAGTATTCACCAATTCCATAAATTGACGACCATTAACCGCTGAAGGTCATGTTGCTGTTGCCGCGGGGTGACATATATCCTCATTTAGTATAAATGAAATTTTTGGAAAGCGGTCGGGGACGCCCGACCGCGCAAACGAAAAATTTACTAAAAGAAGAATTTTTAAAAACCATCTTTTGGTGGGCAGAATTTTAGTCTCGATCAAAACCATTTTCAGGTGTGCACTTTTTGAAAATTCGGAAAATCGATCTTCAGGGTGTGCGTTTTTCGTTTTTATTGCATTTTTCTTGAGTCTAAAGTAGGCGAATAGGCTGCTACTTTTAGGTAGTGATCGGCGGGAACGGGATTCCCGGTTCCGTTCCCGTCTTTTTTGCCCAGCGGGTTTTACAGAAACAGGAAAAATACTTCTGCATTGTATAAAGTTTGTGCTACGCAGTGACTAAACTATTAAATTTAAGTTTTATTGCGACGAGACTACTTTATTTTTATCATATTTTCAATTTTTTAGCATTTGTGTTTAATAAATATTATTCATAAAAATGGCGCAACAACAAGCGATAACGAAGAAGCGTAAAGCTGTGCAGGACGGAATTTTTAAGGCTGAGCTGAACAACTTTCTCATGAAGGTTAACAAAATTACCAATTTAACCTTTTTAGCCCCAGTCATCTACTCCTCATGGCTTTTCTCCATCACATATATCGATGTAGCTTTCACAAAATTAGAAGCTAATGTCGAATTTACGCAGTTACCGATTTTACTTTAAGGAATTGGCCGAGGACGGCTACTCGGGCGTCGAGGTACGCCGCGCTCCATCTCGCACCGAAGTGATCATTATGGCAACGCGCACGCAGAGCGTGCTCGGCGAGCGCGGGAAGCGCATTCGCGAGCTGACCGCACTCGTGCAGAAGCGGTTCGGCTACTCCGCCGGACAAATTGAGGTTTGTTGGGGGGTGTCTTCGTCAAAACTAAATGCCCCCCTAAAAATCGATTTTCTCAAAAACGAAACTAATAGGGCAAATGTTGGCACTGGGTATGTGTGGATTTTTCAACAAAGAACTACAAATTTATAGCTCTACGCAGAGAAGGTGTCCAGCCGAGGACTGTGCGCGGTGGCCCAGTGCGAGTCGCTGCGCTACAAGGTATAGAAATGTCGTTTGAACACCATATTTGGAAAAACTTATTTTTCGAATTGGGCGTAATCCATTTCATCAACTCCTACCTCATCACCAACCAAGACCGTGCAACTTGCTTCAACCTTAATCGATTCAGAAATTCTTAAAGCCACTCGAAAGATCTAGAAGAGAAACTGACATTAACTTTTTTGATACTTGTCCAATCACCTTCGAGATCTTTCGGGCGGCTTTAAAAATTCTGAATCGGTTGAGGCTAAGCAAGTTATAGCCCCGGTTTGGTTAGTTATGAGATGGGGGAGACCCTTTGAGTTTATATAATTTTTAACGATAGCTCAATCTGTTTCGATATCGAGTTTTAAAGTCTTGGAACTGTTAGCTTTTCCCCAAAAGTTGGTCGGTGGTCTCGCCGTGCGTCGCGCCTGCTACGGCGTGTTGCGCTTTATCATGGAGAGCGGGGCACGCGGATGCGAAATTGTGGTCAGCGGCAAACTGCGTGGCCAGCGTGCCAAGGCGATGAAGTTTGTGGATGGCGTGATGATCCATTCTGGTCACCCAGTCATCGAGTACATACAGGAGGCGGTTCGCCATGTGCAGATGCGTCAAGGTTTTTTTTTTGGCGACATATGTGCGGATCCGAACAGTTTGGCGCGATCAGTTATAACATAATTGCTAGGAAAGCAGGTCAACGGCCTCATTTATCAGTGAAAAAAAATCAATTATGCTAGGAAACTGGCCGCCTGTTGGATTTTTCTGAACTTTTCGTTTTTGGTGGAATATTCGGTGTTATGGTCCTAAAAAATGAAAATATTCGTTTTTTCCATTTTCTTCCCTCCCAGGAGTGTTGGGCATCAAGGTGAAGATTATGTTGCCGCATGACCCGAAGGGGCAGCAAGGACCGCGCAATCCGTTGCCCGACCACATTCAGGTGCGCACAAATATAATTGAAAATAATTTCTGGGTTTATTTTTTTTAAGTCATGAGATCATACCTTACCAAGGATTGAATTAAAAAAACTGTGTGTTGTAGATTGTAACCAAAAATCCAACCCATTACCGTTAGGCTACAATCGCTTCCATTTTTTAAATTCATTATTTAGGTCAAAGAGCCGCCCATCGACGTTGTGCCCACCACTCCGTACTCCGAACATCGCGACCAGATGCCCATGCCCATGGGAGCGCCGCCGACGGCGCCACAGCTTCAACCTCCAAGTGGTCAAGTTCAGCCACACTTCTGACGAGATTGCTCTGTTATCGTCGTTGTTGTGGAAAATTGATGATGATGAATTAAGGACGATATTTGTTTTATTGTTCCTTTTAAGCGTCATTTTTTGTTCAGCTAAAAATATTGTTGTTTGTTGGACTTGGTTTTGATTTTTTGATAGAGGCTAGAGCATCGTATGGGGTTATGGATGGACTTCTCGAAAATTCAAATTTAGTCCAAAGCCTTAGGCTGAATCTCATAGCCATTTGGTCGCTTTTTGCCTTCTGTTTTGTTGCTCATGCCATTTTCCGTTAGATTATTCATCCTCAAATTTCCTTTTAGTCATATTTTTTTGGCGATGAGTGGCGGTGTCTACGGCGGAGGTAATGTTTCTTGAGTTTTGTACCATTTCATTTGCTATTTCGTGTAGACGACGTTGGTGCGCTGGTGTTTGACCCTGGTTCGCATAGGTAAGGGGGCGGGGTGGAATTATGAATGAATCAGCCGCAGAAGTTGCCAAATATTCTTTGGTCAGGCAATTGTCATGTGGCCAGAATCAAATAAAACTTCTTACCAAATTGAGTCGAGACCGATCCGGGGGCGTAGAGATTAAACGAAGTTCCAACACCACCAAATTCGTTTTTTTTTAAAGTTTCCGCGTTGGCTATGGCGGCGAGGAATTTCCGCGCTACGACATTCCAGCACGCATCGGCGTCCGTCCATTGCCCAATGTCGTCGACGATCCGTCGTCGCAGACGACGACTGACGCGACCATCGAAGAGGTGGCCACCGGACGCAAGCAGCAACAACGAGATGGCATCAAGTTTGAGCAGTACATTGGCACCACCAAGTTGAACCTGCCCCGTGCCGACATGGAGGTGAAGCCGTACATGCGAGAGGGCATGGGTATGTGTGTGCGGCAATGAGAAGTTCATAACGTTTTTGCACGCCTTTAAAATTACTGTTTTCATTAGGAGAAAGGGTAGTTTTTACCTTTACTCATTGCATTTAGTGGAGGATTGGGATTTGTTTGAGAAGATGCTTGACTACATCTACGGCCCTTGTCTTGGAGCAGGCAAAATTATAAAATGTGTTCTTGAATTTTTCTAAAATTTTTATCTTCAGAGAGTCGTGAACATGGCGCACTCTTCACAGAACCACCGGTTTTTGTATATAAATGTATGTTTTGAAATGTTTTCTTAAATTTTAGTGGAACCCAAAGGATAAACGGCAGCGCCTGACGGAGCTGGTGTTCGAAAAATATGGCGCGCCTGCCTACTATTTGGCCAAGAATGCTGTGCTGGCGGCGTGTGTATTTTAATTCATTAATTAAATTTAAAAAAACCCTTACGGCTCAAAGACATTCGCTTATCTCTTAACTTTTTCAAGAATTTCACACATTTTAAAACTTGGTGTGAATAAACGAAAATTTTTCAAATTATTTGAGTAACATAATTTTTTAATATATTTGATTTGGCAGTTTTAGTAATTTTTGTCGTTGCGTTTGACAGATTCGCCAGTGGTCGCACCGCCGGTTTGGTCATCGACAGTGGTGCCACGCACACATCCGCGGTGCCGGTCTATGACGGATATTGCGTAACAAATTGTGCATTTTTTGTTACTTTTCGGCATTTTGCGATACATTAAAACCAAAAAAAAAAAAATTAGAATTTCTCCTTTTGCTCTGCGGACTCAATTTTAGATAGAAAAATATGCAAAAATAAATAAACATTGTATAAATGTTGCCAATTAAGCTGTGGTCAAATCACCGGTCGGCGGTGACTTCATTGTGGACCAATGTCGAAAAATGTTGGTCAAGGAAGGCGTGGACATAGTGCCCTACTACAAAGTGGCATCGAAGGTTGGTTGACGGCACCCTTCTTGAGGAAGTTTGGAATTTGACTTTCTTTAGAGAGAAGTCAAAGAAGGCGACGCGCCCATTTGGACAACGCGTGCCAATTTGCCGCCGGTGACGCAAAGCTACGAGTCGTATATGAGCACGGTGAGTGTTGGAGTCGTTTCATTTTTGAAAAGGGTTATTTATTGTTTTGGAAAGTCGAGTCCAATTCAATGAAGGCGTTTGTTTTAATTGCGTTCATCATTTCAGCAAGTGGTGGAGGACTTGATCCAGTCCATTCTGCAGCTGTGCGAGGCGCCAATTGACTACGAGTTTATGGACAAACTGCCGGCGGTGCAATACGGATTTCCGTGTTTGTACCAAAATTTCGAAAAATAGGACGTAAAACCAACCATTTTTGCTTTACTTCAAATTGTTTAACGAAAATCGTGGCATTACAACATTTTTTAAACTTTCTTCCAAAATATGAAGACACCCAAAAACCATTTGGCAGGTGGCTATCGACGCGATTTTCACGCGGAACGCGCCAAAATCCCGGAGGCGTTGTTCGACTTAAAACACGCGGACATCAGTGAGACGGAACGTGCCACGCTGATGAGTGTGGCGCAAGTGGCGCTCACCTCATGCAACACTTGCGACATCGACATTCGGCCGGCATGTTTCACATTTGGCACTCACAGATTGGACAATTTCAATTTTAATGAGGAAATACGCAAATTGTTGGAGTCTTTTAGGATCATCACCAAATAATTTTGCCTGGGATTTTGATCCAAATTTTTTGACGGTTGTGAGCATTTTATTTTTTTATTCAAACATTTAGTCGCTGTACAGCAATTTGATCGTCACCGGCGGCAATTCGCTGATCGTCGGGTTTACTGATCGGCTCAACCACGACCTTGCTCAGAACTGCCCAAGCGTGAGTATTTAGCCCAATAGTCCAGACCAGGGGCCTATTTAGTTGTATCGTATGTGGTTTGGTATCATATATAGTAAAGAAATTGCCTTGCGCTGCTTCAACTACTAGTAATTTGTGGCACAGAAAAACACTGTATTTAGACAATTATTTAAAAGATTTTTTCTTCTACATGCTTCCTATTTCAATAGCAGAAGCATTCATATCGTTCACCTACTTTTTAAAGACCATCAAAATTCGAGTGTCTAACCCGAACTATTCGACCTCGACGGAACGTCGCTTCGGCGCATGGATCGGCGGTTCTATTGTCTCCTCGCTGGGCACCTTCCAACAGTTATGGATCTCCAAGGGCGAGTACGAAGAGAGCGGAAAGTCCATTGTGGAACGCAAATGTCCCTGACCCCTCCATTCAAAGCGTTCAAATTTTCATCAACTTGTTTGCATTAATTTTTGTGATTAAATTTTGGCTAGAACACACTCGGCACAATTCGGGATATATTTATTTAGTATGTTTTAATATAAAAGCATTATCAACAGTTGAGTTTAATGAACAATCTGGGGTAGAGACGCATTTGTTTCGGGATGATTCGATTGCCCTATTTTTTTCCTAATTTCAAAAAAAACGGCGTATGCCTGGGCGGGGAATCGGTATGAATGGGGCTTTTCCTTTAGGCGTGCAATTCAAATTCGGTCTTTCCGTTTTACCAATTCTCGAGCTCGAATCGCAACAAACTTAAAATAAAAATGGGGACGAAGACATCTTTTCTTTTCATCATCTGTTCAAGATCTTTGACACGGAACGTCACGTCGTCCGCTTCATGGTGGTTTATTACACGATTTCTTGTAATCGGGGCGACGGCTGCTGTGTCGCTAGCGGCGATGGTTGTTGCTGCTGTTGTGCAAAGTTCCTCCTCAACATCTGCAAAAAAATTTGACATTACAAAAAAACCCTTGACATTGCAGCTTTCAATCAAAAATGTATTTTATCATGTAAAAATGCCCGAAAATTACTAATCACGTGATTGAATTTAACCGAGAAAAAGGCCCAGCGAGTGAAATGGTTTGTCATCTCCTGCGTGCTGCTCCATTTGCATCGCAAATACCCGTACAGATTGGTTGCGGTCATCCCTGCAGGGGTACGAACAAAGGCGTAGCCAGACCTCGGCTTTCGGGGAAAAGGCCAAGCCAAAAAAGTCGATTTTTAGGGGGTGAATTTTCCGTTTCTATTGCATTTGTCTTAAAAAATTTTTTTTTTGCTGGAGTTGGGGGAAAAAGTCGATTTCTAAGGGGGGAATATTTGCTAAGGAAATTGGTCCGAAAATCAAATCGCTGAATTTGGCCTTGGCCCCCCCCCCAATAATTTGTTAAGATTTCCCCACCTGCACCGATAGTCGCGACGACCATCCACTGCCATTGGAGGGTGAGGAAGGCAGTGCACACCAACAAAGCCCAGAAGAACGGCGCGGCCACCAGTGCGGCCCAGAAAATTTGGCGCTCAAACGCGTCGTACTTGTCGGGGTCCTAAGAAGACAGAAATGTTTTTTGTCACAATTTCATAAAAGATCTAAGAATTTGTTAAAATTTCGAAGACCCTATTTAAGTTTGCTTCAAAATCTAAAGCAACGCACATTCTTTGAAAAAAAATCGGACATTTCTTCAGAAAGAGTTTTCATAATTTTACACTGAAAATGTCAAAAAAAAAACCTGAGAAATTTCGAATTTCCAATGGTTTTTGCCGTCCGCGTCCACCAAACTCCACCAGCGAAGGCCGACCATCAGACGGCCCGTCACATTCTTGACGGCCCACAAATCGGCCGAATGAAGGGACAACTAAAAATATTTGTAAATTAGCAACAAAAAAAAGGGATAATGTCAAAAAGCATAATGTAAATTTGTAGTACCGATATGAAAAACTTGCCAGAATTAGAAATTGGATTATAAATGACGCAGAGAAGAAGCTGGCCAACACGTAAAAAGCAATTGCGCCAAAACGAAAGCCCAAGTGGGCCATAACAACGAGGGGATGCCTAAAATAAAACATTAAAAAAATACAAAAGTTACAATTCTAACCTCAAATTCTAAATTTTTTTAAATTTCATTTTCTCAACAACGTCCGGATTTGAGTTTAGTCAAAGCCGAGTCTACTGCCTGAAAACCCTCCAAAAACTTGCAACTTTATGTATCGCAAAAATGTTTACTTGAGCGCTCCAATGCCGGTCAACGGCCTTCTCTCGCCGAAGTCCATTTGTGCCTCAAAGTTGTAGGCCATACACAAGCAACAAAAATTTTGCTAACGAATGCACAACAAAAAAACGGAATGACTAATATCGAAAACGAATTGAAACGTCCGGAGGATAATTTGCATAAAGGGAAAGATTGATTCCGTGTTACTGGACATTTTTTTAAAGCTTTATACAAAACGCCAAAACGCCAGACTTTTAAATAAATAATCGCTTTGGACGGATTATCGAGCAAAGCGATATGTACAAAAAACATATTGAAATATAGGTAAACAGACCTAGGAAGAAAGAAGGCCTCTCCTGTTGCCCTTTTTTATTAATCGATTTTCATATTTTCCATTACATAATACCTACATATGTATTTATGCTCTCACAAATCAGTTATATTAATAAGAAGCAAAATTTTATTTTCAAAATACCTAGATGTAAAT
>MEIZ01000031.1:276295-287397 GCA_001723225.1 Globodera ellingtonae | reverse complement strand
GGGGACACTCTCGAGACCCAACCGACGGACGATTGGCAGCGACGACTATCGGCGGGACCGTCGGACGGCTGGCAGCAGCAGCTGGACGAAGCGAACCGGGAAGAATTTAAGGAATAAAAATGTTTTGTACATGTTACGATTAAATCGTGAAATTCACAGGCACAGGAAAATGCAAAATTTTTTGAGAAATTATAATCTGAAAATTGGGAATTAATCCAAAGAATTTCACTCACAGACTGTTGTTAATCGTAACACGTACACAAAACATATTCTTCCCCGAATAAATGCGGGGACATCCCCGCAGCAGGAAGCGGGGATGTCCCCGCTTCGGCGGCACAAACCGTACAAAAAAATTGGAAGAATCGCAGCAATGCCCACAGTCAGCAAGCAGCTGTTAGGCCGGGGGGGGGGAGGCTGTCCAAACACAGCGGCGGCCCACACTGGGAAGCCTTTGAGTTTGGCTCCGAAAAAGATTTAAATAAATTACAAAAAAAGAAAATTAGCATCAAAAAAGTAAACATTTTTGGGAATTCGAAATATTTCTGTTCATTTATTGAATAATTTACATGGTTTAAAAGTTAATTAATCTAATTTCTTTATTATTTTGGAAAATTTAAATTTAGTAATTATTCGTTTTTTATCGTTCAACAAATTTTCAACACTTTGAAATTTATTTTCTGTTCAAATTTAGCATTTTGAAATTTATTTCTGTTTAAATTTAGCATTTTGAAATTTATTTTCTGTTCAAATTTAGCATTTTTTCTTTTAAAAATATTTCTTTTCCGATTTTCTTCCGTCGCCCGTCGCGTCGCGTAATGTTTTAAGAATTGTTTTTCTGTTATCATTCAGCCAACTCACCTTTCACCATTTTAAATTTGATCGATTCCATCGTCAAAAATGGCTGAGAGAATAAAAAATGATTAAAATGCCTTCGGGGGAAATTTATCGATTGGAAAAAGTGGCCCTTTTAATTTCAAAATTTAATTTTCGAATTTTCAGTCTCTCTGCCCGTCCATCGCCCAATTGAATTAATAAAAAACTATCTTATTTTAATGATTTTTTTTTCTGTTTACAGTTAAAAATGAAATAAATATTATTTATTTTTAATTTCGGAACGAATTTCCTTTTACTTAGAGACTAAACATTTAAAATTTTTCAGACTTTGTTTTTTACCCTTTTGTTTTGTTTAATCCAAATAAATAATTTTATTCCGATTTTTAACCCCCCAATTTCTACAAATATTGGCTAATTTCCCGCCGCCAAATGCTTTGAAATTGCGAGTCCAAATTTATCGGACTTCGTTTTTTGCCCCCCCCCCCGGGGGGACGCCCATTTTTAAAGGCTTTCCCCAAAACTAACGAACTCTCTAAACACAAAAAACAACCAAAATGACTTTCTTTCGTCTCGTCTCTCGTCACCAACCGATCGATTCATTCATTGACGTCCCCCCAAATTATTTTCTCCCGTGACAAACATTTTTTGTTATGCACTAATTTTATCAGTTTTTTTATTATTTGCGTTTGCCGGGACTTTTATCGAAAAAAATTTTGGGCCAAATAAAAAAAAAGAATTAAAAATGGCTGGCTGATGGCTCTGAACCGATTGAGCTGCTGTCTCTTATACACATCTAGATGTGTATAAGAGACAGAACTAAAACCGTGAAGAGCAGAGAAGTCAGAGAGTGAGTGGCTGGCGAACATGCCCTCCCCCTGGGGGATAAAAATGTGCCTCCGGCGAGTTATTCTTGTCCATCGCCGCACACTTAACGGCTTGTTCACACCGGCGGCTAACTTTTGCCCGATGCGTTCCTTCACTTCCCCCCCCCCCGCCTTCTATATTTGGAGTTTCATTCGTTAGCACTTTTCTACGCTTTTCCTTACGTAAAAATCGGTGGAAAAAATAAAAACATATTTTTGGAAAATCAATGGAAAACGCGCTGCTTGCTGTATTTGGCACAAAACTTTCAACAACAAAAAAATTCCTAAAAATTTTATTGAAATTATTTTGTAGCAGAATTTGTCTTTTTTTCTTTCTTTTTCTGACTGTCTCGCTTGTTCCCTCCCGTAACCTTTTTTGTGCTTCTCTCTGCTCATGTTCNGCTGCAGGTGCAATAGGCAAATTTATCTATTTTAACGATTTGAGACTTAAATGTGAATTTTGAAAATTTGTTCATTCGGGTTAGGGGGTTCGAAATATGTCGGAACGGAGGCTAGAACCGGATTCTACGCCAAAAACCCTTAGAACACTTAACTTGATTTAAAAAAAGGGGCAACAAACTCCTTTTCTTGTATACAGAGTACAGGGGATACAGTGGAGGCCTCGGGCGTCTGTTTTTCCTGTACTTTTGTACAGGTACGAGTACAGACCGTCACTCAGGGTTTCTTTGTTCAGATGCTAACCAGATTTAAGCCGCCGATTTACTGGACTGACATTTTGGAAGTGGATTTTGGTACGCTGCCACATTTTATTCCGGCTGACAATGTAATAAACGTTTTAAAACATTTTGCGTGTAATAGTCCGGATGGTAAACTTTTCCAGGTTTACGAAGCGTTCAACAAAGCATCAAACGGAGCAAAGGCAGACCAAAATCAAAACCACGTCAAAGAAATTGATTATCGACCTGGCAATCGTTATGCTATCCTCTTGGTAATTATTGAATAACAAGTAAATTGAACCAAACTTTTTCCCACCCCAGATGGACTCAACTGAGGCGGCTGTTTTCGCTTTTGATCAACTGAATGGGGAATGCATTACCGACCGGTTAGTGTCTTAGAACTCAAAAATAGGCGATAAAAAAGGATTAAAATTTACACACTGAATACAATAATTATGTTTAGGCAGATGAAAGTTGACTTTGGACGCCGTAAGGACTACACTTACTTCAATCGCATTTGGAACCAAAAAGAGGGCGCGACGCCGGCAGTCAATGCGTATGCTGTGAACCATCCAATTCCAACCGGCTTCCCGAATTCGACGGCACAGGACGGTGCCAACGGCCGAGCATTTAGGTTTAATTTAGATAATACTAGCAATGGTAACTCATTATCAGCTAAAATCGGGCAAGATGGGTTCAGTATTTAAATTCATTTAGTTTTTTTTATAAATGACTTCCAAACTGCCTGACTTTTTTGCAAATTGTTCTGTGTGTAAAAAAACTTCTTTTCTAGAGCATTTCCGAATCGCAACAATGTGCCGCCTCCATCGACCTTGTCTATGTCGAATCGCGTTCCTGTGTCAGATCGTTTTCCGGTGTCAGATCGTTTCGACCATAGTAACCAGATTTCCACTTCAAACCCATGGCCCAGCAACAACACTTTCAACAGGTTTATATTTAAAAACAGATATGACCAAAAACAAAGGTTGCTACCAGCCAAATTTAGTTTCATAACAGCTTCAACAGATTCAATTCCTATTTTCCTTAGGGACACTCCGCAGCCACGGGCTAACAACGCCACTTACACCAGGTTTTTGAATTAGTACAAAAATCAATAAAACAATTTTATGACAGGGCTGTGCTCTGTCTGTTTTTTGTTTCTAAACATTCTTTAACAAAATCCGGGTTTTCTTTTAAGATCCAACGTTGCTGGACGCGATGCCAATTCCACAACCACGTTCACCAACAGCTTTGCCAGTCGACGAAGTGTGGTGCGCCCAGTGGAGCGCAGTGCCGGTTTTGGAGGAAACACTTCCGGCTTTGGCGGAAACAGTGCTCGCTTTGGCAATGGCAGTAGCAATGCCATTAACAACGCAAGCAACAAAGGGTTGGTCTAGAATTTTTTGTTTCTAATTTTCATAAAAAACATTTAGCAACAACAGCAACACGCACGTTAAATCCGAGGTCGTCGACAGTGCCAATTCAGCGTGGCCCGTCGTCGACAGTGACAATTCAGCATGGCCCGTCGTCGACAGTGCTAATTCGGCATGGCCCGTCGTCGACAATGGCAATTCTGCATGGCCCGTCGTCGACAATGGCAATTCTGCATGGCCCGTCGACAGTGCCAAACCGGCATTGCCCGTCGTCAACAGTGCCAAACCGACATTGTCCGTCGTCAACAGTGCCAAACCGGCATGGCCCGTTGTCGACAATGGCAATTCTGCATGGCCCGTCGTCGACAATGGCACTTCTGCATGGCCCGTCGTCGACAATGGCAATTCTGCATGGCCCGCTCCGCAAACACAGGTGGTTAAGGTCTCCCGGGAAAACAGTTGTTTTTTCCAAAGGCAAAAACGACTCCTCCCCATTCTTTTCTGTTTGAATCAGACTGAAATTCGAAAAAGTATGGGTAATAAATTCATTTTTTAATATAAAATCCTCAGAATCAGTGGGGAGAGCCTCCGCCGACCTTTTCATCGGCGCCGTTGAGCACCGAAGTTGTGGCAGTGGCAGAGAAAGAGAAGTCGCCGGTGAAGCCATCCAAAATTCTCTTCATTAATGGCATCGAGGACCAGAAGAACAAATTGCCATTGCTTTCGGTTGAGGAGGTATAAGTTAATAAAATTTAAAAAAAAAAGAAAATTTTCTAAATTTTTCAATGTTTTCGTTTGATTTGATGGGTTGGAAAATTCAGGTTGATTTATTTGTCGTTTTTCAGATCACTCGCATTTTAGTCTCTATGGTCGGCAACAACATCAGCATCGTTGACGTGACTCGCAGAAAGCAACGAATGCGCATCAATCACCACGCGATCGTCGAACTTGGCAGTGTGGAGGATGCTCAGAAAGGTGGGCAAAGATACAAAGGGCGATCGCTTGCCAAAAATATAATGCACATAAAAGGATTGGTCACTTTTAGCAATTGAGAAGCTGGACGGGATCACGTTGGACACGAAGCACAAACTGATGGTAAAAAATAAATAAAATAAGCCATTTGTCTTTAAACTGAATTCATTCCTCCTATTTCTGTCTGAAAGTACCTTCTTATTCTTCAGGTGAACTTCAGTATTATGGAACGTTCGTATGTGCCCACCAACGAATATTTGATCCAACAGCGGGACGAGAAGCGTCAAAAGGATGAGCGGAATGCTGTTGCTCAAGAAGGGGAGCTGCCCGTGGAGGGAGAGAAGTTTGGAGCCTCTGTTGAAGGAATGAACGAGTTGACGACGACGGCGGCGGCGGTTTCCACACCAGTCGATAGTCATCTGCCCGTGGAGGGGGAAGTGAACGAGCTGACAACGGTGGCTTCCGCAGCAGTCGACAGTCAGCTGCCTGTGAAGGGGGAAGTGAACGAGCTGACAACGGTGGCTTCCGCAGCAGTCGAGGAGATTGAAGTTCCGCAGCAGTCGAGGAGATTGAAGTGTACAGCTCGTGCTCGAGCGGAGACTTGGCCGTGGTTAGTTTTTTCGTTTTAGTTTGCTCTATATTTTTTTCTTAAGGTGGATGGTGAGGATGAGGTTATTGATGAAAGCGACGATGACTTAGCCTTTATTGTTTGAAAATCCACTTGAGTTTTGGTTAAAGACACGTTTTTATTTTATATATTGTTTATTTTGATAAATTCGTCTCGATGCTCTTGTTTTTTAAGATGGGTAGGTCTCATGGGTCCCAAATTCCAAATCGCCCAAATTATACACCTATATTTTGTCAGCCAATTTTCTGAAAGGGCAACGAGTTGCGCGTTTATTTTTGTACGATTTCTTGCTGCGAACAGTGACATTTAATCGGCAATTGCTTAATATTTACTTTTTTTAATAAATGAAAAGCTTTTCAATGCTAAGCACAACTCGTCATCCCGTTCCCAGCTAACCAAACCAAACTACAAAATTAAGAATTAGGAAAAAAAAAATCTGCTTCGGAGGAAATAGGCACTTAATTATTCCAGAGTTAAGTCGCGCTTTTAAAATCACATATATTTTAACAATTGTTGCTCAAGCAAAGTTTGTCGTACACACTTTTTCCAATTTCGTATCAGTCAGCTGAAGACGCAATAATCGGGAGACCCCTCCGGGGAGTTTACCATTTGGTCCTAAAATCTGATCGGCTTTTTTGATCAGATCTTTGTATTGATTTGATTTGAATGGAAACAGTTGAGTTATCGCGCATAAGTCTTGAAAATAAATTTTTCTAATGATTTGGCCGATTGATTGTGTCGTCCATTCTGTCCCCTTCCCAGTCTCTCCCCAGTGGGTGGGTGGGGCAAGGGCCTTATCACCAAATCTTGGGGCACAATAAATTGTCCCCTCCCTTGGGGACACCCCCCCCCCTCTCCCAATAAACATTCGTCCCCTTAGGGGTATTAAATTGCATTGGATCAAATGAATAATCAAATTAAACAGAGGGGAGGGGAGGCAAAGGCCTCTAGAGTCTAGACCTTTCTCTCGGTTCCCAATTCAAATTTCGTAGCGGTTGCGAATGTGCGGGAAGAAAGCTTTACAATTTCCGGATTTTGGCCTCTCTCGGCATTAACTTTTTCGCCTTTTGAGAGAAATTTTAGGTCCTTTCGGATTTTAAAACTTTTATTTCTTATTTTAAAATAAATTGCATTTAAATTAAATTTTAAATTTTGACGGCAGAACAAACAAACTGAAAATTTCCTAAAGATTTACTTCATGTACTTGGCAAAATTCCTCAATTCGATTTTGTGCAAATTTAAAAAAATTCCATTGCCTTCGGTATTTTCTTCAAAAAAAGATGGGCTTTTTCGTTTTTGCAGTTTCCGCGCAAGAAGACATCCGTTCGTCGTCCCATTAATCCCTTAAAGGGCGCCATGTGTCTTCCGCCCGAGGCGATTATCCGTCGGGCACGAACTAATTGCCTGCGGGGACATTTCCATTATTTTTGCCGGGGAAATGTTCTTCGGCTAACTCAACTCTGTCCGCAAGGGGACACATTTCCTCCTCTTTTTAAAGGCTTCATCCGTACACTCCGTGAAGCCTAAAAGCATTAAAGAAATTTTGCCCTAAAGGAAGGGTTTTGAGAATTTCAAAGTTGGAAAAAACCCGAAAAAATTTCATTATCCTTTAATTAGTCGAAATACAATATACTCAAATATATTTCCCTCGAGGGATTGGAAAATTCAAATTATTAATTTATAAAACACCATTTATTTGTTATGGTATGGTAAAGAAGTCGGAAATACCCTGGGGCGTTTATTCGGTAGGGATGCCATCACTGATGAATTAGTGTTTTTGCAACATTCGTTGGCATCCATCATTATTTTGGGGGTGCCGAATTTGGCACTTCATTCATTCATTTTGGGTCGACGTGAATGGAACGAACGCTCCCCCCCNGAAATTTTTGAAAAGATTGATGAATGGCGGACCAAAAAATGTAATTTAAATTGAATTCAGCGGCAATAACAACGTAAACGGCCCAAAGACCGCCGTCAACAATACGAACACCGGCAACAAGCGGAGAATGGGCCGCAAGAAGATTCAAATCACACGCATTCAGGACGAGCGGAACAGACAGGTGACGTTTTTTATTTAATTTATTTACAAATTAACCTTTTTTTCAATTGCATTTTTGTTTTTTTTCGTGTCTCAGTGGTTCTGTCCGTCGTTCTCTTTTGTGTCGGGTTCGATTCCCTTTGGCGGAGTGACGCTTTGCTGAACGCGGACTTTCATCCGTTCGTTCGGCCAAAAGCACTCCAAAATTGTCATTTGAATATATCTTCCGTTGTTTGAGGCCATTAAACAAAAATGCTTCACATGGAAAATTCAAAAACATTTTAAAAAAGCCAAATTTTTCAGGTCACTTTCACTAAGCGAAAATTCGGCCTGATGAAGAAGGCCTACGAATTGTCGGTGCTTTGCGACTGCGAAATTGCGCTGATCATTTTCAACTCGTCAAACCGTCTTTTCCAGGTAATTTGCCGGTAAATGAAAGTTAATGACCGAATCAATGCCTTTTTTAATTACTTACCAGAGAGGTAATTAGTTAGGTAATTAACACATTTTTGTTGACTTTGAATGATTTTCCAAACACGTTGCCTTTTGTGTAGTATGCCAGCACGGACATGGACAAAGTGTTGCTCAAGTACACGGAGTACAACGAACCGCACGAGTCGCGCACCAACATGGACATTATGGAGGTGGGCGGCAAATTGCAATCCCTCAAAATTTACGCCTAAAAGCTTTTATTTAAACTTTAAAAATTTTAAAATTTCTCAATAAATGTTTAAATTGTTGAAAAAAGTCATTTTCAATTTTCAGACCCTGCAGCGCAAGGAGGGCAAGCAGGGCGTCTGCGTGGACTCCGACGACGACGGCTTCAGCCCCCCCGCGAGTCCATCCGCCGGCGCTGCCGCCGCTGTCGGAGGCGGCGCAGCGCTTGCCAACGATCACGGCGCTGGCGGCGCGAGTGCCGTCAACGGAAATGGTGCCAAAAAATAGAAGAAAAAAATATATTTAAAATTATTTTGCTTTTAATAGCACAAATAAAACAAACAATTTTATTTTTTATGTTTTCAACGATATTTATATTTGTGCCTGTTTTTTAATTTTTGTTAAAATAAAAATATTTATTAAATAAAATATTTTTTTTTAATTTACAGGCGCTTTGGCCTCCCAAATGGCGGCGCTCAGCGCCCCGGGCGCTTTTACCCAATCGCAAATTGCGACGCTGGCGGCGGCGGCACAATACGCAAATGGACAAGGCGAGGCCATCAAATTAATAATTTTAAAATTAATTTCAATATAATTCGGTTAAATTGAATTAAAATTAACAAATTAATTTCCAGGCTCAAGCGGAGGCTCCGCCCTGACGGCCAACGTTCCGTACGCGGACTTCAACGGCGTCCAAAACATTGCGCAACAAATTTTCGGGCCCTCCTCCGCCACAAATATGTTTCTGCAACTGCAACAACAACAACAGCAGCAACAACAACCGCCCAAAATCGTGCATCAGGTGACCCCCCGGGGGCGAAAAGTATTGAAAAGTTCGGCTTTAACTTTGAAACAAAACGAATGAATTAGAGAGAGTCCGAGAAAGGGCAAAGAACGGCAAAAATTTATGATTGCCCAAGGCAACTAACGCCGAACGACGCGAATAATGCGATGATCAGAGAATGAGAACAAAATTAAGCGAAAAAAAAAATTCAAAATTGAATTTCCCGCGCGCAGGACTTCGCGTCGACGTCACCAGCCGGTTCGAACTCGTGCGCCTTCAACAGTTCCGTGGCGAGCGTCTACTCGCCCAATTCTGGCTCCACCATTCACACAGCAGCGTCCATCACGTCCGGCACCGGCGGCTTAGAGCATCAAAGGTAAACAAACGAATGTTCCAAAATTGTTTTTTGAAAACAACGAGTTTCATATTTTATTTTAAATCTCTTTCAAATTAGGTCTAGCCCGATGCCCGGAGGCAGTGGCGCGCTGACCAGCGGGCATCCGCATACGTCCCATCTGCACCACCAGCAGCGTCCGGCATCCACTCCTTACGGCACGCTGATGCCGCAGGCGTCCTGCTCCGTGGCCGCCGCACTGCCGCCCCAGTCGTTGACGCCGCAACCGCACCATTTGAGCATTGGCGGTGGTGGCACGACGCACATGCACGCCTCGCAGCATCAGCAACAACTGCATCACCACCATTTGCAGCAACAGCAGCAGCAAAATCAAGTGGGAACCCAAATTGTTTTATTTGAAAGTGTTTTAATTGTAAATTTGCAGCTTCACGAAAGCTGGCTGAACGAGTATCACCAGCATCCGGCAACCATGCACCTGAAAGCAGAGCCTCCTCAGTCTCCGCCGGCCGAGAAACGGCCCCGACTTGACGCACCTTCGGGCGCCGCTGCGTCACAAACGGAGGCGTGGCGCGTCGCCACCGGCACACCAATTGGATGAGAGCGAGAAAAGAGCGCAGAGAAAGAGAGCAGCGAGAGAGAGAGAGAGAGTGCGTGCGGGCTCAGTGAACGAGAGACAGACAGACGGCAAAGAAACGAGGCAAAAAGCGATTCGACCCTTTGGGTGTACTGTAGCAAACCATTGGTTGGATGTACTATTGTAATCAAATATACGGTGATCAGACCCTCCGCTCCCCCACAAAAATGCGCTCACAAATCAGTTGAACGACGAGGAGCTGTTCGCGCGTGTTCTCTGGCTTTATACTTACGGTGTGCACAAAAATGTGTTTAAACCTTCTTCAAAAACATTTGAGCTGCTCGTCTCAGACCATTTTATATACTCACTCATTTGTATAATGTTGTAGTTTGTGTTTATGCTCCGGGCGTTTGTCCGCTGTAATTTTCTGTCTCCCCCTCCCCCTTTCTACCTACTGTAACTTCCTGCCCCCCACCACCTACTGTACTTCCTGCCACCCCCCCACTCCTGTCTCTTATACACATCTAGATGTGTATAAGAGACAGACATATCACAGAAAGTCAGCCGATCCAATCGGTGGGGAAGTGATGGACGAAGGAGGAACGGGGCAAAAATCGCAAAATCGACTACCCCTCGGGGGTAAATTCCATTTTTTCCTTTCGTTCCCCACGGGCTCATTCCATCTCTTCAATCCGCCCTCAGGCGCTCTAGTGGGCCCCTACGCTCGGGGGCAAGGCACAACTGTGGCATTGATGACGTTGACGTCATTGACGGAAGAACGAAGAGTATAAAATTGGAAGCGAAGGGAGGGGGAGACGAATGCGATTACATCCGACCACAATTCTCTGGCGCCGCCACTTTCTTTCTCTGCGTGGCCATGGCACGTTTGGGCAAGTGCCACTCTCTCATTCTTCCCGCCTCTCTAACTACAAGGCACTCTGACGCGCTCTGGCATCTCTGCCCCTTATCTCTCGCCCATCTCAGTCTTCTTTGTCGGCATTTTGGCCAAGGGCAGAGAGCGTCCGCACTTTTCTCTACCCCTTTCACGTACTTTGGCCTCACAGATCGCTTTTCTCTGCCTGTGCTGCATTCTTCTCGCTGTCGTCGCCTTCCACATGCGCCTGACCGCCCGCTTCTCTGCACGTACGGCTTTAAATATGCTTCTCTGTCCCATAATCTCTGACTGACTTGCTGCCAACCGCCCCCTCTTTTACTGCCAGCCGTCGGCCGCCCAGCAACCGCCCCCCCCCCGCCGGCCGTCCGTCCGTCCGTCGTCCGCAATGAGTCTTTTTTTTCTCGACGGAGGCAACATTCGCATTTCCATCCCATCCCATTCTCGCCTCCCGA
>MEIZ01000031.1:251530-274974 GCA_001723225.1 Globodera ellingtonae | reverse complement strand
AGGGCGGCCGGCTCCAGTATTACCACGAAAGCCTTTAAGCATCAATTCAGGCTCCAGTATTACCACAAAAGCCTTTAAGCATCATTCATCCGTAATTAACGCGTACAATTATCAATTTAATTCCATTATGTAAGACAGACAAAGCAGAGGAGGTATACATATACATACACAACATGTTGATTACAATCGAGTGAGAACCAACCAAGTTTCTGAATTCTTAGGTATTTTTTATTTGTTGTAGCTCTGACAGAATAACAAGCGCAATCGGAAAAGGATCCACCAAAAAAAAAAAATTAATTTATCCAAGACAAAAAGACAGTCGATTTGATTAAACAGTTCCGGCTCAACGACAAAAAATGATAAAAGGAACAGACAAATAAATAGCCCAGTGGGTCGAAGATTCTCACTTGGACAATAATGGTGAAGAAACAATAATGTGGAGAACAACTGCGACATTGGATCGAAATGTTGGGGAAAACAAGGACAAAAATAAATCATCTAAAAACAGACAAAAAAACATCATTTTGATCAGGATTTGTTGTTCTTCGCGCACACATTCTGCAGAAAAAGTGCCAAGTTCTGGGCAACCTGACATCTGGCAATGTCATCGATGACTGGTCTGAAAACGGCACAAATTGTAAGAGATGGAGAGGAAAGAAAGAGAAGCTGAAAAACCAGCCCCCCTCCCTTCTCAGAAACCGTAGCACCAATTTTTAAAAACAAATTTACCCTCCCACCCGTTCCGGAATGTTGTTGACCACCCCAAAATTATGGAATTTTACACGCCTGAAAACGGGCGGGTGAACGCCATTGACTCTGAGAATTGGGTTGCCGCAATTGGTGCCCGACGCCGACATCGTCCCGTGATTCTTCGTGCGATCGCCTACGGCGTTTTTCGTCCCCGCCCCTCCACCCGTCTCCGGCATCGCGTTTGATCCTCCGGTTTGAGCCTGAAGCATTAACAAAGCATATTTGGGTTTCGAATAAGAATTCACATAATGAGTACTTTTAAGCCTAAATGTGATTAGACTCTAATTGGAGTGGTCAAAACAAAACTCTCGCCCATAAATGCGCAATAAATGGTTAAAAAAACTTTAACCAGGGAAATGTGAATTATATGTGTTACGTCCATAATCGAGAAATCATTAAATTGCCGGTCAAAATGGGAATTCTAACAAAAAACCGAATTTCAAATAAATAACCAAAAAAATGCGAAAAGAACACACTCCGAATTTCCCATCGACGGCAATTTCCGCGCGAAATAAACGATTTCCCAATTTGACCGTAACACATAAATAAGTATGGGGGCCAATGGCATACTCACAAAAGCATAATTGGGCTGTCTACAATCGTTTAAAATAAAGAGGAAAACATCGCGTTTTGATTAGCCTTCCAAAACTTTTTGAGTACGCCAAGGGCATGAGGTTGTTGGTGGGGTGGATGGATTGGCTGGCACATTTTTTGTCTCGTAAATCATTTCAAGCGGCGGTTCCCCATGTATTTGGTGATTTTTTCCTGCCCATTCCGACGAGGGCGGTTAGGTCTCGGCTGATGACGATCGTGCCGAGCCAAGCTGGGGTGGCTCGGCGACAAATACATCCGATGCCGATTCCCGTCATCATCGTCACTATCCATCACCATCGCATCATCATCTTCACCATCGTTCGATAACTCATTGGGGTCCCATCGTCTCTTGCTCTTCGTTTTCGCCCTCATTCGCCTCACCGTTGCAGCAGCACTAGTGTTGGCGGAAGTCGACGATGATGACGACGCGTTAGTGGACGAAGACGAGGACGTACCACCAGCACTGCCACTGCCCGACATTTCAACTCCCCTTACGGCCCCGTCAACGGCACGCATCTGCTGTCGCGAAGCGGCAAGGGCACATGCCATCTGCGGATCCTCGTCCTCATCGCTGCTCAAGCAAATTATGTCGAGATCGGGCGGCGGCGCTGCAGCTGACGGCACGCGCTTCTGTTGTGCCAGGGCAGGTATCTGCTTAGGAGCCTAAAAATTAAATGTTCAAAGACACAACAAAAGGCTTAAACAAAGTCGCCCAATTTAAGTGCCCGCCCTTCCCGACGAAGCCTATCGACTCATCAGACAACCTCAAAAAACCACAAAATTCAGTTTTTCTTCATTTGAGAAATTAAACCGATTTCAATTTCCGTCCACCATTACCACCTCAGCTGCGGTGTTCGCCAAGTTCTGCTGCTGTTGTTGATTGTCACCGCACCCGCCGGCACCGCGTTTCTTTGGCGCAGGCATTGTCACCACCATAATGTCATCGTCATCGTCGGCGGTGTTGACACCGCCCGTGCCACCGTCGATTGCATCAAAGGCTGCATCGTCCTCGTCCGATTCCAATGACACCTCCGCTTTCGCCTGTGGCAAGCGCCACGTGCCGTCACGGAGCAGCTCCACCTCGTCCACGCCGGCGCCCACGTTGGATAACACTTGCTCGAAGTAGCTGAAGAGAACAAAGCGATTTTATTTTGGTGATGGTGACCCACGAGTCGATGATCAGCTTGGAGTAGATGGCGTTCTTGTCGCACACCGGACACTTCCAGGTGGGCCGCTTCTCGCACATCATCAGGTAGCTGTTCAAGTCAAAACTCTGCAAATGCGTACATTCGGCGGCCCGCGAGGGAATTTTGATGCGCGTGCGCATGAGCTGAAAAGTGCCGATTAAACTTTTCACAATTTTGGTTAAATTTTAAATCTAAAAAACAAATTTGGAAGGTTAGGACTTTTCGGTTTTTTTACTCACTGGATCCATCAGAGAGATCTTCAACGCGTCCATTTGCACGTCGTCCTCGTCACTGCCGTTGAGTCGCCGGATGATCGTTTGTTTGGTTTTCTCAAGCGGACGGCGTGCGTTCGGATTGGTCAAAATGCGCTCCAACAGCATGTCCGAGTTCAGCCGACGCACCAAAGTCACCTGAAAATTTTTAAACTTAATAACTCCAACGAACACAGATCCAATATAACGCACACAAAATTTCAAAAAGCCCAAAATTTTCATAATGTCCCAACTCACAGTGAACGCCCACGGGCGCTTGTCACCGTTCCATTCAAACTGCAAACGGTGCGGCCGATCACGGCCCCGTGGCGGCTGCGTGTACGGCGTGATGTTCACTGGACGCGGGTAGCGCTTCTGTTCCGCGTTGGGCTTGTTGGTCGGAATGATCGACTGAACGGAGGGAAAGGGAGTTGTTTTTTCTTTGAGCAACATGGCGGGAAAAATAAATGAATTGGTTAGTTGTCAAAACAAAACGCGGAATAAACCAAAGACTACTGACCGGCAAAGTCACTGAGTAGTCGTCGAGCCGCACCGCGGAACCAGGCGGAAACGCGTCCTGCTGCTCCTCAGTGGTTTCCAGCAAAAAGACGCGCAGTTGGAGCTCGTAACTGATGAAAGCCAATCAATTCGATAGTAGAGTATATTACGTACCGAGGCAGCGGCTGTTCGTCGCTGCGGTATTGCACCTTTTGCATGTCGTCGTGGGGTACGCCAAATTGGAGTGTGAAACGACCCTCGCCAGGGCGGGTGGGCACCGCAAAGGACGGCAATTCGGTCATCGGCACAATCACCTCAAAACAAACACGAATTATTTATGCCAATATGGTGATGAACGAAACCCCAGGAATTTAAAAAACTCTTTTAAATGGCAGATTCTCATAGCACGAATTCAAACCTTGATCTGGTCGTAGAATGGCAGTTCAACAATGCGCAGGTTACGCACCAGTTGGCCACCGCCCTGCTGCAGCGGCATGACGGCCGGCTGCTGATGATGATGCGGTTGTTGTGGTGGAGGTGCGGGAGCCTGGTGGTGTACATGTCCAAGCTGTTGTTGTTGACCATTATGCTGTTGAGCAACAGCAGCAGCTGCAGCCATCATAGGATGTTGATGATGCGGAGCAGCTCCGAAAGAGTGCGGTCCCATCGACTGATGCTAAAAACCATAAATCGTATTAAAAATTTATTTAAAAATCTTTCAATTCTAAGAAGTTCCAATCTGGAAACAGCAAATGTTGGCCAAAAAGAAATGACGGAACCTGAAAATAGTGCTGCTGGTAAGCGGCCGCGGCATAGGCTGCGTTAGCCATCAAATGATTGAAGTTGGCCCCTCCACCGCGTGCAATGCCCGCCGCCGCAGCCGCTGCCGACGCGGGATGAATCATGCCGGCACTGACAACGGGCGCTGTCGGCATCGGCGGCAATGTGCCGCCACCGCAGGAAGCAACATACGGCGGCTGTTGTTGTTGGCCGTGCATGGAAGGACCTTGAGGGAGGCTAGGGTCAGAATTGGCTGTTCGATTTCAAATACCAAAACAAAATTTATCATAAACCAAACCTTATTGAACAAATAAATAAAGCTTTTTATCTAACTAATATCAAAGCAAACTCGAATTTGAACTTTTTTGAATCAGGTTTCTACCCAGATTTCCTTCTAAATATTCCAGTTCGCAAGTTTAAGGATTTAAAAAACAGGACAAACCCCACAAACCCATTCCGTTTGTGTTGCTGCTGTTGGTCGACGCGTACGGGTTCATGTTTTCTCGAATGCGATTGTTTGTCTGAATCTCGAGTACTTTGTGCGCAGCTTTCGCCTTAAGTGTGTGATTTACTAAATGTTCAAACAATATCTACCCATTTGACAGCGTTTGGTTACCTAAAATCTTCTGTAAAACATCCTCCTAGAAAAATTCAATTTTTTTTTCAAAACTAAGATAAGATGAACTCTGCTTTCCATCCAATTGATTTAGAGGGAAAAAACCTGGAATTTGGGGTTTGACAACACTGTGAGGGCCCTTTGGACGAGTTCCTGCTTCTTGCCCAACTTTGGATAGTGAAAAATGCTCAACAATTGGTGAAGTTCGTGTACACGCAAATTTTGGACAATTTCCTAAATTAGGAACGAGAAACAATTAGCCCTGAACAGTGAACCCTCTCAAATTCATTTCTGGTTTCAGAGATTTAGTAAGACTTTTTAATTCGACGACTCGCGTTTCACAATTTAATTCTGTGACACACCCACAAACCAAATGTCTCTCTACAGCAACTGTATATAGGGACTTTCTGATAGTGGGTGTTATAAACGTACAAGCCCCAAACAGCTAGTAACTAACTCACAACTCATTCAGAAAATAGCATCAACCCAATAGCAATACCTAGCACAAAAATCCCACTTGAGAAAACCAAAAATGAGCCTTCTCTTCTTTTACGGGTTTCCGTCCAACAGCCGTCCCCGGTGCGCGTGCAGCACACTCCGGAGTTTAGCCAAACCAAATTCGCTCCACCCTCACCTGACACTGTTGAATTTGCTGTTTGGTGAACGTCCCGTTTGTCCCACTATTATTACTCATCAATCAACAGGGTTCGACGAAAAGCAACAAACTTTTTTTTTTGCCAAAAAATAATCAGAAAAAACGAACACTGATTTAAGCAAGCTCTTTCTTCACTGTGCCACACACACACCTAAATGGTTATCATTAGTTCGTGAGCATTCAGCGATAAAGTTCAAAAGGCGAAATGACCTTCACGTTAATGAAAGAACAAAAATATGGAAAATTTATGCACAATTCGGGGATGGCGGAAATTCTATTCAGGCGTTTCATCTTTTAAAATTGCTTCTCTCCTTTCAATCGTTCACTTGCGATACCAAAGCTGCACTCCCTTTTGCCGCTTAATTTTTTTCTGCAGCTGAAGAACCCCGTAGAGAAGCGCCTCTGCTGAAGGAGGACACCCGGGCACATCTGAGAAAGAAAGAAATAATTTGACAATTTATGAATGGTTTGGCCGATGCAGTCCCTTAAAACTTTAAAAAAAAGTGACCAAGCTACGAAAACTGGTTTCCAAAATCAGAAAACGCAAAAAATCACTCACAAATATCAACAGGGATGACACGGTCACAACCGCGCAGCACTGAGTACGAATAATGGTAATAGCCGCCGCCGTTGGCACATGAACCCATGCTGATAACCCACCTGAAATGTTTTAGTGAAAATCCTAAATTTAAGCAAAAATCTGAGACGCTTCATTACTTCGGCTCGGGCATTTGATCGTATATTCGTCTCAGTGCAGGTGCCATTTTGTTCGTGACTGTGCCGGAGACGATGATCAAATCACACTGAATTTAGCGAGTTTATTCCTAAAATTTTTAAAACCCAAAACGATTAAAGGGCAAACCTGTCGAGGCGATGCACGAAAAACAACACCAAAACGCATCATGTCATAACGAGGGGCGGCGAAGTGCATCTGAGATTAAACAAATAAAAACTAAAAGGCAGGCCAATGCGATTTGCCGACAAATTGTTGTCGGTATATCAATTTAAAAATTAATTTTTTTTTTCAAGTGATAAAAGCAAACCATTTCAACGGCGCAGCACGCCAAGCCGAATGTCAATGGCCTAAATTTCAGTAAAAGTCATTCTGTTTGAAGACTTTTATAAAAAGGCCTCAAAACGACACGACACGACTTATGTTTTTGAAAAAGATCGCCGAATATCCCACTGCGAATAAGAACCGCGCAAACTAAAAAATGTTTCTGACCATAGAGAAGCGCGCGAAATCAGATTGATCATGTCGTCCATGCGCATGACAGCGAACTCGCCGGCGGACGCGCCTTCCGGTGTTTTGCGAACGCCCATTTTCTCGAAAATAGTTTTGGGTTTCTGTTCCGGGTACGGATAGGGCAGGTTTGATGAGTTAATCGCCGGCACGTCAGATTTGGCCATCCGACTGCATGCGAAGGTAGCACAAAATATTGAAGGCCGAGAAGAAAACCCGGACAACAGTTTTGTTGTCAGTGCCATTTATTCACCTTAATAAACGAGGATTGCCATTTGTTATTTTCCACAAAATTGTTCGAACTCGGGTCCGGGGTTCGGAATTAGTCGAGAGTTCATATTCGGAATCTACGGCCCCGAAAATTAAGAAACTCCATTTTCTCGACTCTGGAAATTTTTTTTAAAGGGGGGGGGGTATAAATTGAACTAGTACCAAAATTGCAAAATAGGCGCCTAAATATGTAGTTCTAAAATAGGCACAAAAAAACCAAAACAGGCACTAAAAATTTCCATTTGTAGGTAAAATAGAGAGCGGATTTTTAGGGTTTAACCTTCTTTTTTTGCGACAGGGTTTAGCGAGAGAAGCCCAGAAATAGGTTCATTTCGAAAAATTTTTGAATTAGAGCGACTTTTTAGTCCCTAAAAATCCGCCCTCTAGCAATCAATAAAAAAAATTTCATCCACTGTGCAGAGAAAAGCCATGTACTACTTTGCTTTCTTTCTCTAACCGTTCTCTTATGGCGTTCTCTCTCATTTTATTTCAAACCGATGTCTTGGATTTATCTATCAACCAAAACAGGCACAACTGCCATGGCACAACAGAAACGCGTGCCGTCAGTTGCAACGATCGTTATCAGCCGAGACCTAACCGCCCTCGTCGGAATGGGCAAGAAAAAATCACCAAATACATGGGGAACCACCGCACAATTGTCCCAGCGTGTTTTATTAGAATCCAATTACCTATTATGGCAGTGCCCGCCCAGAAATCGATCCAAAAATCACCATGAATTTCTTTCACTTGCATAAATTGGTATGCAATTCACCTTTATGGCAATTGAATGAGGGGACAAAGAAAGGTTAATGGTCTATTTTTACCAAACATATTTCGGAAATGAACACAAATCGTCCTAAAGAATTGCGTGAAACCGTCTCATCTGTTGGAAGTTCAAAACAACACACAGAAATAATTAAAAATAATTCTTTTCTCCAAATAAAAACCCGACAGACAGACGAAAAAACGCTTTGCATATAATACACAACAAATCCGAAATCGTTCCTAAATTGCGATACGCACAAAACGTTCTTGCTAATGAGCGTGCTCCAAGTACTCCGGGTCGTAGTCCCTCGCGGTCGGGTCGAACAGTCGGGCAATGGATTGCGAACACCCAATCCATTCCTCCTTCCAGAAGTACTCGGTCCTGAATGGGAAAGTACATAAAAGCAAGAAGAAACCGATGGTGGTTGAAATGAATTAAGCTTTATTTCTGAAAAAATCCATTCAAATTTCTTTTATTTTAGTTTGAAGGGATAAATTTAAAAATGCATACAGTTAGAAAGAAAGGCTATTAAACCCAAAAACGTACCGAATCAGACCATTCCCTTATTCTTTAAAGGACACTTACCACCGCTCAGGCATCTCCATGCTACGATAATTGACCCTGGTCATGCCTTGGATCGGGTCCTTTTTTGTGAAGCCGTGTGTACAGCGATCCTTCAGCACCTGAAAATGGAACTTTTATAATTATTTGTCCATTGACTTTTTTTTGCCTCTCTTTTTAATTTGTTATTTCAAATCTTAACGATGACATCATCTTTTTTTGGATGCCTCTTTTTTCAATAGAAAGGGTCAAATCCGATTGATTGGATTTTTGCTCGACAAATTTCCCGTGAAAAGAAACCACCTCGTGCATTATCACATTTCGATGGTGTATTCCGTCCGCTGGGTAAATGTACAGCTCGGAGAGCTCTTGGTGCAGTCTGCCAAGATTGTTCCACGCTCTCATCATTAACAATCGTTTGAATGTGAACCTGAATATTCAAACAGTTCACTAGCGAGTAGAAGGCAATAGTGCTTTTAGAGGGGGGGGGGAGGAGGGAGGAGGTTTCGCGTATTCTCCAACTCCCCGAGCAGAAAATTCGTTCGAAAATCCCTTCTCATACTGGTAGCGCCAAAGGCAGCAGTGATAGTCGTCGCCGATGCCCAGCCATTCGTAGAGTTCGTCGCCGTTGTGCCACTCGTAGAAGTCAAGGTTGAGCTGCAAATATTAATATTTGTTTCTTTTTTATCGTATTCAAATAATTTGTTTAAATGACCAAAACATTATTTGTTTGATTAATGCATAAAGCGGTTTTCCTTACGACAAGTGAATGAATGACCTGCTTAATGTCCTCAAGCAGAAAATCCATTTCGCCTGGTGTCTCCCAGTTGTAGGTGAGCATGAAGCAATGCTGTCTGAAGTTAATGTACAAATTTGAGATTTATTGTCATTTTCCTCAATTTAAAAGTTCTTTCAATTCACCTCATATCCTTCAGAAAATCCTTATACGAATTTTGAATGGAGACCAAATATTGCAAATCCACAGCATTAATTTCATCAGCCTAAAATATTCAGTAGGAAATTAGATTTCGCGTTAATTATTTTTATTTTAAAGTCATTTAATTTAATTTTCAGATTGAATTGATGATTTAAACAAATAAATTTAAAAACACCAAAACTGCTAAAGATCGAGATTAGACCGATTTAGCCAAATTCTGAAAACATCGATTAAACAAACGCACATTGCCCCGTTTTCGGATGTTCTCCAGGCACTTCTCGGGCGGGCAGTCCAAATAAATGACCACATGGGGAAAAAAGTGGTTAAAATGCAGTGACTGTTTGCGCTTGAACATGTAATAGTTGTAGTCTGAAAATATTTTCGTGACTTCCGGTAGCTTTAACATTCTAAAAAATGAACATTTAGGCCAGAATATCTCTTAAACTGAAGTTTTTTTTTAAACATTTACATGGTTGGCTGATCCAATCTTTTTCGCGCATTGCATTTGCGAACACAAAATCCGCGTGGACGCAACGCTCCAACACGACACCTTGGCCTTAAGATGCTTATTTATTTTATATATTATCATTTGCGATTTGTCAACCCGTGTTGAGAATGTGTGCCAGTGCGTTTTGATACTGCTCCCAACGGCAGTCGTAGAAACGGTCCTGCATGACGGCTGACTGGTCGTCAGCCGGGTTTCTGTAGAACATGTTGGTATCCGGAAAACGGAAACGTTTTGGAAACTTAAAAACAAATGTTTAAGGAGTTGCATTAAATACGCTCAAACCAAGTGATAATAGTCGCGCATGTCGTTGTTGTAACGGTCTATCAGAATGTCGTCCATTTTGAAGGAAGGCATGTGATAGAAACCCAACTCATCGGCCAGCTCAGCAGCAATGGCCGACTTAAATTGAAAGGCAATAATGGTGATAGTTCCGAATGAAAGATTCTTCCGGATATTGCAACAAAAAGCGGCCGTCCTCGAATTCACTAATTTATTTACCAATCGATTTCTTTCGACCTGTATTTCAAAAGATTTCTAAAAAACGAACCCGTCCCACTCCAATGTTGCTTTCAATGACGATCAGTTTCGAGTTGACATTCAATCGTTTCTTTGTGCCTTCAAAGTGGTGCATGAATTGGTGATACCTTAATAAAAAATGAATACTTTTTTATACATCATCTATGATCTGTGATTTCCCATCCATATAGTTTTCTCAAAAATTGCTTTGTAATTATAAAATCATCGGGTCCCAAATAGACGGGTGTCATAGGCCAAATACCATTATTTAAATTACCCCTTTTCCTTGTAAGGCCAAGGTTCCGGATAATTGTCGGGCAGTTTCAAATCCCATTTGGTAACAATTGTTCGGCATTGAATGAGGCGATTCGAGCCCGAATTGTTTAGGCCACTGGTTAGTCTTGGGGCGAGAAGGCTAAGGACAGATTTATAGGCCATTCAAGTCTTTAAATGCTGAAAATTCTCTAATGTCTTTTAAAAAAAAATTTATTTCTGCAACATATTGTATTTACTTTTTGAAAATTCCTGGACCAAGGTCCTGGTTTGGAGAATTGCCTGGAAACGATTTTTCTGTACAAAGCCAGGGAAAACCCCGGTCATGGACGCATGGACCTGGATTTTTCCAAAAATCAGTATTTGGCGGTGCCGATAGGCGCCCGAGAAAGCAAACTTGCAAATATTTAAAAAATTTTTTTTTTGGCGATCTGTCAAAAATTCAAATCGGTTCAAGTATGACACGTTTTCTGGCCATAATTTTTAGTCGCTTAGCTTTTGCCTTTGAAAGCTTCTACTAGTTGTAAACTTCGAATGATATCAAAAATGTTTGATTTGGTTAGCTTTGAAAGAAAAGTTATAACGAAAAAACTTTAAAAAAAGAAACGAATCGGCCCGGAAAAGTCCAGGAAAAATCCATGAGGTTCCACTGGACCTGGACTAGGAAAAATCCAATCCTGTACCACAGGTCCAGGACGGTCTAGTATTTACTGGACAAACTAATACAAAATAGTTGGATCCGTCCTTTTGTGCCCCCGCTTTTTAATGTAGCTTTTGCGGTCATAAAACTCGCGCATAAATAATTTGGTTGTCTTTGTTTATACAGAATTAATGCGCCGTTCTCATTCTCTACTCTTCTCACTTCGTCCAATCTCCCAAACACTCACTTTCTTCCTTTCCTCCTTTCTCGAGCGAATTCCTTTTCCCTTTCTATTTTCCCCTTCAGAAATATGTAATTGTTTGAAACAGTCATAGTTCTCTTTTCTTTGAGCTCTGTAGCAAAGAGAGAGAGAGGGCAAAAGGCGGAGAAGAGATCGGAAGAAACAGAAAAGAAAAGAAAAAGCGGGTTTTCAGAGTCGCACTTCCTCCTAAAAATTGCAGCGTTTGGTGGCGCCCGCTGCCTTTTTTCATTTTCAGTTCACTTTCTTATAACAACAAATAGGCAGGTAATGCGAAATGAATGAATGTGTATCGTCGTTCTTTCGCCCCTTGTTTTGAAAATCACGAAATTTTATTTTTATGATTAGAGGATACATCTCACCCGCTCTCACAACTAGCAGTGTGAAGATTTGTGTAGGGATCATGGGACGCACACAGACAGACAGAGGTGCTCAGCAAAGATTAAATTTATCTATTCTTCGTTTAGACCTCACTGAAAAATTGTTTTGCTATTGTTTTTAACAATTACCTATCGTTAAAATCTTCGAAAAAATTTTCCCGGCGGCGCTGACCGGGCTTCCTACGGCCCTGGTCTCGGGTGAAACACAAAAATTTGACCCCTAAATTGATTTTGGAGAAAATTTTCTTCTGGAAAAATCTAAGGAAAATGTAATAAACCACAAAAATACACCACTAAAAAGCGACTTTTTTGAATTGCCCCTCCATCCGAAAAAAATTCCTGGGTACGCCCTTGATTGTTCGTAACGTAGTGATGACCCAGTGACAAAGCAAAAAGATGTTTTGCTGCTTATATTATCCATTGTTGGTTTTTGCGATTTTTTTTTAATCGGGTGCACGCTGAATTAATTTTTATAATTTGCAGAATTATTGTGAAAATTGCGACACTTTCCAACTTGCCAAAACGGGTTCGACAGAACGACAACAGCAGCAACAGTGTCTAATAAATTCATTGAATTAAAAAGCCAATTATTCCACATCGAAGATGGTCTCAAAGAGGCAAATAAATTTTGGATTTTAATGTTTATTGAACAAAAAAATGCTTTTTCGTTTATTAGTTTAATTTATATAATTATGAATCGTTTTTTTGTATTTATTTATAAAAATATGTTTGGTAGTGGTTTGAATTGTTCGACTATTTATTCAAATTTAAGATTTTAAATAACATTATTTGTTGAGTTTGATAGCCCTTAGAATTGAAAATGAATAAAAATTCAAACATTCATTTTTCAGTTTGCCGAACATGCGCGGTCAGATCAGCAGTGTGCTTGTTGAGCAACAGCACGCTTTTCCGCGTCCTCCGCGCCAACACCAACAGCAGCAGTCGCAGCAGCAACCGCCGCAACAATGTCGCGTCAGCGATAGTTCGGCCACAAACACTGACGACAACGGCACTGTGCCCAATTCGGGACGGTCAAGGTTTAAACATTGTTTTTGTTCATCGTTAAATCAATTTAAAAGTTTGTTAGACAATTAACGTTTAGCTCAAGCTCATTGGACCGTTCTGATGAGCAGGACACGGCCAGTTCCAGCAGTCCTCAGCCCAGAAGAAACAGCGGCAGTGTTGTCGTCCGCCATGCCAACCATTCAGCCCATTTTTATCAGCTTCACAATTGCGACCTCCAAAAGTAAAATAGTATTATTGTTCTATCGAACGAAAATTTGATTGCAAGGGCGTAGCCAGGATTTTTTCGGGGAGGGGTGGGGCCCGATCCAAAAGTCAATTCTTATTATTGTTTTTGTGCTAATTTATTGCTTCTTTTTTTCTTCTTCCAGTCTTCAAATCCCGGCTGGGAAGCGGCAGGTTTGGGTGCGCCGAGGCCGAAAGTACTCGCCTACTCTTGAAGGTATTTTTTGAGAATTGTAAACTTTAAATTATTTATAAACATTTAAACAAATCAACTCATCCAGGCTTACACGACGAAATTTTGGACTTGTACCATTGGCTGAAACCCACTGCCGAAGAAACAGCTATCCGTTGGAGGTTGTACAACAAAATCAGTCAAATTTTGCGCCATATTTGGCGGCAGTCGGAGGTCAGCATGTACGGGAGTGTCGGTAAAATTTGTGTAAAAATATAAAACAAAAACATTTTTATTTGGCACAGCCACCAATTCATTTTTGCCTTCGTCCGACATTGATATTTGCGTAAAAATACCGGATTTTCGGGTTCATGACGAATTGCCTAAGTTGGCGGATGTTCTACGGTGAGGGCCTAACCAAATTTTTTGAAACAAAAAAATTGTTTTATTTTTAGTGAGTCCAATTCCTTCGAGAACATTGTCATTCTGGATAAAACTGGTAAAATATTTTTGAAAAACAGACTGAAAAATTACCTTTTCGCCCAACTTAGTTACGCAACTGAACTCAAAGTTAAAAAATCGTATTCCACGCTCCCAAAAACCAACTGTTGAAATTTTGGTTTCTAAACTTTAGCCATTCCGATAGTCAAATTTACGGACCGTCAGACACAGTTGAGCATCGATGTCAGCTTCAACTTAGCCTATGTGGCGGACACAGTTAAATGGATCAGACGAAAACTGCAGGAGCTGCCACTGCTGGAGCCGTTACTGCTTTTGCTGAAGCAGTTACTGACACAGAACAACCTGAACAACCCGTTCAACGGGGGCTTACCTTCGTATGCGTTAGTGGTGATGCTCGTCTATTTCCTGGAGGTGTGTTCAACTTCTTATCAAATTATTGGGATTTATTTTGCTTCGTTTTTTTAAGAACATTCGATCTGACAACAAAAGTCTGACGAAGATGAAGAGTACTGATTGCGCATGTCTGCTTGGCCGAAGACCGCTCGGCATTCTTTGTAATGTTGTCTCTAAAAAGTTGATTCAAGAAAATTGTCTCATCAACGCGTCAACTTTCATGAAAATTTCAAAAAACAATCATTTTTGGTGTGTTAAATGTTATTCTAAAGCAATTTTCAACCAATATAATTTGCTAGTCCACTATTTCCTCTACTATTACGGCTACGCGTTGAACCCGGCCTGCTTCGGAATTCGGGTCGTGCCGCACATGGAGTTGATGGTTAAGGAGGAGTTGGTGCAACAGCTTGGTGACGCCAACATGTTCAACAGCGGATTCTGCATTGCGGATCCGGTGCAAACAGGTCGGTGGGCGAGAGGGCGTTTGGTTTTTACTTTAGGTAAATTTTCAGGCAATAATATTGGTCGCGGTGCACACAATGTAGTGGTCAGTGTCGTGATTTCAATAGTATTGTACAAATTTTGCATAACAGTGTGTCAGGAGGTTGTGATGAAATGACCAGGATCCTGTAGTTTAGAATTGTTTTTGTAAACCGTTTTTTGAATCTTGGAATTTTATTACTAGATTAAGATAAGCTTCGCGCAATTTATTCAGGAAAGCAAACATTTTTCAGGCCATCCGGTTTGCGTTCTGCCAGGCCTACAACTACATCATGCATGTGGTAGCTTACTGCACTATGCTCAGCGAGGAGTACAAGCGCTGCTATTGGGGTCCCATGTTGTCGTTGATCATCCAGTTTGACGACCTGTCCATAGTTGCGCGACGTACCGAGAACATTCGCATCGCGCGGGAGTTATTGTGGCAACACGCGGAGAGGCGGAAGAAGCGGCGGCAAAACGCTGTTGTTGGAGCTGAAAGTGGTGATGACCAGGAAGAGGACGACTTAGGCGATTGTTGATTTTCTGTCTGTCCCGGCCTGTTTTTTGGTGTCTTCTTTTCTGAGGCCGAAAGATCGGTAGCCATCTGCTTTAGCGTTTTCGCTGATTTCTGCCCCTTTTGCATGATTTTTTTCGGGAATGTAAATTTTTAACGTGCAAATTTGGACATGATATATTCTTTGATTGCCGAATTGGACAGGGCTGTTTGTTTGAGAAGTGCGAAATTTGTCTCATAAATTGACACGGTTCTTGTTGCCCAAATCAAGATGCTACCGACGAATCGGATTTGAACAAATTCTTATTTGTTCAACCCTCAAGCCATATAGGTAGTAGTCAGTATATACATAGAGAGAGGCGCACTCTAAATTTGGGTTTCCGAAAGCAAGGACCAAAATGAAATGAGAAATCCCTCGTAGATAGTTCCGTGCTGTAGGTGCGCCTGTGGTAATAAAAGAATCTTCCCCATTTTGTTATTTTTACCCCAAAAAGTTGCTCAGCAGAATTGGTAATATGCACCTCTTCCCCCCTTACAACCTTTGTTTCTGCTTCAAGATGATCTAATTATTCCCGGTTTTCCTTCCGGGGTGGATTTTTGCTCAGAATTTGTCCACGGAATTTGCAAAATTTGTGAGGACAATAGTAAGACTTTGCTTTCAGTTCACACGCTTTCCGACATCACATGGGAGGGGTGTACTTTTATAGCGAATGTAGTCCCTAATCAAATGCATAAACAACAAAATACAACTTACACTATTGGTCTCCTCAGCTCACAAAAAATACACATGTACTCAATCGAGCCTATTGTCATACATCGTTTCACCGCTTATTTTTTCCATTTCGAGTGTACATTGTGCTTCCGATCAATTTTCCTATGTATGCGTTACGCCCGCCACATTATGTGCTAATGACACGGATTTGTTGTTTGTTCCTTTTGCTGGTATTGTAAAATTATTGGAGGGCGATCGGGTCTTGCCTATATGTAAAATTAGCTCGGGTCTTGAGAATCCGAGTGCCCGTAAACAATCTCGGGTTTTTTTTATGAAAGGCATGAATCCGGTCTGCGATCTCTACCGTAACAATATCCTTTCGTTCTCTGCCTGATTGTTGCACCGTTTTTTTCTCTTCCCAGCAGCGCCAATGTGTTTCATTTTTTGCTGATTGGCGGATATATTCACGCACATCTATTGACCATGCACATGTATATTTCTCATGTCGCCAATAAGAATGCGCAAAACAACTTAAAAATGCCGTGTAGGAATTTGCCAAAATTTTGTGCCTCTCCATTAAAATTTCACACATTTTAAGATATATTTTTGAAAAAAAATAAGTCTAACTTCCGATTGATAAAAAGGCCTAGGCCTGACTATAAGTAACCTAATCTGAGGGGTAATGGTGTCTTTTACTGGTCCCGTTTAAAAAAAAATTTAATGGAGCTTTTAAGCAATTCTGAGAAGTACTCGGGGGTTATCGAGGTCGCTGATTACGAATATAATATCAGATTTAGCTTATGACGTCATCTAATCTATGATTTCAACATCTAAGATTTCTTGAAAAAAATACAATTTTTTCAAAGTCGCTAAAAAGGTGTTTCTAGGGGGCAATCGGGGGCGTAGAATCCGAATCTGACCTTCATTTCGACCAATACCAAAACCAGACCCGAATTCTAACATTTTTTCAAAATCTCGAGAAATTTCAAAAATTAATTTTGGCTTTAAAATCATTCAAAAAAAAGCACAAAACTACTATAAAACGGTCAGATTCGGATTCTACGCCCCCGATTACCCCCTAGAAACACCTTTTTAGCGACTTTGAAAAAATTGTATTTTTTTCAAGAAATCTTAGATGTTGAAATCATAGATTAGATGACGTCATATGCTAAATCTGATATTATATTCGTAATCAGCGACCTCGATAACCCGGCATCATGTGRTTCCGACAGTAGTTGATTTCGACAGTAAGTGATTTCGACAGTGGATTTCGACAGTGCCACTGTTAAAAATTCTGTAATTTTCCAAGAAGTCTAAAATTCGTATTTTTAGGCATTTCGACCCACGTAAATGATATAAAATCCCTGAAAAAGTAAAAATTCGAACAATTCTAAAAATCTGTAATTTTCGAGGCAAGCCTAAAAATGCATTTTTTTAGCAAAACGGATAACGTACAGGTCTGAAAAGCATTTAGAAATTGAACATTCGAAATGTCTAACAAGTTCGAAACATTTTTTGGAATTCACTGTCGAAATCACTTACTGTCGAAATCAACTACTGTCGGAACCACCTGATGCGGATCCCCCGAGTACTTCTCAGAATTGCTTAAAATCTCCATTAAAATTTTTTTTTAAACGGGACCAGTAAAAGACACCATTACCATCTGAGGCCTAGATCTAAGCCGAAAAAAGGTTAAAAACAGGCAGTAATTGGCGCCGAAACGTGGATAACTTAATTGAAAACCATTAGATAAACTGGGTTGAGGAGTGGTCGTTTTCAAGTATGAGCAACAAACAATATTTTAAAATTGGCGATCTGTATCTAATTAGGGTTAAAATTTCCATTTTAAAAAATACAATAACAAAAAATGCACTCCTAAAAGTCGACTTTTTATAGTAAATTCTAAAATAATATTTACATGTAAATCCCTGAAATTAGTTTTTTTTCTTGACCAAAATTTCACACTTAGGTAAGTTTCGATAATTTTCAAAATTATTTTTTCAAATTAAAGTCGGAGAGCGAACAAATGGTCAATTAAATCCGTGCATTTAAACGATTTGGAAAAAATTAATGTTAAACGAGGAGTTCGAATTTCGGGGATTAAAATCGGTCGCGGCTCAGATCCCATTTTTGAAATTACACATTCAACTCAAACGCGAAAATTGATTTTACATGACATGTGTCTGCTCAACCTCAGCCATTTTTCCTTCGCATTCGTTGATTCCCCTTTCCCACATATGTTTTAAATAGATTTGAGTTCTTGGACGAAATCCCGGGTTTGCTAAAATTCCGGTTTACGCCTATTAAAAATTGTAACTCGATCCCGGGTTTTCCAGGACATTTCCTGTAATATCAATTGGACTTTTCCGTGGAAAATAATACATAATCTTGCAAAGCATCATAATCAATGATGGAGCCGACCATAGCGGAGCTGTCTATGCCATACGATTCAACTGCAGCTACAACATCACATATGACTAATGCGTCCCAGACCGAAATTCGAGTCGAGGTTTGCTGTCTTTTTTACGCAACAAAAATGAAGATTTAATTGGAACCGCTGAATTTTCATTTAAATATTTTCAGTATCTGAAGCATCACTGGACAGTGAAGAATTTCTCGCATTGTTACCAGGAGTACCTGGAGAATTACGTAAATTTACCGAACAGCGACCTGACATGGTCTATCAAAATCTATCCGAAGGGAAACGGCGAGAACAACAAGGTTGCTTGCAGTTTTTGTACTCTTTGAGTTCCATCTACGATTATTTTCAATCAAAAAACGACGATTGGGAATATCACTGGGTTTTATAGTGATGCTTTATGTTCTGAGTTTATTAAGGACTTTGTGTTCCTCTGCCTTAACCGTGTCATCGGAAACAATGTGAAGAGCAACAAAATCGGCTTCAAGTATGCTCTTTATTACTGCTTTTTAGCTTCCATTTTGCAGGATCCAAAAATTTAAACTCCAAAATTTGTGGAGAAAAAAATGTTCCATTTCAATTTTGGGTCTCGCTTCTACCTGAAGAACAGCGAGGGGCGTGACATAGAGATGCGCATCCACCCGAACCCGTCCCATTCGGACTACGTGTCCTACATCAAGCGGGACGTTCTGTTCCCGCAAATTCAGCCAGCCGACAGCATCACCGTTTTTGTGGAGATCGACGTAGCGGTGGAGACGGTGACCACCAGTGTGGACGACTCGTGCAGGGTATAAAGCTCGCTACTTTATTTTAATTCATTTTCGAAATTTTTTCGAATTATTTTCCCATTTAAAATTATATATAATCTTGTTCTGTACAGCTTAGCAAACCGTGCATTTGTGAGCATCAGCTGGGCGACGACTATTTAAAGCTGTTGAACGACGGCGTGCTCACCGATTTCACCATTCGAGTAGTGCAGGAGAAGGACAATGGAAATGACGGCGGTGGGAAGAGCGGTGGTAGCGGCGGCGGGGAATGTTCCACAGCACTGCAACCGCAACAAAATGAGGACGTTCAAGTGATATTTTTATTTATTTTTGACTTACTCCGTTCTCTTCGTCCCTCAGGTGCGCGAGATCCCCGTCCACAAGGCCATTCTAGCGGCACGGTCGCCCGTCTTTGCCGCAATGCTACAGCATGTGGATACTAGCGAATCCAAAACGGTGAGTGTTCTCGGGACGGTGGGGCTCAAATTAAAGCGGGCCATACACTGTGGACATGGAGGGGGGGAGGAGACAGAGTCCCGAGTTCTGGAAGCAATCCATGAAATTTGACCTCCCTTTTACTATACCGAGGAAAAGAAACGAAACTTTTACGGTTTAATCTACAAATTACCAAAAAAAACAAACAACTTATTTTCACTATTTTTGTTTTAAGGGTGTACTTGAGATCAAAGACGTGGAATGCGGGGTGGTGAAGGAAATGCTGAACTTCATCTATAGCGGCAAAAGTTCCTCACCGGAGATCAACGAAATCGCATCCGATCTGCTGATTGCGGCCGACAAATACAGGTTGTGTGGTGCCGGAGTGAACTGATCAGATTTTTTTTTGATTCGTTTGTTTTTTCAAAATTTCGTTATTTTGGGTGTTTTTTAAACTTTTGCCTTCTTTGGTTTTAAATTTTTATTACATTTTAAAATCAAACAAATCGCACAGATTGGAGGAACTCAAAACGCACTGTGAACACCTGTCTCTTATACACATCTAGATGTGTATAAGAGACAGCCACCCCCCCACCCCGTGAACTTTTTTGGTGCACGAAAACAATTTTACTTTTTTGTTACACTCGAAATGTTGTATTTAAAAACAGCACCATTTTTGACATTTATTTTCATTTTTAGGTACGGTGCCCAATTTTTGCGGAAGCGTGTGTTGCAGTTTATTATGCAACATCCGAAGAAAATCACGCAGACCGTCGGCTGGGAGAGCATCATCGGCGACAGCCGCCACCGTCGGCTTGCAACAGACATTGTGGCATCCTTTGAGAAACCGTGCTGATCTGATCGATCCGGTCTGTCCGATCAATCCACGGATGCTAACTAGCTAACTAAATAATTTGCGATTGGAATGTTAAAAATCTTCATAATTTAAAATTTAGACTCGTCAATTCGTTCCCCCCGGCATTAATCATTTGTTATTCTGTTGCCTGCAAGAACAATCCACCATGGCGCTGCTTTCTCTCCGCTTTCTTCTGACCAAATTCAACTGACTTTTCTTATGCAAAACAAACAACAACAAAAAAGATATTTTTTCGCGCTTTGCCCAACAAAAACATTAATTAATTCTTTTTTAAAGTTTGTGTTTGTTATGTTTTTTGGTGGGAAATTCGCTTCAAATTTAACCATTTTAATTCTCAAAAAAGTCAAAAATTTCCCACCATTTTTTCTTCTCTAAAATTATCATTTTTTATTTTGTGCAACATTTAATTAATGTGACATCGCCTCTTTTCATGTGCAATTGGGTACGCTCTGATTTTATGTGATTATGAAAATCGGACAAAAACAAAATTGTTTTTATGATTTTTACAAATTTTGGCCTTAAAATTGGGGCGCACAATTGCCCCCATCTTCCGGTTGCCTTGAGCAATATTTGTTATCGTCACTTTGTGCATAATTTCAAAGAATGCGTAAATTTTGAGCATTTAATTGCCAAATTCTACTCTCGATGTGTTTATGTACTCCAAGGATAACATTTTGGGTTGTTTATATGCCTGATCAGTGATTGATCATTTTTGTGTGTGCGTCTGTTAAGTTAACTATTTGCCGTACGTACAAACGACAGACATTTGTGCAACATTGTCTTCAACAATCGGTTTTAAACGGGGGGCTGCCAATATTTGGTCGATGGGACTTAAGCTAATCCCAGCCGATCTTTGATTAAATAAATTACATTTTGGTGGCCATTATTATTATTATTGGGTAAGGGCCAATTTAATTTTAGATCATTTTTTGTTACATTCTGAAAAAGTTGGCAGCTCCAAACAATTTTTTGGAATTCTTTTTCCGATAATTCGCTTATATTTTACGCTTCAATGAATTTAATTATTTCTTTAATTTGCTCCATAGAATTATAAAACTAAAAGCTGAAAGATTAATTGCAAAGCGTAAAATTTAATTGCGAATAACAATAAAATTGTACAAAATGCCCATTTTTTGGGTGCTTTTTTAAAATTAATTTTGATTATATTTTGTCTTAATTTCTTTCCACCGGTTAGTGGTGTAATTAATTCTCTCCAATTTCCATAAATTCGATTTTGTCCTTTCATTTCCAATCCTCCGACAGTCTCTGCGCCCCGCCCTTTTGCTTTGATTGCGAAATATTGCTGTGTAAATTTAAACAATATTTTTTACACCTTTTTTTCATAATTCCGTTGTTTTGCCAACGTAATTTTTGTTTAAATTCGAATAAAATTGTTTCAATTTTTTGGCACAGATTTATGGCGGGCAAACTTCGCCAACATTCGCTGTCCAGCGTCCGGAAGCTGCAGGAAGTGAGTGGGGGGAGGGGACGCGCCAATTTATTTTATTTTATTTACATTTTTTAAATTATTAAATATTTTAAATATTAAAATTAACGAGCAACTTCTTTAAGCTTCTGCACGACTGCAATTTGCAATTGGCCGCCTTCCGTAGCCAAACGCAGCAAATCGGCACCGGCGCGGACAGTGCCCAACTGCGGCGAGAATTGGACAACAATGCGAAGGTGGTCGAATAAATAATATTGCCTGCCGATTTATTCATGCGATCGATTTACAAATTTTGTTTTTGCTAATTTTTGGCAAATTTTTTCTTTTTAAAAATATAACAAATCTCTGCCGCCATTCTAAAAGTTTTGCCCTGTTTTAATTCTTTGCTTTTAAGGGCTGTTTTCGTGCTTGCGAGACAACCAAGAACAGTGTGCTGCCACAGCTCAAACGGGAAGGTGCTCTTTGATTAATGAAAAGTGCCTAAATTCCCGGCAAACATTTTGACAAATCTTTTTGATTTTCGGTCTGTATGATCTACACTTTCCTGCTAGTTGGATCAAACAGATCGTTTATGATCAAACCATTTTTCGTTGCCAATTTTTCTATGGCCATTTTGACTGATCAGAAATTACCCTTGGATTGATTGGGATCAGTTCATGATCAGCATTTGCAGGATCAATGGGATTTATATAAATCATTTTCCCGCATTCTCAGATTGATCACTATTCGGGGACATTTTTCCTCCAATTTTCATTCCTTCGCAGGAAACGCTTTTAGCCAATGCGTGGTCGGCTTCATCGGCTGCGTGAGCGCATTTTTGCTGGAGATCAAACGTTGTGAGGCGCTGGAAAAAACGTTTCGCATGGACGAGGCGCCGATGATGTGAGTAAATTGTATTAGGTAATTTAGAAACACTTTAATTGTAATTAATTAATATAGAAATACTTTAATTATATTGACTGATCGCATAATTTTAGTGCCGAGCCCCTGGTAGGCCCCGTCGAGGAAATGCTCGAAACTCTGGAGAATCTGATCACCGTGCACTATTCGACCAGCGAAAGTTCGCCCGAGTCGAAGGTGACGCCGCGCAGACGCCGCACTGGCGGATGCCGCCCGCACTGCGCGTGTGTCGACCTGGTGAAGACCAGCTATGCCTGAGGGCATGATCAGCAAAAACTGTGACCGATCACTCATTTTCCCAAACATTTTCATTGATTTGTACATACATATTACCGTAGACTGTAATTACTGCAGGATTTTAAAGATTTGTCCTTTTTTGGGGTATCCCAATCTTTAAAATTTGAAATGTCCTTTAAAGATTTGTACTTTATTTGGGGTACCTGTCCTTTTTTGTCCTTTATTTGAGGTTCTGGAGCTTTTTGAAGAATTTTTGTATAAATTTTGAATAATCTTTAGACGGATCGCCTAAATTGTTAATTTTGAAGCATTTTCGCATTCTTTTTTGAATTTCGCTTAAAAAATGTCCAAAATGTAACAATATTTGTTCATTTTTATCCAAATTATTGTACTGATTTTCAGGATAATTCAGAATTCGCAAAAAAAAATTGCATTTTTGAAAATCGAGGATCGGCAAAATTTTCAAAAATCCATAGGAAAAGCTGCAATTTCCACTCCCGAATTGTTGAGGAAAATTGTTGGCGGAGAAAAATATTATTTATTCCAAAAATAAACATTTTGCTGCATCTTTTTTTTTGTCCTTGATGTCCTTTTTTTGAACATTTTCGCGTGAATTACTGTGTTTTCTGACCTTTAACTTAAACAAGCGTTCCCATTGCATAATAATTCCCCCCCCCCCCCCGCCGACCGGACCAGT
>MEIZ01000031.1:221958-235608 GCA_001723225.1 Globodera ellingtonae | reverse complement strand
ATTGAATATTCACATTTAAATTACTCTTTGAATTGAATATTCACATTTAAATTACTCTTTGAATTGAATATTCACATTTAAATTACTCTTTGAATAGGTTTCTCAGGCTGTTACCCCCCGAAGATCTTCTGTTGGACGATGAGGACCAGCAGGTGGTCAGCTGCTAATTAATTTAATTACCTAATTTGATTACCAATTTAGGAAGATTTGGAGGATGAAAGTGAAAGTGAAAGCGACTTGGACGAAGAGGAGGAAACGGAAGATGAAGAAGGGGGGCCGCTGGATGGCGGGAGGGATGTCGCCATATCGGAGAAAATAATGTTGCCGAATGCCCATGTAAATGATGTGACGGCCGGGGAAAAGAGTAAAGCAAAAGAGCAAAAGGAAAAGCCAAAAAATAAAACGACAGAGAAAGAGAGTAAGCAACAAAATGGGGAAGAGAAAAAGAAAGCGGATGCTAAGAAAGAAGAGAAGAAGTCAGCAGAGACAAAGAAAGTAGCAGAGAAAGCGAACCCAAAGAAGGAAGAAAAGAAATCAGTGGAGGCAAAGAAGGAAGTAAAGAAATCAGTGGAGGCAAAGAAAGAAGAAAAGAAATCAGTGGAGGCAAAGAAAGAAGACAAGACAAAGAAAGCAGCAGAGAAAGTGGAGACAAAGGAGGAAAAGAAAGCAGTCGGCACAAAAAAAGAGGAAACAAAGGAAGAAAAGGCCAAAAAGGAAGATAAGAAAGTATTGGACACAAAGACAAAAAATAAACTGGCAGAGACTAAGAAGGAAGAGAAGAAAGAGGAGAAAAAGGAAGAAGTAGTAGAAGATGAAGAAGAATGGACATATGAAGAAGTCACTGACTACGAAGAAGACGACGAAGAAGAACCAAAGCCGAGCACGGCAGCCAAGAAAGAAGATACGGTAGCACAAAAGGGAACCGTACCGAAACCTGAGGACAAATTGAAACCAGAGAAAAAGAAGGAAGAGACAGTGAAGAGAACACAATCACCAGAGAAAAAGAAGGAAGAGACAGTGAAGAGAACACAATCACCAGAGAAAANAGGAAGAGACAGTGAAGAGAACACAATCACCAGAGAAAAAGAAGGAAGAGACAGTGAAGAGAACACAATCACCAGAGAAAAAGAAGGAAGAGACAAAAAAGGTAGTGGAACCAGAGAAAAAGAAATCGGATGAGCCGATTCAAAAGAAGTCGGAATTGGAGGTAGCAAAGAAAGTTGCGAATAATCAAGAGGAAGATGATGAATGGTCCTACGAATATGTGACTGAATCGGAGGAGGAGGAAGAGCCAGTGCCGCCTAAGGCAATAACAAAAGCTCCCCCTGAGGCAACGCCTGCAAAAGCTCCCCCTGCGGTAACGCCTGCAAAAGCCCCCCCTGCGGCAACGCCTGCAAAAGCCCCTGCGGCAACGTCTGCAAAAGCCCCTGCGGCAACAAAAGCGCCAGCAAAAACCCCTGAAGCAGTAGCGACAAAATCTGCAGTGAGTAAGTCAGAAGTGCAAGCGCAAACTGCTTCGTCAAAAAGGACGGCCTCCCCTTCAAAGAAGCCGACAGAAACAGTTCAAAACCCAACAGCCGTGCCGGTATCAGCAACAACTGCACCCGCTTCTGCAAAGCCGACGGAATCGTCGAAGAAGCCTGAAGTGAACAAAAAGCCGGAAGCGGAAAAGAATGCAAAGCCAGAATCGAATAAAACTGACGTGACAAAATTGAAAACTGAGTCGATAAAAGCCAAGCAGGAGACTGCTGTGCTGAAGAAGCCAGAAATGGAGAAACCGAAACTCGAGCAGTACAACAACCACGTATCTGTGGAAGAGGACGAGTCGAGCTACGAGTACGTGACTGACTCGGAGGCTGAGGATTGATGAAAGGCTGTCCGTACACAAATGGTTTTGTGCCAAAAAATGCCAACTATCGGTCAAACGGGTCCAACTTCGTTCAGCAGAAGGTTGATGCTTTTGATGGGAAAGGTTGATGAACTCAACTGCTGGCAGAGACAGAAAGACCAATCACTTACACAAACTTTTTTGCCCTAAGATTAAGAAATATTAATTCTTTTCTAATAATTGCTCAATATGTCAATAAATTTCTAAGTTTTGTGAATAAATTTTCGTAAACGTTAAAATTCACGCGGTTAGAGCTCGGAATTTGGCCTAAAATCGCGAAATATAATTTAAATTAAGGGTTCCGATATTTGATGCTTTAGCGCTTTTTGACTGGCCAATGAGATTTTTTTGCGATTTTTGGATAAAAAATGCTAAAAATTTTCGAAGCGGGCCATTAGCGTCTGGCCACTAGCGTCTCAGGGACGTTTGGCAGCTCATAACTTTTTTCATGACTGGCCAATCTTTATATCATTCGAAAGCTCTAAATGATTAGAAGATATATGTCAGCAGTTACGAGCCGGTTCGATGCACTATTAAAAAGTTCTACATGAAAAAGTGCAAAAATCGGACTTTTTCATTGGTTTCTGGTAATAACTTTGTTCAACTTTATCCAATGCTTTTCGAATGCTTATAAATAGCTTCGTCTTATTACGGCCTTTCAAATGATATAAAGATTATAAAGATTGGTCAGTCTTGAAAAAAGTTATGAGCTCTGCCAAACGTCCCTGAGACGCTAGTGGCCAGACGCTAATGACCCCTACTCAAAAATTTTGAATATTTGGCATAGTGTTGCTAAATTCAAATGTTTTTGTGAGATTTGGTACTGCTGGTTTTAAAAGTTTCAAGATCGGAACTGACTTAAATATTGACCAAAACTCAAAATTCATTACCTCCGTTAAACGACTGTCTTTTATTTGACGAAGGTTTGTTTCTGCTAAAAACAAAAGGTGTTTCAATCCGATGCCATTTTTATGCAAAATTTGTGAGGCTAACATTGGCACCAAAGTTTTGGCGCAACAAAAAGTTGCTGCTGATTCTCCATGTCCAAGCACATCGTCATCTGTTGGTTGTGAGCCCAATTGGCGATGCTCTTTCTGTCTCGGACTGCTCGATGATGATGAACTGCTCGAAAAGGTTGGGTCTCATTTCAAGTGCCATTTTAAACTGATTTCTTCTGTTCAGATCGCTAATGAGGCGGCCCATCAATTGCGTCGGGAAGGACATGAAGCTGTGAACTTTGTGTTGGCACTGAACGTGCCGATGAGTGTGCTGTTGCGCGAGGCGGTGGTTGAACGGCTTGTCGAACCGGTTCGCTTTTTGATTTTATGTAAAAAACAGAAGTTCTTCCCCAGGCTTGGTCCCCCATGTCCATGTCGCCAAAGGAGCTGTTGTCACGACAATTGATGGCCAAAATTTCCAAGGTTTTACCAATGTTTTGGGGGGTAAAATATCTCAGCACTGAATTTTTTAAGAATTAAAAATTTGAAACATTTGAACAAACAGGACATAAACAAGTCTTAAGCATAGTTTTAAAAAAATTCTCAAATTTTACAGACAACCGGACTTCGTCCGTCGTTGAACTCGGACCTGACTCTGACGGTGACACTGGAAAATGATGAATTTGTTCAAGCCGATTTTGACTTTCTCGTCCTGAACTTTTCGCATGAATTTATGCGAGCGCCCGGTGAATAACAATTTATTGACATTTTCAGACAAAAAACTTCGAGGTTTAGCAGCAATTAGAGCCACTCATTTTGAATTAATCCATTAAACTTTGGGCGATTGTATTTAAATAGCGAAGCGCGCGGTGATGGTGAAAATCAGAAAATTTTTACCAAAAATTTTTTCAAAAAACTTTTTTAGCTTCCAAGAAGCGCCGAATGCAATGCGCTGATCATGCGGAAATGGCCTCTTCTTTGCTGACCAAAATGAAGATCAAAGCGGCTCGCGATCAAATGGACCGTGCCGTGGCAAAGTGTCGTTTTCTTTTAATTTTTTTCTTTTTTTTTAAAATTGGCTTTATATTTCACGTTTTTGAATTTTAAAAATTGTTTTCCTTTTTTAAAGCACTTTCAAACTTTTGCCCGCCCGGCGTCCCTGCGCGTGCATTTCCGTGGTCTTTGAGCGTCAGCCGTTGTTCATCGGCGGTCGCTACTGCAAATACTCGCGCATGCTGCCGCAGTCGCCGTGGATTGGCGCCCTCAACGACGAGGAGGCGACGCCGACGGACGTTGGCATTGGCACTGTGCCGGCGCGGCTTCCGCCGCAAAATTCGGTGAGCAAATATTTGGTTAATAAAAAATAAATTTATTTATTATAATTTTAAAAGGAATTTTAATGTATTTTAAAGGTCTCCGAGAAAATTGCGGGCCCTTTGGTGCGGCACTTTGGCGCCGACACGAGTCGTTTTGTTGCCGCCGGGCGTGAGGACATTGACGTGCGAATGCTGGGCACCGGACGACCGTTTGCAGTGCAGGTCGGTCAAAAACAATAAAATGTTCACTTTATTTACAATGTTTCTTTCAGTTGCTGAACGTGCGCAAGGCGGCCTGTTTGCGTACACACGCCTCCGCTGCCGCAACGTTGGCCGCTTTGTGTGCGCAAATCAACGCGGGTGAGCGCGCGCGAGACATCAGCGTGCACGCGTTAGCGCACGTCACCGCCAAGCAGGCGCAGCAACTCAATGTTGGCCAAGAAGGTCGAGGGAAATGTCTTTTTTTATTTTATTTCAATGTCTCCCATTTCCTTTCAGAGAAGCGGAAGACGTACTCCGCGTTGTGCTGCACACGCACGCCGCTTGCAGATGACGCGCCGCTTCGTCGGCTGCAAACGCACGCGTTCCCACTGCAAGTGGCGCAGCGTACGGTGGTGGGATTTTCTTTATTGAATAATAAATCCTCCCACCTATTTTGAGCATCTGCGACAAAACCTAAATTTCCAGGTGCGCGTGCTGAAGCGACGTCCGCTGCTCGACCGCATGCGTTGCGTTTATGCGATGCACGCGTTCGCGCTGGACTCGCACCATTTTGTGTTGCGGCTGCAGACGCAGGCGGGCACTTAGTGCGTAAACATTAAACAATTAGGCAGAATTCGCAATAAAACAATTAATAAAATATATATTTTTATTTTAATAGTTTTATTCAAACTAAACGAATTTGCTTTTTTATAACATAGTAATTTTATTTAAATTAAATTTTTTTTTGGTGGCATTTCCTTTTCCGAAAAGTTATATTTTTAGCGTCAAGGAGTTTGTGCACAGCGATTTCGGGCGCACGCGCCCTTCCGTTGCGGAACTGATGGGCGTACAGCTTGGCCAAGTGGACATTGTGCAGTTGGACGTGCTCAACGTCGACCTGAACTGGCCCCCGGGGGAGGGAGAAAAGGGCGAACAGAAAACCGGAACCGACGGCAGAGAAAAGCAACCGATAAAAATTTCAAATTAAATTTTTGTGAGTGGACATTTTTTGTTGGAAAAAGTTTGGACAATTTTATGGTCAGTGACCGTTCGGTAAAGTCACCAATTCGTTCCCCACCCAACTTCAGTACTCAAACGGCGGCGTCAGATCAACCAACTCCCGGGGCCGGGCCTGCACCGATTTGTCTCCCCGAGAGTTGTCGAATGACCCCCATTTTGGGGGGTAGTTCGTTTAAGAATAGCCCCTAAAGTTCGAATATTCTGAATGTTTTGGAGCAGTACGGCTAAAATTGTCCGGTGCTCGGAGCCGAAGCCTCCCAAGATCAGTGCCGAATACAATTTACATAATTCGTTTTTGCCTTTTTATGGCTTAAGTTCCTGTGTATTATTATTTTTTGATTTTCTGCCCGAGGAGGGCTTGAATAGGCGCCAATTTACCCAACGTATTTTGCCTATCGATTATTAACGCTTTTTCTCGGGTCATTTAACCCCCGCGGCGGTTCTCAAAAGGTTGGCAGTTTCGGTTACGGCGAAATTGGAGACACCATTTTTAGAAATAAAAATTCTTTAAATAAATTTTAATTTGATGCGTTTTTTGGTCTTTATAAAATAAATTCTTTTACTTTTCAAATTGTTCCATTCCAAATATCGTGACGCCATCCATCATTGGCTATATTGCTAAAATCGCGGGATATTGCCAGATTTGCACAAACCAAAAAAGGGGGCGGAGGCTTTCGTGTCGTTTTTCATTTTGCCGATTGTTCTTTATCCCTTTGGCATTATGTACATAATTAATTCCACGCCCCCTTTGGCATTTTCACACGCGCCGCCGCCATTTTCAATTCACAAATTCCTTTCCGTCGATGAACATCAAACATTCGGCCGGAACAAAAAGTATGGGCCTTTGGGAATGTTGTCCTTTAAAAAGTTTGATTTTTTTTAAATTTGGACACAAACTTTCGTAAAAACGTAAAAATATTCATTGAATTGGCCTAAGTATTCGCTTTTGGACTTTTTGGCAAAGAGTTGGTCTTTCCATTTTTCCATTCATTTCAAATTCAAACAAAACAATGGCGTGCCATTGCTTAAAACGAAAATAAAAACACTTTTAAATTTGAGGGTCACGAAAGCTCAACAAAATGTGTGCGTGTTGACAGCACAAAAATTTGTTCTGCTGACGAATTGCGGCAAAATGCCACCAAAGACAAAAAAAAGGGGGGGGGGACTTTTGTGGATTATACCGAATTTTTTCTAAAAATAGTTTTATAGAATATTTTTAAATGGATTATTTATTAGATGAAATGAAATTTTCAATTATATAAATTATGTATTCACTCTAACAATAAGCCATCCCTCAATGTTTTTAAAGTTTTTGTCCAAAATGAGACATAAGCCGCCGACCCACCAAATTTGAATTGCAAAGTGAACACGGCGGCACATTAGCCATTTTCCCCAAGAAGACAATTCCCTCTCCCACATCATTTCTTTGCCATGGGGCCTTTGTGCCAATGACAATTATTTGGCCAATTAATTTGTGGCCCAAAGCGGCAGTGGCGGCGCACGGCCCTCCGCGGCCGGCTCCATAGCCTAGCAAATGCCATCTTTACATTATGCGCACATGGGGGAGGGGGGGGGAGGGGATGTGCCACGGCACTCCCAAAATGGCCACGGAATTGCCGGAAGGCCTAACATTCGTCATCACGACGACGGTTTATTTTGGTGCGAGTGCACGTCCCGCGCACGTCGTATAACTACATTATGCCGGTGGTGCGGAAGTGCCGTGCCGAAGTTGGACTGAAAACACGGCACGCTTCTCCCGAACCAGAATTTTGTGCTCGAGACTTCGCTTCTAAAAACTTCAGTTTTCCCATAAAATCCGAATGCTTTTTAAAATGAATTTTGGGGTTTTTTAAAAAGGATAAATATAAAAGTCCATCCTAATGATGATGATGATGTTCTCGAAAGAGCGTATTTGCTGGATTGGGGATGAGTCTCTTCTTCGGCTTAATCTTTTTCGGCTTAATCACATCTTCGCCGAAGGCGGCGGGGGGGGGGGGTTTCAATCAAAACCCCCCGGGGTATGGCCCAAAAAATGGCCTCAGAAGAAAATGTGTGGGAGGAGGGCCAAGGAATGCGCCTTTTTGGCACACAAAACGGCACTTTTTTTCTCACGAGGGCGACCACCACTTTAAACGGGCGAATAGAAAAAACCTCCAAAATTTTTTGGCCGATTAGCCTTTACGGCGCCGACTCTCTCAATTTTTTAACGAATTTTGCGTTTTTTGGTCCGTATTTTTTAGACAATTTTTAATTATCAAAAAACTGTCGCATATTGTAAAGTGTCTCTGAATTTGTTAAATAATTTTAGAACCTTTTTAAATTTTGGCAAAATTTGCATTCTAAGCGATGAATAAATCGACAACAATTCCCCCGCCGGTGTTTTTATTGCCTTCGCTTGATGACATTACGCCAACAATGCAAATTGAAATTGGCGGAGGTTACAGTGGCGACGAGGAATTGGACAGGTGCCACTTTTTTCAAAAATAAATTCAAATTTTAATTGAAACAAATTTGTTCCGAATATATTTTTGGTTGATTATTTTGAGCCTTATTTTCCCGTCATTTTAAAATGCATAAAATTGTGCTTTAGGCTAAACGACGACGAATACGTGGACTTTGTGGCCGATTTTCTGAGGCCGACGCCAATCGAATGGATTTTCGTCGCAATTTTTGCCGTTTTAATGGCCGTCGGAGTCTGCGGGAATTGTTAGGCTTAAAAAACTAAAAAACATTTAATTTATTTTTAAACTTTAAGGTCTGGTGGTTTATGTCGTCTCCCGAAACCGGCACATGGTGAGAAAAGTTCAAAATTGGCATTAAAATTATTGTTTTGGAATCACTGAATGTTTTAGAAGTTAATAAAATAAATCTTGGAAATTCTTTGGAAAATTAAATTTAAATATTAATTATTCTTCTCAGATTTTATTTTATTTTTTATTTAAATGGGACGATTAATTTGTATCAAAAGCCCATCATTTACTAAATCAAATTTTAATTTGCCGAATTAGCATCAAAATTTGCTGGGAAAATTCAATTTACGCAATGCGCGCGTCGCCTTTGGCGTTTTGTCTTTGCGTGCCAATTTAAATGACTCTTCCGGCGGCCTAAATTTAGCCAATAATCGGAAATTGTAATGTGCAAAAAATGGGAAATAATGGCGAAAAGGGGGGAAAATATTGGGTAAATTTTATTATTATCTATTAAACTTTATTAATGGGAAAAAAGAATATTTGGGTGCTGAAATCGAAGCAAAAGTAACTAATTAAGGGGAAAAATATTTAAATTTACCTTTAAATATACAATAAAAAATAATTTTAAACTTTCAGTGGACTTCGATGAACCTTTTCCTCACCAATTTGGCTTTGTCCGACCTTCTCGTGCTGGTCAAATTCAATTAATTGATAAATTGGTGGAAATTAAAAGGGAATTTATTTTTTGTTTAGGTTTTTTGCCTTCCCCCGACCGTACTCAACGATATTACGGTAATGAAAAGTTGCGGCGGCATTTTCAAATGTTTAATTTAAAGAAAACATTTTGGCTGTCTTCCGAATTTTGCAAGGCCATGCTGTTCATTCAGGTGAAAAAACATTTTCTGATTTTTGTTCTTAATTACAATAATGATAGTTTAATTAAGCTTGTTTAATGTTGTGGGACATTTCAGAACACTTCCGTGTACGTCTCCGTGCTGACGCTTGTGGCAATTTCGGCAGAACGCTGGAAGGCCATCTCCAAACCGTTGTCGCGCGCGATGCCCTTCCGACGCACGTGTCAGGTGAGACAATTGGCCGAATGGACATTTGGCCAAAAACTCGGACAAATGGCCATTGTCTCGAGTTTTTTTTAGATGATTTTGTTGATTTGGGCTGTCGCCGGCCTTCTCTCATTGCCAGAACCGTTCACATTGCGCATCTATCCGGCAGAATACGCGCGCAATTTGACAACGACGGTAAACGCCGCCGCCGCTAAATTTATCCGAAATTTTATTGTTGAAAAAAAAAAATAAAATAAATATTTATTATTTATTTTTGAATTTCAGTGGGGCACCCGCTGCAAGGAAAGTTGGTCGCCGGAATTCCAGCAGAAATATCAGCTGATCCAAACGGTGGCACTTTTCCTGGCGCCGTTGACAGTCATTTCGGCACTTTGCGTCCACATGGGCGTTGTGTTGCGCAAGAAGGCACTTCAGGTGGTGGGAATTGGAAAAAAAGAATTGGTATTCAAACTTTGGCATTTTGTTGTTATGCCAATCATTCAACTTTTGATCAGATTGGCTCGCGTCATCTGCGCGACCGGCAACGCGCCATGCGCATGCTGGTGATGGTGGTGTTCGTGTTCGCCATCTCCTACATGCCAGTGCATTTGCACAACATTGCAACGTCCGTACTTTCTCTGATCCGCCCGAATGCATTCAAATGCTTGTAGAAGTTAGATCGGATTGTGCCCGATCCGATCATTTATTGACTGATTATTATTAGACTTGCCTAAGTTAAATTTAAGCCAAAAAAGATCTCCAACTTGGTCAACTTATAAAATTATAATAATAATTTTTAGGGCTTTTCAACAACCAGACCAATGGGCGGACGACGGGTCCCAGCCGTCCCTGGTGATGATCGCCCTGCGCAAATTTGTGCCACGACTGATGAGTTACTCGTCGTCGGTGATCAATCCGATCACTTACAATTTTATGAGCGGTGACTTTTTAAATTGTTAAAAATTATAATTATCTCAAAAGTTAGAAAAATATTTTTCCATTTTTTGTTAAAAATTAGTTAATTTTTCTTTCTTTTTTTCAGAAAAATTTCGCAAGGAATTCCGGCGCGCCTGTCGCCTAGACGACGCGGGCGGCGCTTACTCCAAAAAATCGCTGGAGAATTGGTCGACGATGGGCGGCACCGCGCAACGCTCGCCCGCAAGTTATTTTCGGCAGGCGCCGACAGCGCCTGCGGCGGTAGCACCGGCATGGCGCCAACGGCAACCGCTGCAACACGCGCTGATGCGCAAATGCACGTCGCTTTCCATCCATTCGGCCTTTTTATGAAGGACAAAATGCCAAAAACGAACTTAAATTAATCGGCAAAAGCAAAATGAATGTTTTATTTTTCGATAAAAAAATGTTCTAAAAAATAAAATGTTCTATTAATAATAATTCTATTGTTTTTACAACATTTTTATAGAAATTCCCTCCCAAAATGCGGGGTTAGCCCCGGCATTCGGGGTCGGGGGGGGGGCTGAACCCAAGTTATTAAAGCTTTTAAATGATTAAGTTTATTGACAAATTGGACGCAAAACGTCAAACTTTATTAGTTATGAATTTATTTATACTATTTTAAATCACAACATTTATTTATATACACGCAAAGCTTACATCAAAAACTATTCATTTGTCAGTGCACAAGAAAATGAACAAAAAAATCGCTCCGCCACAATTATCGTAATTAAAGTGAATCGCTGGCGGGCGGGCGGGCGTTGAGTGATGCCATTCAAATTTCGCGCCCGTTTCTCTTGTCATGATCGCGCACGCACAGATTCAAAGGCTGCTCATCAGCGCCGTCACCATTTGTAGCGTCGACTAACCGCCGCTGCAGTTGCGGCACCACGACGTGCAGAATGGGCGGCCGCGCGAGCAGTTCGCGCAGCGACGACGCCTGCGAGTACGACGACGTCGACGACACATCCGCCGTAGGGGATACGGTAACTGCGCTTGCATTCCCGCCGCTGCACGACGACGCCGTCGCAACCGCCGCGCCAAAAACAGCGGCGTTTGCTGGAGGGCGTTGCAGCTCGCGGCGCAAGTTGGGCAAATCTGTGGGGGTTTGGGCTGAAATAAATTCCAAAATTGAAAATGACAGATTTTTTCGGGTTGACATACTGTATTTATACGGTATATATGACATTACTTACCATCCATAAGCTGTTTTTGTGCCGGTTGTTGTTGTGCCGTTGTCGTCGTACCGTATACAATGTTCGACGATACCGTACTCCCACCAGCATCGCCAACAGTTGCTACCGTATTATGTTCCTCTTTTTGTGCGTCCTCTCTGCCGGCGGCGTTGACGAGTATTTTTCGCCGTTTTGGCATTCCACCGCAGGCGTTGGCACTATCATCGCGCGTCTTTGGCGTTGTGTTGCCGCCATCGGCCGTAATTGCAACTCCTTACAAATTAAGTCATTTTAAATTATAAATTAAAAGAAATTTATTTTAAATAAATCAAATTCAATCAAATCAAATTTTACCGCTATTGCGCGCTGTGAACAGTTCGCCAGGAACATTGCAACAGTTAATGGATGCCAAACATTGGCGATGTGCCAAACGCAGTTGGCGCAACGCTTCCAACATGGCGGCCAAATGCTGACGCTCCATGGAGTCTCGACGAAGCAGTGAGGGGCCAAACGGGAGCAAATCCGTGGCCAGCGTGGCGTTGAGGGCCTGCAAAACTTTTGTAAAATTTGATGCAAAACAAACACTAAATGTGAAATATAGTTTTTCAAACCGCAATTTAGGCCCGATTCAAGAATATAAAAATTTTTAAATGAAATTCAAAACATTTTGATCATTTAAAACTGGACCAAAAAACCCTGATCAGAATTGTAATGACAAAAAATGGTCCGATCATTGACCCGAAAGTGCTGTGCTCACCTGCCAAAGTCGTTCGTGGATGCGGCGTGCAATGGCTAATTGCAGTTGCAGGTGTCCGTTGTAATCGTCGCCCCCTGCGGGCACAGAGGCGCTCAACGCGCCCGCGGCATGCTCTCCCGCGCCCTCGGAGCGGCACAGGCATAGCGCGGCGATAAGTGACCTCAAAAAATATTATTATATTTTTTGTTTGATCAAAATTTATCAAATCAAAAGATACAGTAACCAAATCAAAAGATACAGTGACCAAATCAAAAGATACAGTAACCAAACCAAAAGATACAGTGACCAAATCAAAAGATACAGTAACCAAACCAAAAGATACAGTGACCAAATCAAAAGATACAGTAGCCAAATCAAAAAGCAACAAAACTCACAGTTGGCGATCGGTGGGGCACAGTTCAACGGGCGGTTGGGCTTCACTGAAAATAAAAAAATAAAAAAGAGAAAAGAAATAAATAAGCCCAAAACTAAATGTTTTTTGTACCGTATCCCACCCAATGGGGCTAATCGCCTACCGTATTCGATGCACAAATTCGACGATTCGTTCGACAAATTGTCCATTTTGGGGCGGCACCATCAGACATTTGGGCACCGTTGCCAGCCCCACCAGCAAACTGTTCGACACTTTGTCGTCCGACAAATTGGAACCAAAGCGCCGGAGGGTGCAAAGTCGGAGGAGAAGCACCGGGAAATGGGCATCCTGGAAAGGGTTAAAATAGGTAAATGTTTGTCAAATCCATTTTTTTAGCGATAAAAAGGCAGTTAGTCCTAACAAAATAGAAAATTCTCAAAATTTTACAGTTTTTTTTACCCATTTTTTGAACGCATAAAATTACGCGGATCAATCGCACGCGCTCCTCGCGCCGGAGCAGGCGAAAGCCGCGGATGCGCGAGGCAAACCGGCACACCCAATGGGCCAACTGCAGGTAACGGCGCGCGTCCAGCGGCCCCCCGGGGGAGGCGGCCTCAGCAGACTCAGAATTTTCAAAAAAGTGCAGCTTTCCTCGCATTTCGGTGCCCAGCTGTTCAAAAAAAACAACCAATTTTAATTGGATTTGTTGGGGTTGAAAACCGAGAAAATTGTTTACCTCGGCAAAGGCGCGTTCCAATTGGTCGACCATCGCTTTCTGAAAATTTTGAAAATTATCACTTCAAATATTAATAAACTTTTTTGTAATCATTGCCTTTATTATTGAGGCATCCTTTAAAATTTAACAAATTTACTTTATAATGTTTTTCAATAAATTATCCAATTCCAATTTTTGCCCCCCCCCCTCACTTCGTCTTCCAACTCGGCACCGAGCTGTTCCATTGCGGAACGTGCCGAATCGCGACGCATTTCTTCCCGCAACTTTTCCTTCTCCCGCTTCGGCACTCGCCCATACCGAACACCTGGCAAATTAATGAATTACAGCAGCCCTAAAAATTTGGGTTTTTAAAATTATCAATTTCCAAATTTTTGACCCATTTTGTCCATTTTTTAAAAATTTCCCTCACTTTTTCATTTCGCCCCTAAAAAGTGTTCGCATCCCCCCAATTATCTTTTTTCCCGCGATCCGATCTTTCATCCCCCACCATTTCCTCCCTCAAATGGCCTCGAATTTGAGAGGCGAATTGAGGACGAGGACAGAAAGGGGGCAAACAGCACAA
>MEIZ01000031.1:190691-216429 GCA_001723225.1 Globodera ellingtonae | reverse complement strand
GGGTGGAGGAATAGGAGTAGTGGGAGTAGGAGGAGGAGATGGAGGAGGAGGTGGATGATGACCATCGTCGTCGCTGAATTGGTCACCATCACACCGATCCAAAAATAGATGGACGGATTGATATGCGCATTCGCACAGCTCCGCAGCCAGTACCCAAGCGACAGTTGGACACAAACAGAAAGAGCACCGGGTGGGCATTGAACCGGGGGACAAACGCCCACTCAACCACTGAGCCACAGACGAGCAACATTTGTACTCAGATGGATATTTGAGGCTAGAATAGCCGCAGGGATTAGACCACCAAGGATGGAATGCAAAAGCTTAAGGGCGAAAATGGAATGTAATGATCCCTCCCCCCTACGGGTATTTGTTCGACCCGGTTAATTTGGTGGATTAATTGCACCTTCAAGGACACAATTCCAAAATTTAAAAATTTGACAAATTCTTCAAACTTCAAAGAGGAGAACGATTCGACCGATGGATGGCGCCTCGGGCGCCCTGGCCTTTCTTTCTTCGGGCAAATGTAGGATTTCGGCGGATGGCGGAGGTGCAAAAGTTCGACCCACGGTGGGACTCGAACCTACGTCCCTTCCATTCCGTGGAATGCTCTAGTCACTGAGCTACGCAGGCACCAGGGATGTCGATATCGTCTATTTACGATACACCAAATTACGATACGATTTTTTTACGATACACGATATGGCCAAAATTACGATATTTACGATTACGATACGATTCAGTTTTTTAGAAAACATTTTTTTCTAATTTAATTCTTAAAAATTCGCCTCTTATGCCACCCAGGCATTTGAAGAGCCGCCGCTCTACACAAAACGTTTTGTGGAAATGCCGACATGTTTATGATAAATTGTGTACCCTTCGAAGGCATTCGCAACGTCTGACCGACCGACGAAGGCCCAATATATTATCTTTCAAAATCCGATGGAATCAGACCATCGGATTTTCGGGATTATCAAAGGGCATTTGCCGCTAAAGCCTTCCAAATTTATCATTTAAATCCAAAAATTCCGCAATTTAACTGAACTTTGAAAGTTTTGTTGCGTTTCCCCTCCCCCCCCCCACCGAATTTTGTATTAATTTTGTTAATATTTCTTTTCGCAAAATTTCGTCTTCCGTTCGCTATTCAAATTTATAGTCTCTGTTCCCTTTCTTTTGCGCGGGGCGAAAGATATTATCGGCGGATGTTTATCTTTTATTTTGTTCGCAAAACGGTGGAAATATGAAAATGAATTTTGAGGGAATTGGCCGAAAAAACTAAAAAAATAAAATTATTTGTGCAAAATTCCGCAAAAATAATAAACTTATTCAAACTCTGCTGCTTCTCGCGGCTAATCTCCGAACCGGCGGGTAAAGCAGGCGATCATTAAACACCAACATTTGCGGCACAAATGTTGCATTGCCTCCGGCGCCACTTAAGCTTAAGGAAACATCTCGAACTTCGTGGAACGGAAGTTGAATACGTTCGGATGCATTTTTAAACTGCATGTTACTTTATAATTATGAAAGAAAATAAGAATGTGCCCGAAAACCGCGGAATTTTCTGGGGTTTGACAAATGACGCAAAACGGACACTGCACACAAAGCAAGCGAGCACGCAAGTTCCGTATATATGCAGGCTGGCAAACATTGTGCAGTGCCCCAATAATCACAAAAAAATAATTTGGCGGGCTTTTCCGTCTCCGATCCATCGCCTTTCAAATGTAATATTTTTTTTTGATTTACAAATAAACAAATTGCTAATAAAAGACTAAAGCCCCACCAAAAACGACTTGCCGAGTTTATTTATTGAAACAATTGGACTAAAAAAGGACTCAATAAATTCCAAAATTTGTCTCAATGTAACGGTTGATCCTCAACAAATTTTCAAAAATGTTCTGGCCAAAATCTGAGGAGCAGGCCAAGCCCAGTTCATTATGGACCAGATCAGCCAACAAATTCAAATCATTTTTGGATTAGCCAAAACATTAAAATGATTATTTATCGAAACGATTCATTGGAGCAGCCGCGCCATCGTTTTGAATTTGCGCTCCAACACATCGACACGGCCGTCCAATCGGACGCATAAATTCTTCAGATCCCGATTCTCCTTCTTCAGCTGCGTGTTCTGCTCCTTCAACTGCTCCAACTCCCAGCGCATGTCGCTCCGCGCCTTCTCGGACTCCTTTAAAGGCATTATTTTAACAGAAAGTTTCTCTGAACTCTTTCAACTCGGCTAAGTGATCATTTTAAACAGAAAGTTTCTCTGAACTCTTTCAACTCGGCTAAAGTGATCATTTTAAACAGAAAGTTTCTCTGAACTCTTTCAACTCGGCTAAAGTGATCATTTTAAACAGAAAGTTTCTCTGAACTCTTTCAACTCGGCTAAGTGATCATTTTAAACAGAAAGTTTCTCTGAACTCTTTCAACTCGGCTAAAGTGATCATTTTAAACAGAAAATTTCTCTGAACTCTTTCAACTCGGCTCATGCTGCTCTCGACCAGAAAAGAGTCAAGTCGCTGCAGACGTTGCTGTGCCGACAGCCTATACATCTGAAAGCCGAAACTTTGAATATTTAAAACAAAATAAAAATATTAGGCGACTTCGCTCATTCGCTTCTCAGCGTCCGGCTCCACAATTTGGCGGTAGTGAACGTTGGCACGACGCGCCAATTCCTGCAGTTGGTCAAGCTGGTCACTGGCCTAAAATAATTTGTTGCAAATAAATAGAAAAGAATTTTGAATAGAAAATTTAAAAATTTGAATTTAAAAATGATTTTCCGACCTCATCGTAACTGATCTGTTCCCGGGACGCGGCCACAATCTCTTCAATACGGCCCAAAATTCCAAACGAACGGTCCAACAAAGCGCCGTAGGGAAAGCATAAAACGCCTAAATATTTTAATTTTAATTCGAAATTTCATCTTTTATTTGACCTTCATCCAAAAAAGATCGCATGGCGTCCACCGGGTTCAGCACGTGCACATGGAGGCGGGTCAGCAACTGAATGGGTTGGGCCAGACGGGGCTCCCGATTGAGCTGCAAAAAACAAAATAATAAAACGTTTTTATTTATTCTAAACGAAAACCTTTCGTTGACTTTCCGTCAATAGCCATTGGGCCCTGCCGATCAGCTGGTAATAGCCCTGGTTCAACAGCTGCCCGCACAGTTCGTCCCAGTGGGGATGAACGCGGCGAAGTTCGCTCAGCTGTAAATATTTAATTAAAAAGTTAAAACGTATTTAAATCAATAATAAATCTTTGGCCAAACCAACTTCTTTGTAGGAGAGTAGGCCGAGGGTCTGAAGCAGTACAGTGACCGGCATGCGCCAGCTGGCCATTCCGGACACAAATTGGGGCGAATTTGCGGACGAAGCCAAAGTGTCCAACCCGGTTCGGGACTTAAACATTTTTGTACCTAAGCATTTTTTAAATAAAAAATCGTTTTTACAAATTCTAAAAATCTCCCAGAATTTAAAGCTTTCCCATAAAATGCCAAAGGCATCCAAAAGTTTACGCCTTTTTGCGGTGGACTCGGACTTGACCGCCTTCTGCCGGACCATTTGCTCGAGCTGCTGAACCCCCTGCCGCCGCCGCCAACCGGTGCTTCTTCTCTTCGCTGTAAAACAAACAAATATCAATCAATACGACAAATTGTTTCATTACTGTAGTCAACTCTGAATATTACCGTAGCCAGAAGCGATGATTGAAAACGTCCGCCTGCCCCAGTGGCGGATGTAAATGTGCCGCCGCCAGTTGTTGTGACGGTGCCCTGAAGCAAAAAAGTGCCGTAGACGAGACAATAAAAGCAAAAAGAATCTGGATTACGGTAAGCCGTTGGGGCGCTTGTGAAGATACGGTGGACATCAGTGAAAAGTCGTCGCGCATTGAAACCTAAAAATTTTGATTTTAATTTTAAATATTTTTGTCCACCTCGTCCATCTCGAGCAGTTCCGGCCCTCCGGTCAGACTCCGCTCGGCAGACTCGCCCCGCTGATGTGCCAGCAGCATCAAAGTCTGATCCTCCTCGTCCTCCTCGTCCCCGGGGGCGTTAGTGATCGTCGTCGACGTGATATCGTCACGAGCCGAGCTGAAGTGGCCCGTTTTTATTTAAAATGATCTGACCCGATAATAGTGAATCATTCAAATAGCCGTGCCAACCGATTTCAAATAAACAATCAATAAGTTTAATTGAAACATAAGCAATTACAGTAATCATTGGACACCAAATACCGTAGGTTGGTGTTGTACTACTTACTGTACGCATACCGAAAGTCCCGCTCATTCTCTTCTGACACGCTGCCACAGCTGCTGATCGGAGACAGGATATTCAGCTGGTGCTGATAGCCACCTGCAGGGCATAGGGGATTTTTGAATTTCACTCAAATCGCCAATTTCGAATAATTTAATTTAAAACAGAATGCCAATGCCAACGACCGTTCATCAGTCGGCTGCTGGCACCGCTGCCGCCGCCGCCATTTGTACTGCCCGCGCTTCCGTTCGTCACAGAACGTCTTGCGCTTGTCGTTGAACTGATGCCGGTGCCAACGGACGACGACAGCTGTTGTTGGGGTGCCGTGCCGGCGGTCAGCAAACTCAGCGACGGCGAAGGCGCGTCCTCGCGTCGGAAGCGTCGACTGAATTTTAATTTCGAAATGTTTTTTTTTCAATTTTTGTTTTAATTTTTAGAACTTTATGAGCGTTTCGCTGGTGCCCGAAGTCGCGGAGAGAAATGAGCACGGCGACTCACTTCCGGTCGGCGACGGCGTCGAGCCCGCCCTATTTGACGCCAAGTTGGCATTTGAACGCCGCGGTTGGAATGCCTTAATTCCGCCGGTGTCCTCCGAACCATTCAAAAGATCGCCCGCCGCCAATGGCCCGTCCAACGACTGGCTGCGTCCTTCTTTAACTTGTGGACTTCCGGGTACTGTTTCGACAACTGATTGTGCCTTTGCTTCAGCTCCGGACACAGCTCCAACTCGCCCAGTCGTAGTTGAAGGGCCATCAACCGATCGGCCAGCAATTTTTGCACCAGACGGTTTAGGTTTCGTTTCAGCGATCTCTGATCCAGACACCGCTTCAGAAGCCGGATGTTCAACAGCAGAAGTGCTAGACACAGCTTCAGAAGCCGGATGTTCAACAGCAGAAGTGCTAGACACCGCTTCAGAAGCCGGATGTTCAACAGCAGAAGTGCTAGACATAGCTTCAGAAGCCGAGTGTTCAACAACAGAAGTTCCAGACACAGCTCCAGAAGCCTCACTTTCAGCAGCAGAAGTATCGGGTTCAGCGTCTTTGATTCGCATGTCAATAGAACAGGCTCCGGATGCAGATTCAGGAGACCGAGGTTCCGCAACAGAAGTTCCGGGTACAGCTTCAGGAGCCAAACCGGCGGCGGAGGAGTCTGTAGCTGCTTCCAGAATAGGTTCTTCGTCACCATACCGTGCCACACAGATTTCGTGTACTGCTCCACTATCCGTTTCAGTGGAGGTGCTGTTCTCCTCTCCAGATCCATTTCCGGCACAATTATTGAACAACGATGCCATTCTGCCCACAATGACGGCGGAGACGCTTTTGGCACCGGAGCTTGTGCCATTTGTCATCGGCGATTTCGGAACAGCGCCGTTGGCATCGATTTCTACAAAAAAAAAATATAAAATTATTTTATTATAATTTAATTTTTGATCAATTTTACCTGAGAAAGGTGCCGTCCCATTCTCAATCGGCGGGCTTCCGTTCTTCTCCGGACTGCTCGATTTGCTGTTTTTGCGCACAACTTTCCTCACCACCTTTTTCTTCACCTTTTTGGGGAGAAAATGACAAAAATATAAATAAATAAATAAAACAATTAGACTTTTTTAACCAATTTTTTGCCCGCCACAATGCGACGACTGACCGGCGCCAGCCAAACCATCACATTCTTTTGCTGCTGTTGATCACTGCCGGCTTCTTTGGCTGTAAATGCAAAACGGTGACCCAAACAAAGCCCGGTCGGTTCAGTCCAAAGACGGGTACCAATCAGTCCCGCGTGACCTTTGACCCGGGCCCGATCACGTGCTAGATCATCAAGAAAGAGTGCCCGCCCCACAATTACCGCATTCAGACGCCGTCTCCGTCTTCAGAAGTCCGATGGAACCGCGGCAGGCCGTCACCAATGCCCAGCTGTCCTCGCCCAGCCGTTCGTTGAAGAACTGCCGGATCGGCTGGCGCCAATCCGTGCCAGCCGATCCGGCGCGGGTCGTTGGGCCGGAAAGCATCAAACGCAGCACTTGCTGAGGAGACTTAAAGTGGGCTTAGGTAATCATTTATTAATCATTTATTTGGTCTAATTTTTGTAATATAGGTAAGTTAATCGTAAGCTTACTTTGCCGTCCGTGACAATGTGAAAGCCCTTAAAGGGGAGAGAGTCGGTCAGATAGGTAAGGAATGATCTGAGATCATTGATCAGCACCAGATTCTATCCATTCATCTTTTGATCAAACCAGAACCAAATCATTTTAGGCTTTTAGGATGATCTTCTGATGTGGAATATCCACATTTTGACCCAATCCGGATCAGATTACGTTACATAGCAACACCGCCGCATGATATTTGAGAAAGGAGGAGAATGAAATTCTCTCCTCAGTCTTCTTATGTTTACCCTACGTATGTAGTGATCAAACCTGTGAGTTGGCCCATTGATCGGATAGGGTCTGATCAAAACTGTGAGTTTGCTCATTGATCGGATAGGGTTTTGCTCATTGATCGGATAGGGTCTGACCAAAACTGTGAGTTTGCTCATTGATCGGATAGGGTCTGATCAAAACTGTGAGTTGGCTCATTGATCGGATAGGGTCTGATCAAAACTGTGAGTTGGCCCATTGATCGGATAGGGTCTGATCAAAACTGTGAGTTGGCTCATTGATCGGATAGGGTCTGATCAAAAACTGTGAGTTGGCCCATTGATCGGATAGGGTCTGATCAAAAACTGTGAACTTTCTTATAAAAAATTATGTCGAAAATCGCTTACATTGCTTGTGCCCAACACTGTGCCTCCATCAAATTGTTTCGCCGCCTCATCCGAGGTTATTGTGTCGGGTACTGTAGAAAATGTTCTCAAAACTTTCCATTTCATCCTCGGAATTTCATACCGATATAAATGAGTTGGCCCAGGCCTTGGACCGGCAGATTGAATGGAGCTTGATTGAGACTCGGACACGTGGCCAAGTCACAGTGCACTGAGGAGAAAGCAGGTCGAAGAACACTCCGAAGTTCTGCAGAAAAATTAAAACCGTTTTTAGCGATTAGACCAAAAAGTTTGTGGTCTAAAAATCTACCCGGGATCAGCTCGGCAACATTTGGTTTGATCAGCTCTGGCATCGCGTCCGACGACGGCACATTGGTGTTGGCACCGTTGACAGCGGGTTTGCCCTCCGGCAACGGCGATGCTGTTGCGGTGACAATGGCTGCGGCAAAAAGCCCTGAGGGCGAATTTTAAATAAACAAATCTTTAAATGTAATTTCTGTTGAATGTTATTTAAAAGTAAATGTTGGTATTTTTTTTATTTGTATTTGAACATTTCTAAAATGCCTTAGGGATATTTGAAAATTCAAATGTACAAAAGGTGTCATGCAAACAGAAGCATTTCATTTTATGCAACCAGTATTCAGTAGATCAGGCTCAGATTGTTCTGATTCTTTTGTGATCTGGAAAGCGACTTCTTATCTAAGAGCATAACAGGCTGATTCCGAATGTTCTGAATGTTCAGATCATTTAAATGATTCATTTAATCGGGTCAGAGCGGGACAAACATTTCCGAAAGAGTGGATCGAAAAAACATTGGCCACGACGCTGGCCATTCGGTCGGGACAGAGTGAATGGAATGGCCAGCTGCTGAGCCATTCCCGAGAAGTTTTGTCGTGAGAGGCTGAAAATGATCGCCGCCGGCGGCGAGTGGGTGGGCCGGGCCCAGAAGCATTTGAGGCGATTGGATCAGCTATTTTGGGACAGGGCGGTCCGATCAATTAATCGATGCATTCATCCGCCGCCCAAGGCAAATTGAGTTTCGTAAAATGAGTAAAGTTCAGGAGGCCAAAACTCAACAAATAATCGGTACTAAACCTGCTGAATTGATCACTCAAAAGGAAACTCGGGGTCGGGACTAAAAGAAGGGGATTTATCGAATAAAAATTGACCAAACCCCAAGACTAATTGACTAAAACAAAAATTTGTAAATTTGTGAAGACCGGATCCATATAACTAAGCCGCAAAAACTGAACTTAGATATTTGTAAAATTCATTTTTGAAAACTGCAGGTCAAGACTCAGTTAGCGATTCAGCTGACCTCTGTCCAAGCACACGCCTAAAAAATGGCCCCCCAGGCGCTTCTATCATAACATTTGGCCGGTCACAGCCCCCAAAAGCTGAGGCGCTGAATGTATACACAACCACTGCCCCTCGGGGGAAAAAGTGGCCGGCGGATCAATAGCACAGAACAAAGCAACTGAGCGCCCCTGCCCCCAGGGATAAAGCGGCTTCTCCTTCTGCCCTGATCGGATCGCTCGAGAGTGAGTGAATGGCGGTGGTCCTGATCACTCACACAAACCCACCGGGCGTCCGATCATTACCGCTGCCTTCTCTGTCCCATCCGGACCGACTCTCGACACACCTGTCTCTTATACACATCTAGATGTGTATAAGAGACAGCATCAGGCCTTCGAGAGCGGGTTTGAGCCCTTCTCGAGAGTGGAAAAGCGGCTGAAACCATTCATTCATTCATTTATACACATCTAGATGTGTATAAGAGACAGGCCCTGATCGGATCGCTCGAGAGTGAGTGAATGGCGGTGGTCCTGATCACTCACACAAACCCACCGGGCGTCCGATCATTACCGCTGCCTTCTCTGTCCCATCCGGACCGACTCTCGACACACACCAGGCCCTGTCTCTTATACACATCTAGATGTGTATAAGAGACAGGTGCTGCTAACGTTTGTTTTTGCTGTGAATGATGGGCAAAAGTCCCCGGAAGTGGTTGGCGTGTTGATCCGCCAATTTATTCCTTTTTTATGTCACTCGGACATTTGAACACGGACAGTTGGGGACAATAACTGACAAAAAAAAACCATTTGCATGATAAAATTTATTCTGTGAAAACATGACATTTGCGCGGACCCGGACCTCCGGCAAAAAAGAATCAAAAACTCATCAACAAAATGTCGAAAGTCTGCAAATCGCATATCAAAATTTCATTTTATTCAATGGCTTGCTCAAAGAAAGTGATTGTCTGAATGTCAAAGTAGGAAGGCACAAAAATTGGAATTTATATCTCTGATCACTTAGCATTTCGTGCCAATGCTGATCAATCACAACGGATTGTTCAGTGCCGTTCCGGCTACCTTGTCCTGCACGTATTTGCTGAAACTGCGCAAAAACTTGGGGTATTCACGCTGAAATTTCAAAACAAATTTGTTTCAGTTTTTGCCGTTTCCTCCTCCTCCTCTTACTTTGGTGAGTTGACGAAGCCCAATTTTTGGCACCCAACCGCCCGGATGAACTGAAATTTTTTTGTTAAGAAATGGGCACAAAAAATGGACTAAAATTTATTATTATTTGTGCCTTCTTAGGACCCGATCCCAAGTACAATTTCCGTTGCACAAAATAACATTTAAAAATTGAATGTTTAACTTTGGCTTTATCAAAACCAAAAGCACCTCACCCTGCGCAACATAAGTGACTTTGCAACGGATGTCGTCGCGAGTGATCTGCTCGCGCGGCTTGGCTGCGTCGGCACCACTTTTGAGCACAGTTTGGCACAACATTGCAATGGTCAGCTGCACACGGACGGCGGAAGGGTCGGAAAGCTGACAAAAAATTAATTTGGCCAGTCCGCAAAAAGGCGAGTGATCGGACCCATGCGATCATTTTCAGAAATGAACAATTTTAATTTTGAAGACCAACCGGCACATCATCGCGTTCCACCGATTGGTTGCATACCTTAAGACGGGATTCGACCAAAGTTCGGTTTTTCTTAATTTACCATCCAAGCCCCAAGAACGGCCCCGTCTTGTGTGTTGCATTCCGAGTACACATTCAGCCGTTGGGACCTAAATAAAAATTGTCGGTTCATATTCATTAAATACATAAAAATAAATAAAACCAAAAAAGTGATTCGCGGCGCGCCGTGGGCCAAATTCGGCGATGAATTTGATGGATGACGACGGTGTGTGGCGAAATGGCGTCGACGACGTTGCACTGCTCGATGATGTCTAAAAGGTATAATAACCTTTAACACAATTTTTTATATTTTGCCTATAAATCCTAACAATAAGAAAAATGAAATAAAACGAAAGCGTACCATCCCATTCCATCTTGATTTCAGGCCGAAAGAACAAGTCAATGAATTCACGGGCTGACACTCCCTGCAAAAAAAAAATGTTATTTTCTTTGTTTGTTTTATTTTTAAATTCTTATTAGACTCTTTGAATCCTAACATCGACGACGTGAAGCGCCTTCAACGGATCAACCGCAATCCCGTCCTCCATCTCCAGCTCCCGACTGTACATCTTCAGCTCGCCGTCCCGCACAAACAGCTCCCATTTACCGCCCTCAACTAAATGGGGAGGAGGCTAAAGTGTATTTGTGGCCTCTGGTCCCCCATTTTAAAAAAATCAAAAATTGTAGAGTTGCAAAAAGCTGTTTTTAAGCCTTTATTTTTATAAATATTTTGTATTTAACGATCAAATTCGGGCTATACAACCCAAATAACCACTAAACAATTTTCAATAGCATCCCATGAGAGCTGCTGAAAAGCCGGCAGTCAAATTCGAAAATGAATGCCAAAAACGCAGCACCTTCGACTTCGGCCAAAGCATGTTGCAGTTGTTGGCGCGCTACTCGGCGAATGTCAGCAAAAAGTTCTCCATTTTTGCCTCCAAAAGTGTTTTGAGAGGACAGCAAATTGAGCGCTTCTTCTTCTTCTTCTGTTGATGACAAATTCTGATCATGTTGCTGCTGTCCATCCGCCTAAAAATTTAGGATTTCTCAAGGAAAATTATCGGTTTCAATTGCCATCATAAGACATGCACAATTTGTGAGTCCGACGGTTGAAATGGTTTAAAGTGAACAAATCTAAAAAAGAAGGTAGTGAATGTGTCAGTGTTTAGTCCGTTGGCAGGAACGAAGAACAAAATCATTAATCATTTGGTAATAATTTGGTTTGTACCCCCCCCCCCTTTTGGAAAAAAATAAATTTTTTCTTAAAAGTCATGCAACTTGAAACGGATAAGAGCTCCATTTCGACCAATTTCGAATCCCGGACCCGAATTGCGGCAGGTTCTTGTGTGCAAAACTCTTGCAGGAGCGGATCAGCCAGAGCCAGTATATCCGGCAAAACCCAAAATTTAAAGAATTCATATTTTGGCATTATGTATATTCATTATCTAAATATAATAAATGCAGACCCGCCGGACCGTACGAATCCGATCCTGAAATTCCTCTATTTTGTCCACACCAACAGAACTGCTCTTTTGAACGCTTAAAGGAAACGCTTTCTAAAAACATTATTCGCTTTTTTTGCCTTTCCACATTATTTTTGGCACTTTCTTTAAGATGTTATTGACATTGACACCGCTAAAATGAGCTCTGACGAAGTTGAGAGTGCAATTCGCAATAACATCACATGGGTCAATTTGGCCGACGAGTTGCGCATTATGCTGGGCAGCTCACAACGCGAGTACGACAAGCGAATTTTGGACTATTCCATAAGGAATCAGCTTCGCTACCAGGACAACATCGGTTTGTTTTTTGTTTGGTAAATAATGAACATTTAGGATGTCCTCTAAAGTTGAACACTTTAATTATTCTTTAATTTTGTCCTTTTAGTGCGTTTTGTGAAGCGTAGCCAAGAGGAGTACTACGAGAGTTTGCTCAGTTACAGTCAGCAGCGAATGATACTGTACCCCTACCATTTGTCCGACATTTTGGTGCGCGAACTCCGAATAACGCCATTCACTTATTACACGTACGTCCATTGGACCATCAAATATTGTGCACATAAAATACCTATCAAATATTTTTTGTGACGATTTTCTAAAAATTTCCCTTGGTTGGGGAAATTAAAAAAAACTAAAAAATTGGTGGACATTTATTCCTCTTTAGAAACATGATTGTCGACGTGATGCAAGCCGAGAAGAGTTACGATTCCATCCCGAACTTCACCGCCGGTAAAAAAAATTTTTTTTTTCAAATTTTTTGCTACACAAAAATTTGTATGATATTTATTACATTAAATTTTTGTTATTCTTTGCAGTGGACGTGATGCGCATGTTGGGCATTGGTAAGAATTTTGTTTCTAATTTCCTTTGGCAACATTTTTGTTTTATCGGCCGCAACCAGTTCATCGATTTGATGAACCAAAATCGGGCAAATCGGCGGTTATTTCGCCGGTCCAAATCCGTCCGCGACATTCTGCCGCAAAAGCCTTCGAACATCGCGCCCATTGAGCCCTGGTTTCAGCTGTGCTACGGCTGCATTATGGAGAATGACATTCGGGTGGAAGCCTTAAAAATATTGGAAGAAAAAATGAATTAATTTTTTAAATTGTATTTGGGGGGTTGGGATTTCAATTTTAATTGGAAAAACCCTTTAAGTTGCTCAGCTCCCTCGAGAAGCAGATTATTGACCGTCTTCTTGACGAGGGTTCCGGGTACTGTGGCGTGTTGGACAAGCCAATTGTTCAGCGTTTGTTGAGTCGGGGCCTCGTCTATTTGGACGTGCCGATCGGGTCGGATGACTATGTTTTTGGTATGATTTATCTTAATTTTTTAAATTTTTGTTTATGTTTGTGGTGCTTTTTTGAATTTGATTTATGTTTTTTAGTGCCAACTCTTGACGGATTTGTGATGAATCGGGTCCAAGGCGACTACTTCGAGACGTTGCTCTACAAAATTTTTGTTGCCATCGATGGGCAAACGTCTGTATTGGAAGTTCGTCTTTTTGGGACCGAATTGCAATTTATACTGACATCATTTTTTTCTAAATTTTATTTATTAGTTATAAACAATTAAATTTTCATCTAACCATGGCACACTTTCAGTTGGCCGACACTATCGGCATCGACATTGGTCTGGTGAAGAACGCTGTGTCCGTCTTCTGCCGACTTGGATTTGCGCGAAAGCGCGTCACCGGCATCGAAAATGTGCTTCTTCACAGCTCATGGGCCAACATCGCCGACTGTGCTGAAGGGCCCACCGGCGTCAGTTGTTCAGGGTTTGGCATGGTCAAAAATTAGGGATTTTATACTTACAAATTAGAACGTGACAACAAAAAAATCACGTTTCCCTACAAAATTTACTCAAAAATATATGGGCAAGGAATTTGAAAAAGATAGGATCGTTCATTCTATCCATTTTTATCGCTGAACCCGAAATTTTAAAATAAAATTTAACAATTCAACACATTCAGCTTGGCCTCCCCTGCCTTCGACCAGCAGTCCACCATCAGCAACAGTGCCAGTGTCAATGCGAAGCTCGCTGACCTTTCGGCGGCACTGATGGGCGTTGGCGGGGCCGGCGGCGACGACGACGGCACAATTACCATTGGGGAAGATGAAGCAGTATCCGACGAAGAGGACATTGTGGCAGCGGTGGAACATGCACTCAAAGGACAGCAACAACTACGGGTGTTTTACATTCAAAATTAATAATGAATATGTTGTAATTACGGTATGTGAATTTGTTTGCTTATTTCGTTACTTTTTAGGCCGCTTCGCCCGTCCATCAGCAGACGCCCGGCACCGAGTTAAGCAACAAACGGATAGCGTTCATCTTCGACTCCACGCTGACCGCTTTTCTGATGATGGGCAATCTTTCGGCGGTATCTTTTGAAATGCCTTAATTTAAACCCGTGATTGGCGTTAAACATTTATTTTTGGATCATTTCGAATCTAATTAGCATTTTGCAAATCCACCACAGACATTGAAGAACCACGCGGTGACGCTGTTCGAGGTGGGCAAACTCAGCGATGAGGCGCTTGACTCGTTCATTGACGAGCTGCAAAATGTCAACCTTTTTGTGGAGGGCGAGGCGCAGCGCTACTCCGAACACGCAAAAACGTTGCTGTACACGCTGCAGTCGTTGCGTGTGGGCGGCACTGAGATGGATTTGATCCGGGGTGAAAGTCTGCACAATCTTGACACCATTGCACGCCTGAAAGTGATGCAACGAGCGTACAAGTAATTTTTTAACCGAATGTTTTTTATCAAATTTTTTTTGTTGCAAATTCCAAAAATGTAACTGTTTTCCTTATTATTTGTGGAAATCTTTATAATGTGATAAATTTTCTCTCAACCCTAATTTTTCGGATTCATTGCAACTTCCTTCTTGAGGTTGCTCGTGTCAATGGCTCCCATAAATGCGGAAGCGTGCTGTGTGCCGTTGGCTTCTGTCCCACACATTGGCACTGCTGCCATTGAGGTAAATGTGCTGTTTTATAATTGTCTCAATTTCTGATCGGTGAACGGATTGTTTGTGTTTAGAACATTAATTATTATTTTTAGTTGAGTTCGCCATGGTTTCGTCTGTTTCTTTATGAGTTGACCGGCAATGGCCCTCCGGCAATGTTTTTGCCGATGGGCATTCGCCTCGGGCGCTTGCCGAAGCTTTTCTGGCACTGTCGTCGACTGATGATCACGCAGGGCATGCACGAGCCGTTAATTTTGCCCATCGAAGGCGCGCTGGTGCCAACCGCTGAAGCACTCATATCGGCACCCGTTTTTGTGCAGGTAGGCAATATTATTAAAAAAAAAGTTAAATATGTTTATTAGGGATTTTTTGAAAATTCTCAAATATTTTAATTACAAAATGCTGATTGTCACAGGCATATAGTGAGTTGATCTCCGATGCCGAGGTGATCAACGTGCCCTTTCCATTCCTTGACGATAAATATGATAATGATCTTGACGCTGAAACTGAAACTGCTGATGAGGTCCAAACAGCAGTAGCATCTGCCGATGGCCAACCTATTCGAGATGGTCTCGGTGATTGTGCCCGTCGAGGTGGAGCTGTTCATGGACTACAACCGTCGTCATTCAGTAGGCATCCAATTGTGCAAAAGCTACGTGAACTGTTCCAGCTCGACTACCTCTGCGGGTTGGCTTCGCTTTCTGATACATTTTTGTTAGGTTTTTGAAAATATCGAATATTTTTGCCAAAAATTTCGATTCCCTTTTCTCATTCAGGTACATTGTGCTGCTCAAGCTTCATCATCGTCCCCATTCTCCACCTTCGTTAGTTAAATGTTCATCTCCGTCTTCATCATCGTTATCATCATCTTCGGTTTACTTGGCCAAGACTACTGCTGCTGCGTGTGTTGAAGAGGATGATGGTGATTCTGATGCCAAGGAGGACACTTCCGATGGCAACATCAGTGCCAACTTGTCCAACAATCGTCTCTTGAACATTCCTCAACAACCGAATAATAACTCGCTGAATTCAAGCCGTCAGTCAATGCTGAACTATCAGTTCAACAACAACAGCTCGCTTAGCAAGGACCCGAAGTGAAACATTGGAATTTAAAAATATAACTTTTACTAATTCTTTTTAATTTTAATTACAAATACACTAAAAAGTGCTGTTGCCTCCTTAATTCTTCACCAACGATTATTATTTTAAATAAAATAGTTTTACTTTTAGGAAAATCTGTTCCACTCGTACTCACCTGGCTAAGGGCGAATCGATGGACGATTATGTGCTGTTCGATTGTGTGTTCGGCATTCCGCTATTTGACGAGGCTCTGAACAAAACAATTTGTCAACGAATCATACACAAACAGCTCTGTTCGGCGGACAAGTAAATTGGGGGGGGGGGACTGACTGAACGCAAAAATTCTCTTTTTCCAATTTCTTAAGAATTTAAAAAACAATTTTCCTCTTTTAGCTTCAATTACGTGCGCTTCACCATGCAACATATCATCGACTCCACGCGCGAATTTGTTGCTCGATTTCAGCAGCACAACAGCAACGGCACTTCGCCTTCGGGGGTAATGTTTTTTTTTTTATTCAGCACCCCAAAAATAAATATTAAAAAACATTTTCGGTGATTATTGCAATAATAATCGGTATTTGTATTTGTTTTTAATTGTTGTAGTCCGTGGATTAGTGTAAAAACAATCTTTGTTATTGCCCGTCCGTTGGGGGTGTGTAAAATGCGACATTTTATGCCTGTGCTAATGGTCAGATCAAATTTAGATTAAATGTTTCCTTTTTTTGGGAGATTTGTTATTATTGTTCGAGCCTTACTTCAAAAAATTGCTATAATTCAAATAAAAATTGGGCTCCACAAAAAAGACATAAAATTTTATTTTTTTTTAATATAATCTTTTTTGAGTATAATGTTTTTCTGCAGTTTGATGACTTCGCAGCAGCGGCATCGTCTGAACACTCGTCGACCTTCTCAATAAGTCCGACCTGCGCCATCGCGTTTGACCCGGGTGCTGGTGATCGGAAGTGTTGCTGTTGGACGTCAAAATGTTTGCGCTGATCACTGAAATTCTGTTACCGATCACAACGCAATGTTTCGGAGAGCTTCGACTGACTTTTTATTGTAATTCTGATCCCCCCCCCCCATTACAACGCTACTCCGGACCATTTTGCGTCGTTTCGTTCATTTTTCTCACCCAAAACGATTCAGGAAACGGAAACCATTCAATTAGCCTTTTTGAAGTTTCGAATTCAAAATGGTTGAAAATCGTGTCATTTATGTGTCCGCTCCGCCGGTAAACCTCTCTCTTTCTCTGCTGTCGTTGCCTCTCTTTCCCTTCTCATTTGCCCTAGTCGTCTCTGCCCTCCCAGATCAACGAACACTCTCTCCCCCTCCCCCCCGTTCCGTTTTTCCCGCAGTTAAACGTAATTCTCCAATATACAAAAACGCCAACATTTCCCTTTTGTCGTTGTTGTGCGACAGGCACATTCAATTCTCAACATTCATTGGTTGTGCTGCTGCCTTCTTTTTACACTTATTCTAATTTTATGCTCATTCCCGTTACATTTATTTAAATGTTTCGTTTGATTTCACTCACTGTTTAAACACAAAGAAATAATGGGCCCCTGGTCAATATTTTAATTTGTCCGAAATTCACAAAATTGAAAAGACATTACGTCATTTTTGTGCACTAATTATCAAAAATGAGAAGGCCGGCGCCACTGTTTGTTTCCCGTTTGGAACAATACTTTTGCAATTGCGCTTATTTCGTCGCCAAAAAATGATTTTGATCGATTGCTATTCATTGGTATTGCGCAATGTGTGCCTAATTAAATATATTATTTTGCATGTTCATGGTTTATTGCCCATTTTCACTATTATAAATTCATAAAATTAATAATTAATTTGGTTTAATTTTGAAAAAGCGCACGTAAAGAAAAGTTGAAAATCGCAGCTTTTAACCATCGGATGATCGTCACCAGATCACAGCGACTGCTCGGCATCGGCTTGCTCCTCTTCGTCAATGTGGTCAGTGAATGTCGGGTGGTTGTTTATTTGTAACCTCGCGGTCGAAGTTTTTTTGAAGCTGCCGGCGATTAGCAAATGACAATTTTAAATTTAATTGTCAAAATGAAATCAAAAGTGTCCAGGTTTGGGTGCTGTCTGCGGAGCTGACGCGTCACCTGTTCATCGACCTGGACTTTGCACGTCCCTTCTTCTTCACTTACGCCAAGTCGTGCATGCTGTCGTTGCTGTTGCTGCGGTACGCGTGCAGTTGCCCTGGGGCAACAACGACGGGCGGCGACGGTGCCGAACTCAGCAAAAAAAAGAGAAAGTCCACAAAAACAACAAAGTCGGGAAAGGTGTGCATAACAATGAGAATTTGAGGCGGGAAAGCATTACTATAATTGGTTAAAATTGGTCTTTAACTTGTTTTCGTTGGCATCACTCTTATAAAACTATTTGATGAACTTTTGTGTGTTTTTATTTCCCAAATTTTTAAGGCGGTTTACACTCAGCTCGAGAACATTGCGTTGGGCAGTGATGGCGAGGAGGAGGAAAGTGAGAAGATGTTGCGCGGGATGATGAAGATGAACAACAACGACCTGAACAACAACTTCAGCAGCGGCAGCAGTTGCAGCGTTGAGAAGACGGACGAGGGGGGCAGCGAGAAGAGTTACGAAGCATTGAATCTGGTCAGCAGCAGAAGCTTTTTATAACAATTTAAAAAAACATTTTTAATTTGGAAATGCTTAAGACCAATGCCGAGTTTGAGCGCTTCCAACTGCCGTCGTCCGCCACCGACGAATCCGAGCTGTGCTCCGATGACGAAACGTTGCTGAGACGGGACCCGGCCGAGTTGGCCGACGCGGAGCGGCAACTGTTCCATGCTTTGCTCGACAAAAAGACGCGCCAACAGCAACGGAAGCGAGTCCGCTTCTCCTCCATCCGACAGGTCTTTCTTTCCTTTCCCGCTGCTGACTGACACTGATCGGAATGATCGGGTCTGGTCTTGACTGATCAGCTCCGTGATTTGATCTGATCCAAGATGAAAATAATAATTATAAACGTTTGTGAAGATTCGTGCACTGCCTGAGAAGGTGGAGGCGGACGCGCATTTGGCACGATTGCCGTATCGTCAAATTGTCGATCGGTTTCAGCATTGTCCAAATTGTCCGGCACTGAGCCGCGACTCGACGCTGTTCAGTTACGCCGTCGTCTTTGCCCCATTGGTGGACATTTTAAATATTTTTTATTAAAATATTGAAGAATTTTTTTTTGAATGATTTGGAAAAGCATCGACAATTTCAAAGTTTTCTGAAGAGTCTCTCTGTTTTTTCAGTGGATGATCTCTTCAGTGGCTGCCCAGGTTTCTTCTTTTGTTTGTTTATTTGATTATATTTATTTATTTATTTGTTCGTTTCGTTCAGACAAGCCTCGCCTTCACCAGCGTGACCACCGCCAATTTGTTCTCGGCCTCCTGCCCTCTGTTTGTCCTCATTTTGGGCGCTTATTTCGGCCGAAATTCGGCAGATGCGTTCACCGGCACAAAGTGCGAAGAGTTTTGCACACAAATAAATGAAATTTGAAAATGTCGTCTCCTTTTTTCAAAGTTTAAAAAAAAATTTCTTTTAAAAAACGCGCAGACTCGCACTGGTGTTGCTGAATCTGTCCGGCGTCTGCGTGGTGTCCCGTGCGTCCGGCTCTCTGCTGGGCTCCGCCATCGGCACGTTCTCCGCCGTGTCCAACGCCGTCTACCTGTTCACATTGTCCCGCTTCTCGGCCAAGTCGAAAAGAATCGACGCTGTTCTGCTGCTTGGTTCTTTTTTAATCTGTTTTAAAATGCCCCCTCAAGGCATCCAATTTTAAAATTAACGCCTGGGGCCTATTTCAATGCCTCCGACTTTTTGGTGGTGTAATTGAAATTGAATGCCCTTACCTATCGCTTGAAGGCACTGTCGGCATCTTCTCACTGATTGTGTGCACACCGCTAATGGTGACCCTACACAACTTGGGCATTGAGCGACAATTGCCATTGCCGACAGCGCGTCAAATGACCGTTTTGGTGGTGAACGCGTTCATCGGCACTCTGTTCGCCGACTCCGTTTGTACGTGTGAACATTAAAACATGTCCAAGTGCTAATAGGGTGATGAATTCACCAGAGCATGCAAGATTGTACAAGGATTATTCAGAAAAATGTTTGCTTTCTTCACAGGGCTCTACGCCACTTTGTTGACGGGCGGGTTGACCTCCGCTCTGTCCGGCTCGTTGAGCATTCCGTTGTCAATGCTGGCCGATTCGTACATGAGGAATCAGCCGCCCAGTGCGTTGCAGATGCTCTCGTCCATTCCAATTATGGTGCGTTGACGGCTTGATGATGCTGTTGATGATCAGGGTGATTTTGGAGTGTTTTTGTTTGATCTGTTCAGATCTCGTTCGTCGGTGCTTCTTTGATCACAACGCGACATCATTCATCGCCCCCACATCAGCAACATGCAACCCAAAAAGCGAAGCTGTCTTCTCCAATTTCTTCAGACGAATCAACGGACATGGACAACCACCACTCCCGGTTGATCACTTCTCCTTCACCTTCACCTTCTCCTTCATTCGACTCCGATTCTCCCGCCGTTCAGTTGTGACACACCGTCGCGACGAACATGACGACATATGCAAAATGATCATTAATATATTTAGCTATAAGCGAGGGGGGATAATAAATAGCCCAAATTTTTATTTGTTTCCGACCGGTTAATTGTGTTAAGTGCGTCCAGCAGGTGGTAACGACGGTTTTATGCCCGAGGGGAGGGAGGGAAGCGCCTGAGGGGCTGAACATAATCGGGCGGGTCCCATCCGATCGTTGCCAGCAGCCTGGACACACCGCACGCACTCACTACTACTCCCGTGTAACCTCAGCATAATATAGTCAGCTTAACCGTTTCATATCGATGTTCTCTTTGCTTTACGCGCGCATATTGGTGAATTCTTTTTTTTGCATATTTATGTTATTAATGTATATTTTTATGTGACAAATTTCTTAAAACCATGTCTTTTGGATTGTTTTGCCCATAACTTAAATAATTAAAATGGGTTTTTGACATTTCTTAATGAGTCGGGTTTTAAACGCATAATGTCCCCGTTTTTAATTTTGTTTTTGATGATTTGCTTTAGGTTTTACTTAAAATCACTTTTTCTTTCAAAATATACGCCCATTTAAATTTTTGTTGCTTTCTTTACAAAGTCATAAAATATAAAATTGTTTGTCCCCAAGAAACATGTGAAATTTGTTTTAAATATTTAACAACAGAATCCTAAATTTGCCCCTCAAAAAGTGCCAAAATTAATTATTTTAAAATCATAAAATGAATGATATTAGTAGAGATAAACAATACTAAAACGACAATTCGAGTTTAATAAATATTTTTATCAAAATTGTTTGAATTTTTGAGCCCTCCAATTTTTAAATCATTTCTCAATTTATGCCATCGTTTGGCATTCTGCTGCCCGATTATTGGCATTCCGGACATATTCTGCCCGATTATTGGCATTCCAAACAGATTTTGCCCGATTAAAACTAATCCAAAAAATTGCCCCGGGGGGTTCTTAAAAAAAGTCATTGCCCATGCCCTTAGGTGGCAATAATTAGTTTCCGCCCCCGTCGACTTTCTTTCCAATTCGCTCATTTGTCAGTGAAATCGTAATAAATCGTTTGGTTTATTTGCTGCAAATTTTGAGTTAGGCAAAACATTCCGTTTTATAATTATTTTAAATAAAATTAAATTTTCAAAATTATTTGCTTTTTTCTTTCAAAACTTGTCGAGAAATGCCAAACGAAGATTCGTTAATCTGTGCGGCATTTTGTTTATTGCCCTCCGGGGAGCAGTGCTAATCCCGGCAAATGGCATTAAAATTTGGGTTTTTCTCTCAAAAAATCCATTTTTTTAATTTATCGCAATTTTTTCGGCCGTTAAGACGCGCATTATTTATGTGTCACGCGATTGGTCCTTTTGCGTGACTTACGACAATAATTTAGAATAATTTTGTTTGCGTTGCCTCGGCACTTTTTTTTGTTGGAATTTTTCAAATTTTTTTGCTTTTATTTCGCTTAAATTATTCCAAATTTGGGAGTTGAAATAACTTCTAAAAGGGCAGGGGTGATTTTCAATGTTTTTTTCCTTTTTTCATATTCAGAACGCCACTTTCAAATTGCGCGCCTTTTGCGTCCCGAAGGGCACAAAATTTTGCCCCCAGGGCAAATCCAATTCTCTCCCAAATGGCCCGAGGGCATTCTCCACCTCTTCGGCTGCTGAATTTGGCATTTTCGAATGCAAATTGGATATTCGCCGTTGTGGAGATGGCATCATCCTTTCCCCTCCGTCCGTCCCTCACTGTCAGGCCCTATAAGCTTGGGGAGAGTTAATGGGTATGCCCTCGGGGGAAATTGGGGAATGGCATTTTCGAGTGTAAAGAGTTAAATATGCTGATTTAGGTATCGCATTATTTTGCATCTAAAAAGTTGAAAATAATTTAAATTTAAATTTATTTTATATTTAAATTTTTGATTTTTGTTCCATTCTTTAACAACAACAACATCAAAAGAATCATTTTAAATATTTCAAAATAATGACAAATAAAATTAATAAAAATGGTCACCTTTTGTCTTTCTCTTTTCTCGGCCTCCCAAATGAATTTGCTTGTCACAAAACAAAAACTAATTGCATTAATGGCACGGCACGGCCGAAGTGAAGAAGGCTTTTCCCCCGAGGGCCCATCTGTTTCCATTTGTGCCAGATTCAATTGCCAGCCGCGTCAGCGAAGGGGCACAATTAGAAAGCCTAGCTTGGCTATTTTTGTTATGAAAACAAATTTTGTGGATCGAAGCACCAAAATACAATAACTTTAAAATAATTGTTTATGATATTTATTGCTTCTTTAATCATAGTTTTCCCGCAAAAAAAGAAGGCTGAATTTTAGAAAAATTTCTGTTTTTTGAATGTCCCGTAACCCTCCGCCGTCCCAATGATTTGTTGCGCCGATTCGCTTCCTCTTCTGTTGCACATTATTTCTTTGGTCGCCGCATTTCTCGCGCACATTTTGTTTTGCTCAATTCCCTTCTCCCCCCCGGCACTGTCCACAATTCCCTTCGCCCCCCCGGCACTGTCCACCTCAATGCTCCCCTCGGGCAATTTGTATCGGACGGCGTGCGCATTTCCGAGGTGAAATTTTAACGATTTTCTTTTTCTGATTTCAAATTTTTAAAGTGATCTGATCCGGCCGGATCCGATCATTTTTTGAGGCTGAAAAGGCAGAGATTTTGAATGATTGTTTTGTAAAGTTTAGTTTGGATGATTCCAACGGCTGCCAGAGAGGCGGGCTCGGCCACGAAGGCGGTTTTGAAGGCGGAGAGTTGTTGAACGGATGGTTCTGTGACCCGGAGTCGACCGTCTCAATGTCGGAAGGTTGGCAATTATTTAATATTTATTTTTATTTAAAATTACATTTTGCCAATTTGTAAGTGTTTGCCATCGACGAAACTTTGAGGCGAATTTATGAACAAAATCGGCAAAATTGCATTTGTGCGCCGCCCGAAGAAAGCATTCAAAGGCTGGAAATTGGTTAATTGAAAATATATTATTTATTATTACAAATTAATTAATTAATTGAGTTTTTTTAAATTACTATTCAGAAAATTCGGCACAAAAAATGATTCCCTCGGGCAATTGCTGGTTTCGCTTTGGCTTTGCCTTTGTGCCGGAGCTTAGCCCGGGCCCGGACTCGGCCACGTAATTTTTCCATTTTTTATTTTTTAAGTTCATTTTTAGCGCTGAACAATGTGCCAAAAATTTTGAAATTGGTGCAAATAATTCGTTAGAAGAGTCCGTTGAACCGTTCGGCAGATTTTTGCTGCCGGAAAAAGGGTAACATTAAATATTTTATCTTTTTATTCTTTGATTTAATTCAACTAAATTAATGATCAATTAAAATTTGCCATATATTTTTGGCATTTGGAATTCTTTTAGGAATTTGTTCGACGCGTTCAGTGCCTTTGCCGACAATTACGCCCGCGTGTTGCGCCAACGATGGAATTTGGGCGAATGCGGCGAGGACATTTTGCTGCTCGTCGTCCAGCGGCCGCCGCAAAAGGTTTTCACGTGGACAAAAACTTAATTGGCTAATTAAATGGCATATACCTAATTAGCTAATTAAATGGCAATTTTAGCTCTCTGCCGGCCCCTTATCCTCGGCTCACTCGCGACTCTTTGGGCCATTGCCGGTAAACAAAAAAAAAGAAAATATTTATTCGCATTTTCAAAAGGTAACCGAAAAAGCAAAAAATTCGTAAAATAAAAACGCCGGGAGGTCAAAACAATTAAAATTGTAATTTCAGCTCATTTTCCTCTCAATTGGGCCTTCGGTTGCGCGCCGGCTTCACGCCGACTTCGGGCGGCACGCCGTCCAAAACATTTTGCTCGAGGCGAACGCGCAGCTCCAACGCGACGCCCGCCCCCTTTTTAAAGTGTTTTTTTCTTTAAATTAAATTGCTAAACATCGAATTGTAAGCCGTGGCAATTTAAAAAGCCTCACAAATTGGGACAATTTTGTGGGACTTAGCCGGCGGTGCTTGAACTGCTCGACGATATTTTCAAATTGTCAGGTGCTCAGTGAACTTTTGTTGCGCATGGAAACGGAAGTGTTGGCACCGCTTGCGGAAGATTTTGCGGAAAGCCCTGGCGACGGCACGCGGCCGCCTTTGTCCCCGACGCATCCGCGCCACCGGCACAGTACCACCACAACGTCGCGCAGTCACGTGCCGTTGTGGGCATGGTCAGAAGCGTTTTTTGGGTTGCCATTTTTTGTTCTCCGTTTGCCTCAGGGCCGTTTTTGGTGCCTGCGGCATTGCATTCGGATTCATGGCCCTGGGGCTATTTCTGATTCGCACGCGAACTCGGCGCAGCGCCACGCCGGCGGGCATCAAACAGCAGCAGAAAATGGTCAGCCGACGGCATTGGCGGGAGGGCAGTCAGTTCGGGAAAGGTCGCGCATTTTTTTAATTATATTTAATTTAACAAAATTCTTCTTAATTAAATTACAAAAAATTCCGTAGATGAACAACCGCCGCCGACCACTTATGTGAATTTGGTGCAGCTTTTGATGCCGCATCCGAAGCCGCCACCTGTCAACATGCCGCAACAAGTGTAGAAATTGGCGGGCATTTCACCCCCCGAGAAATGAATAAATAATATTTATTTATGATAAAAAAGTGCCCGATAAATGCTATTTTAAATTATTTCGTACAAATGCATCAAAAAATATTTGGTCAAACTGCTGGAGAATTGCGGCGGCTCTAATCACACTGTTGAATAGAGTAAAAAGCTTAACAACCTTCGAGATTCTCGAATCGAAATTTGAATTTTGCCCTCAGTCCATCCGGACATTGCCCCCGCAGACGATCAATCCGACCCTGCGGCATTCGCGCAGCGTTTCGCTTGAGTGCTCTCTGATCATCGCCGCGAGGGGAATTGCCGCCGCCGGTTCCGTCACCAATTTAAGCCGTTGCCATAGGAGGCGATTGGCAGACAAAATTTCGGCGTCGCTCTGTTGGGCATTAAAATGATCGGTGTTTAGGCGATGATTTGCTGATCTGGGGTCTGTTTCATTTGTTACTTTTAACAAATTAAAAGTTTAAGTAAAAATTGAAACAGGCCCCCAGGGGCCCGAATAACTGACCAGCGAAAAGACGCAGTTTTCTGCAAATGTAAGCAGCGGCTCAAAGCATTTTTGGCCGATTTGCTTAACCCGGACGCCATCCGCGACGGTGGCCAGAAGCTCCGAGGAAAGGGCCCTGTGGCCGCCCTCCAACTGCGCCTGAAGGCATTTGCCTTCAGGCGCCACACAGAAAACTAAAAAATTGAAAGCATTTCCAAATCGTCATTAGAGCCAATTCATTCTCGACTTCACTAATTTAATGAGAGTTTTGCTTTTGATCTTGGCACTTTAATATCCGCACACCTTTTACCCGCGGGCTAAGCGCCTTTACGACGGTGGCCACCCCGGCGGCCAGGCCCCCACCTCCAACAGACAAAATGATGGCGTCGAGGTCGGGCACCTGCTCCAACAGTTCAACCCCAACAGTGCCCTGAATCATTTGAAAGAATCGGAATTTATTTGGCATTTTTAATTTCGATCACTTTCCGACCGACCTGGCCCGCCATGACGTCATAATCGTTGTGCGGGTCCACTATGGCCAGCGCTCTTTGCCGAGCCAACTTTTCACAGGTAGACCATCTGC
>MEIZ01000031.1:156146-178526 GCA_001723225.1 Globodera ellingtonae | reverse complement strand
TAAGAGACAGGATCAGGAGGGAATGATTAATTACCATCTCCCGATTCGACCACTGATTAGTCTCGGAATGGGAACGCCTTTTTATTGGGGGCGACCACAATTAGTATTTTAAAGGATTCGTTCCTTCGCCGATCAGTTCATTTATTATTCAATTAAAATTAATTTTGCAATTCAAATAATCCTAAAAATGTAAATTTCAATTTTTGCCCCCGTTTCATTGTGATCTGAGCCCATTTTTGGGTCTGATCGGGATCATAAATTCTCCACGTTACCTTAAAATTCATTTTACGCCATTCTTTGGACACAAAATTCGGGTAAATGGATGCTGTAAAATTGGTGCTTTTGTCGTTGTTCATCGTCGTCCTTTTCTGCACTGTTCGACCGGTGCATTCGGCGTTTTATTGCCCCGTTGAAAGATTCTCCGGCAAATGTTTTGCGCGAGATGAAGCGGGCGACTACGAGAAATGGTAAATACTGCTTCAATTTGACGTCGACGGGTCCTGGAGATTTGGTCGACTCTCTGATCAGGCCCAACCTGCTGACCATACTGATTTTTAGTTATAAATGCCAGATCGGGGCAATTTGACTAATTCAGACCTCAATAATTTGGCGCTTTCAGGTGCTACCAGTACGCCTCCACGTCGATGAACTTTGATCTGATGCAACCGAAGCTGATTTTGATGGCCAAGTCGGTGGAGGACGTCAAACGCGCGATCGTTTACGCCCGTCAACAGCGCGTCAACATCGCCGTGCGCACGGGTGGCCATCAGTTCAGCGGTGCATCGTCCACAGACAGGCAAAAATTCCAAAAAATAATAGTTTTGGTCTGATCATTAATGTGTGCATGGAGGGATGAGATTGTTTCTGATCATAAGTGTCAAACATGCCCAAATTATAGGGACAACATCCAGTTGGACCTCAGCGAGGCGTTCAAGAACGCATCCGCCGGTGACTTTGCGGTCAGTCGGAGCCCGAAACATGGCGTGACGGTGCGCGTTGGCATCAGCTTTACCGTGACGGAATTCTATGCCATGATGGATGCCGAAGGATTATATGTGCCGGCTGGTCAATGCAGGTAAATGCCATGTAAACATTATTTATATATTTTGTTGAATGATTGGCGACTTTCTGACCGATCTGATCAGCCAAAAACAACATAACAGTCCCTACCGTTTGCAGTAATGTCCATCTTGGCGGGCACGTCCAAACCGGAGGCTTTGGCATAGCGATTCGGGCTTTTGGTTTGCTCGCCGATCATGTGCTTGCCTTCGACATAATCACGGCAGACGGTGAACTTTTTGGTTTTTATTGCAAAAATTAAATTCAAACGAATTCTGAATATTTTAAAATGTTTTTAGTTAAAAGTGTATTAATATTTTACTATTTAAATTCGATATAGGCCAAACACTTCACGTTGCGCGTGATTCTGCCGATGAGAAGATGCGCGACCTGTACTATGCCGTGCTCGGCGGCAGTCCGGGAAACTTCGGTGTGTTCAGGAACGGAGTTTGGGAGTCATTAACTCAAATTTTGGTCTTTTTAAACTATGATGGGCGCGACTGGACAAATTTAAAAGAAATAAACAAAATTCAATTAAATTTGCATTCGAATTCCGTCGGTTTCAAGGTGTACTGACTCACATCACACTGCAAGCGTACCGGAACGAAGACTATCCCCACTCGCGAGGCTTTCGTGCTTCTTTCACTGTTCGTTGGGGGAGCAAATTATGAAAGATGTTTAAACAAATATTGCTTTTTTGATAATTGATTTAAAAGGTTTTGAATTTAATGCATCGCTTTGTTCACAGTACGCAAAAGAAAGTGTGCAGCGCATTCTCGATTTGATGTCCAAAATGTCCGAGCTTGAAAGGGACTACGATCTGTTGGTGTCGGTGCTTTCGGCCAACACATCCGGTGCCATACCGCCAACAATTGCTGTTTTTGCTCAATGGTCACTGATTCTCTGGACTGATTTCGGATCCGGATCATTAAGCTGATCTGACGTTTCAGAATTTTTGGATCAGTTATGATCAGACAATGTTACTGTAGGGTTGATCTGATCCGGACAGTTTGTTTAACCTCGATTAGACTCTACCGTTGAATCAAATATGTAGTTGGTCATTATCCGATCCTAAAACTCTGATCCGAATGATCATAGGTATTCGGGCCCCGGAATGGGCGATCAGAATGGAAATGTTTTGTGCACTATTCAGGTCAAACACCGGCGGGCCTAATCAAATCGCGGATGCAGCGGTCGACGCATGGTTTCAACGCATTGAGGCGGCATTCCGCGCCAGTCAACGCCTGCCCGACCCGCGAGCGTTCAATTGGAGCGTGCCGGTGCCATTGTCAAAGCTTGTCATGGCGTGGGTGTACCAGCCCATCCGGGAGTACGTGATGCCGTACGAGAAGCGGCTGTACCTCAGCGAATGGGCAGCCGCTGAACTGCAACGGCGCAATTGGTCAGCTTGGACAACGGGCCAACTTGACGACTTTATTGTTGCAACGACCGCGGGGGTGGGTCGAATGTGCAATTGTGATCGCAAATTTCAAAATGATCTATTCCGACGGACCATTAGAAAGTTGGGACAAACCCAAAGTATTATGATCGTTATGTCAATTTTATTTGATCTAAGCTCAATCAGTTTCAACGTTAAATCTCATGCAGCAGCAGCAGCAGCAGCAGCAGGTGACGGGCGTTGAAATGGTCGCGCAGTTGCAAAACATCGGCGGTCCGAACTCCACCTTCTATCGCAACTCATTGCGCAAAAGCCCGATCGACGGACGCGACTTGACGTCCATCAGCTGGCGCAACACGACCATTTGGGCAGCGTTGGACGGCTTCTTCAACGCGTCCATGAATCCGGATGCGCAACAATTTGTGCTTAGCTGGCACAAACAGACTGATCGGGGGGCATTGGGCACCGCCGGGCATGTCAGCGATTTGCCGCCAGAAAAGGCGCGAAGGCTGGTGCTTAATTCGTTTGGCGACCGAAACATGGGCAACGTGTGGAAGCAGTACGTGACGAGTTTATTCTAATCTAATCAACGATAAAGTCCTGAATGATTCGAATGGACTTTCCTCAAAAATTCAGGTATTATGCCAAGTCACAGTACAACCGTTTGGTGGGCATCAAACGCACGTTTGACCCGGCACCGACAGTGTTCACGCCAAACAACTTTTGTGTGGGGATGCCACCGGGTAAACCGGAGCTGCCGCCGGACAATGCCAGACTGCCTGCGACCATCTTCCCAATCACATCCGAACTCATGTGCACTTCGGTCAGTGAAAGTCCGATTAGCAAGCAGTGTTTGGACTGATCAGAAATCAGAAAATGATCCGTTCCGGTCCGGACAATGAATGATCTGAATGCCGCCACACACAAAGGCGGGGACCAAAGATCACACCCTTCCCTCGGGTCACATGGCCTAATTATTCCGAACATGGACTATCGGGACCGCTTTTTGTTAAGGGGGCAGCCGCTGTTGACGCATACATGACACAATGGATGCAGCAAGAACAGCACACCGGCACACGCCGCAACACCACCAACTAACTGATTTTGTTTCGCATTGCTTAACCTCCCCCAAATCACGTCATAACAGGCAATTCGCTCTGTGAAATGAGTCACGATGCCCTCTCTAATTGAACTGAAAGTCATCGATCACTCTCATTCTTTGAGTTTAAAGCATATTCCGTGCAAATGCTTCTGCTGGGGCCTGGTGCTCGTCTTCGGGTTAAGTGCTAAACCCGGGTCAACGATAGAGGATCGGGGTGCTCGTCTTTGGGTTCTTAACCCTGGTTAAATAAACGCGGGTTTAGCCGTTAACCCGAAGACGAGCACCAGGGGCCTGAATGGTAATATTTTATATGCAAATGTTTTTAATCGAATCAAAAAAAAAGAAGCGCGCGCGCGCCGCGCAAAAGGGAAACAAATAAAATAATTGAGATGAAAAACAAAACGAAACGAATACAAAATGTGTTAAATTGTTGAAATCCCTTTAATTCAATGATTTTAATGGCAAAAATCCAAAAAGAAGTGAAAAAATAAACACAATGAACACCAAAATTATTATGAAAAATAAAGCAACACAAAGGAAATGCAACAAAAACGGGGGAAAGAAAACATCAAGAAATATAAATAATTTGTACATACATTTATAGTATATTGTGTATATCAGCAGGGGGTGGGGGGTGTACCCCCCGGGGGAGGGGGAAGTACGCCTTGCACCGGATAATCCGATATGCCATGTTTTTTAGACTGAAATCCGTTTTTTCTGTAGCCGGTGCAACCTTTGATATGTACGAGTTAATTGGCGTTTTGCAGTTTAGGCTCAAAATCAAATTTAACAAAATTTATTTAATGAAAAAATTTCCCCATTTTTAAGAGAGGAATTTTTAAAAAGATGCGAATAAGCTAAACTGCAAAATCAACAGCTGCTGATCACATTCAGCAGCAAACAAAAAATGCCATAATTATCAACAAAGAAAATCAGACAATCGGCGCAATTTTTGCTGGAATGTCCTCGTGGTGAGCTGTGAAGTACTGTTTGACCATCTCCAGAGTTATCTCCAAGTACTGCTCGGGCCCCCCGTCATATTTGGCGTACACAAACCCAGCACCGTCAGAGGGGTCGACAGAAGTGCCATTCGTTGTGCTCGTGAACGGCACGGCCGGCTCAATTTGAGTGCCCTCGTGCCATTCGTTGAAGCTGGTGATGGACACAATGTCGGCCTTAATAAAAGGATTTGGCCGATCAAAAAGACAAATAAAATGGAATATATTGGGAACCATTCATACCTTTGCCGTATGTGCCATTTTAAAGTGTTCCCGATAGTATTCGCCCTTAGCCCTGCTATGAGCGTTTGCCGAATTCCACGGACGGACTCTGCAAAAATTTCCGAAATATTAAAAAATTACATTGATTTCACATCTATCTAACCTAACTAAATTCAATTAAAATTAAAAACCTCGTGTCGTTATAGCCGGGCCCCACTGACGGGACGAACAACAATTTGTTGCGTGCACAAAACGCGCTCAAATCGGGCCAATTGGCCATTGTCGAGCCGTGGGAGAAGCCATCGGCGGCAAAGTACGTGTACAGCCCGTCAAAGGCGGCGTCCATCAACTTTTGCGCGTCACCCTTGTCCACGTAGAGACCTAAAAATTAGGTGACAATAAAAAAAAGGACAGTAAAATTACCCCACCAACCGATCAGCAAAGCGTCCAAATTGGTGCCGCGGATGGTGTCCGTGCCGTTCTGGCCCAAAACGGTAGCCCATTGGTCCGGCTTGATCCGGTAAGAGTCGTACACGTAGAACACCGGCAGCTCCTTTGCTGGAGTTTGAAAGAATAATTTTTTCGTTGATTTAACACAATTTCAATATTATTTTAATGCACTCAAAGTTGGTTGATAGATCGAAAAATCATCAAAATATAAAAATTGTGCCAAAAATACGACAATGTCCAAACCTTTTTCCTTACTGGCCGTGATGTGCGTTCGCCGGTACAACGCCGGGTGACGCCCGTACTGCTCCAAAATGTAGGCGATGTCACGCCGAACGGCGGCCACCGTTCGCTCGTCATATGGCTCCAAATGGAAGGCCATCTTCATCTTGGCCTTGTCGGTGGCGTTCAACAGCGTCGGCATCAGCGAATCCCAAGGGGTTCCTGCAAATACAAGTTTTAAGCTTACAATTAGTCAAAAAACAGTTTCAGAGAGATTTAAAATGTGTCTTTTTATTTTATAATTGAATTACGCACCTTCCGGGTCGGCCATCGCCCGGGGGTACCATGAACAGACGACCACGTCAATGCCCGCGCTGGACATCCATTTCATGTGACGTTCGATAACTTTGGCATCCCAACTGCTGTACGGGCCCAAGGACGGGTAATACACAGAGGCAATGTCGCCCGGAGGCACATGAGCACCTGAAAACATTTTCCGACATTGGATTTTTAATTTAAAAATATATATAATTTTGTTTGACCTGTCGGAAATTTGCCTTTGTCCGTCGGTTTCCATCCCGGCAAATAACGATGGTTCCAATGATAAAATCGGCCCCCGTTGTGCGCTGGCGAGCCGTACCACGGGTAATAAAAAATGTGAATGGACGGCGGCGTGCCGGCCGATGCGCTCTGTGGAAGTAATTTGGTTACCAACAATTGGCACGAAAGAAGTACAAAAACATGGAGAAAAATGCCAAAAAATAAAACTCATTTCTTGGTCCCTCCATATAAAATTGGTAAATTTATTCGATTTTTGGTTACAATTTAAACTAAAATTTCAAACCTTGAGCTCTTTGAGCACTTTTTGCTCAATTGTGGACAATGGACCTGCGGCTGTCGCGGTTGAGTCGAGTGGCAAACGTTGCTTTTGCTGTTTCTGTAAAAAAGACAATGAAAATCAGACACAAATCGTCAAATTCCTTTAAAATTTTCAATTTTTAAGAACGGTTGTTTTAATTTAAAGATTTATTTTTTTAAATAAGAACCTCATTTTTGATATTTTTTGGATGCTTCTGTGGTGGTTCGACAACTTCGGCACGTTCGTGGTCACTACCATCATCCCCATGTTGTTGTTTCTCGATGGTGAATTTTTTGGACGGCTTTTGCTCTTCCGGAAAGCGCGCCTTGACATCCTTCGCATCATTAACAATGCCATCCTCGTGAACTTTTATCTGCTAAAACATTGGAATTTCCATTTTTTGAACAACATCATTCACAACATTTACTTTTGTCACAGCAAAATTCATCGGGTCTAACGCAAAAATGGAGCAGAAACAAATATTCAATGTCCAAAGAGAGGTGTCAAAAAGCTTAAATTTTGTAATTTGGCAACACCTTTCCGCCCCGCTCGTCCGCCGACGAATGCATCATGAAAATTGTGCCAGTGATAATGCTGGCGATGAATGCGACACAAACGCACAGCTTTAGCATTTGGACGAGCTTCATAACTGTTTTTAGTGCACCAAAAAAAGGTTTTGTTCAGAAAAATTGAAAATAAATAGCAGCTTTTTTGGTTTGTTCCCCGGTTGGTTAAATTATGCCGGTGTTGTTGTTGATGATCTGGTACTCCTTGAAAAGACAAAAATGTTAAAATTTGTAGGCTAAACTTTATGGCCTACGAAGTCATATTAAAGATTGAGAGATGTTTAAAAAATAAGAAATATCGAAATTCAAAAATAAATATGCCAAAAAATGAGCAAATATTATATATTGGACGCGCAAAAGCATAAAATCATTTATCTTTTTGCACATAAAATTAGCATAATATATTATAGAGATCAAGATCAACATATGTGGCGATTGCGGCGGTTGGACCGCTCTCAGGGACGTTTGATCAACAAATAAGAGTAGCCGAAACAGAGCAGGAGCAGCCCTGTCTGCAGCGAAAGCACAACCACTGGCGACACGTTCAGAAAGGAACTCTGCATGCGTCCAAAAGTTTGAGTGTTTAATGCTTATTTTAATGTCCCACCAATGCGGTGTTGACACAATGGCCGATCAGAGTGAACGCGCCGGTGGCCACCCACCCGACGGGCCGTCCAATTGCGTAGAAGTACCGATGGAATGCGTCCCATGCGCAGACCGTCCACACGACATTAAAAAGTGTGAGCAGCGCACCACCCAACGAGTAGTACAGCGGGAAGAACGCGTCTGACACATGCAACCAATGGGGGTCATCGTCGGAAAACAATTTCGATGCGGACTGGTGATGCTGATGTTAGGAAAATAGCGATAAAATTAAAAAAAACGCGGCATTTTGTTCCCACCGGTGACGTGGTTGCTGAATTTGTGTTCGCCGCCGCCGCCGGAAGGCCCACCACGCCATCGTCCAAGTGAGCGGCCAGCACATTGGCCAACTGGAACAGTGCCGCGGCAGTGCCCATGCCGAGGCCGCAGACAATGGCCAAGATGTGTCGAGATGAATAGAGCAGCCGCATGCTGGACGCCGTGCCGGTGCGGCCCGCATCCGCAGCCATCAGACGGGCCAAACCGCTGGAAAAGAACGGACATAATGCACACACAGAAATCGAGCAAAAGAGCCTTTGATTTATTCGCTCACCCTTGAGCCTTATACAACAGCACAAAATAGAGGCCCCGTGCGAGTTCCTGGAACAGAATCGAGCTGAACACGGCCACAAACAGAAAACGGGAGCCGAAGATGGCGAAAACAATAGACGCCAACAGCAGAGAGCATAGCCAAAAGAAAGCACTGTAAAAATTATGAAAGCTTTAGGGCAATGAATGTGAGCAGCACTTTAAATCATAACAAAAATTTGTTTCCAATAAAATTTCTTTTTAATGAACAAATGTTTTGAATTTTATCAGCAAAAAACGAAAACTGGAATAGGCCTAACAAAAAGTGTAAGCAGCAACAGGCCATGTGCCGCTTTTAATGTTTTATTGAAAAAACTTGCCCGAGCACAAACAGAATGATGCGCAACGGGTCGGGCGCAACGAAATGGCGGAAGAGGAAAAGGGAAGGCATGAAGGCGACAGAAAAGCAACTCACGGCGAAGATCCAGCCCATTTTATATGCTTAAAAAATTGAAGCTTTTTTAAAAAATTCATTAAAATAATAAATGACTTTAACAAAAATAATAGAAATCGTGCAAAATTTACACTTTTTTTTTATTAGACTATGATATTTGGTTTTAGTGCCGAAGCTGTTGAGTGTTGTGGTGGGTTGGTCAGTGGGAAGATACACAAATATATTTTTACATTTCTGTGAAGCATTTTGTGGGTATAATAAAATAAACCAAAAATCGTGGGGTGCAAATTTCATGGGTTAAATGATACAAAATTCGAATGCGCGGCACAACCCGACTAGTAGGCAGTACCCCACAAGAAAACAACGTTCGATCCAATAAAAATGTTGGTCAATTTTGAAAATCGCATTTTTGATCAAACTTTCCAAAAATGATTTTCAAAATTTGACCATCCATAAGTTGTGATATTGAAGCTCATCCGTCCGATTAGAAAATAAATGACAACTTGAAATATCGGGAATTTGATATTAGGCACAAATCAATCGGATGGGTCTGTAAAACCAGGGGGGGGGGCAAATTGTAAATATTTAAAATCAAGTTTCCGTATCATCTGAATAAAAAACAGAAGATTCTGTCTGTCACACGCATTCATCCATCCACTGGTCCTGTCCTGACCAGACCGATTGATTGATCAGTTCACTTTTGCATAGGACGGAGGCGAGAAACGCCGACGCAGAAATTTGATGACGTACAGCGGCAGGCAAGAAATCAACGTGATCACAGTGGTCTTGGCCAGGAACTCCCAGGACAACACGAACAGACGATCAAAGTATTTGTCGAAAATGATCAATGAGGCGCCGTACAGTGTCAAAGAAAGAGCCTTATAAGTTAGGGGAATTATTTGATGAGATGAATTTAAAAATTGTCACCTGTGCTACCAGCATGGCCCAATGCCAAGTATGCACCGTCATGGCGACCCTGTGAATTCATAATTATGAGAAATTTAAAAAAACCAATAATGACAGACAAAATGAGTATTAATGTGTTTAAATTTAAAAAGTACATGATCAACTCGGTGATGATCAGAGCTGAGAAGCTGATGGAAACAATGTGAATCAGATCATCGTCGAAGGCGTACAATGCGCCGTACATTATGATGGCACCTTATTATTTTAAAATTGTATTCATTTCTTTCATGACAATTTGATGTGGAAAGCACACCTTGGTACAGACTGATCAGCACCCAAATGCAAAATGTTTTGTAGGACAGCGAGCGTCCCTTGCCCAGCTCTTTGTACAGCTCCGGATAGGTGAGCGCATTCTTTGCCGTCACATCCCTGTCCACCACCAGCGAAAACACCGGCAGCATTGTGTACGCGGTTGAATAGCTGAAGCACAAAGCAATGGATTAAAATAGTCTTTAATGGAAATTGTTCTATTATAGTATGTTACGGGTCATTTTATAAAATTTAAGATAAAGAACCACTCATTTATTACTTAAAAAAGGCACTTACGCAACCATCAGAATTCCCTGGTAAAGTGACACTGAAGCGAAGTAGAACACGCAGGAGAAAATAGCCTGCATCAAAGAACGGGGTCAATTCAATTCAAATATATTTCCAATCCCATATTTGAAACAAGATTCGAAAAAAAAATTTGGACAAATGTGACAAAAGTCCATCCCTCCGATCACTGGCCTGCATGGTGGAAATGATCAGTCCCCGGTGCATGACGAACTGGGAGAGAGCGCACGACCGTTTATAGCAGAAACGGCCATGGACTAGTAGCAGACGGCAAATGTGATGAAATTGAGTGATAGAAAAGTCGGCGGCCAGCGAGGCTTGTTTGCCTGGTAAAGGGCATTTTTTATTAATACAAAATTAACACAAAAATTGGTGAAAACGAATTGACAAAAATCATAAAAACACCTTCATTGGCATCAATACCAATGCCGGCATGTGCCGCTTGGATCATCGACACGTCGTTGCCCCCGTCGCCAACGGCAGCAACGCGGGCGGGCCGTCGGTAGCGCTTCAGCACATTGACAATTTGCGCCTTCTGTTCAGGCGAACAGCGACAGCAGACGACGGCGGTGCATGAGCACACCAACTCGGCCAGTTCCGCCTCGTAATACTGCAGGCACATGTTCAACGCCGAGCCGGACATTACCAGCGCAACGTCATTTTTCCTAACATAAGCGCAATTTTGTATAATTTGTAAAAATCAAGCAATATAAATCATTTTACGAAGAATTTTTCAATGTTAGTAACCCACTTGCGCAACGCGTTTAGCTCGTTGTGAGCCTCAGTACGGTCCCGAACTTGGCCGAACACGTGCACGTTGTCCGTCTTGGAGAAGAGGCCAGACGACTTGGCGATGCAAATTGCGGTTTCCATTTTGTCACCGGTTAACATCCAAATTTTGATGCCCGCGTTGCGCAACAGTTCCAACGAAGTGGTCACTTGGTCCTTAATTTATTTTTAAATAAATAATAAAAATGAGTGTCTGGCAAAAGAACCAGTGTGTTTTCGTGATTCAAAATCAGAAAGTGAGACCTGAAGTCGATCTTCTACACCGGTCAGGCACAGCAGTTGCAGATCGTTTTCAAGCCGCCGGACTACGGAGGCCATGTGCTCCGTTCGGTCCGTGACGGTCATTTTGGCCCGGTGATATTCTCTTTCAAAGTCGGCCAATTGCTCAGCCGTCAGCACCTTTTTTGCCACCACCAAAGTGCGAAGACCTAAAAGTTATTTAACAAATTTTGGAAGAAAAGGACACTTATTTGTTTAAAATAAATGCTTTTTCATCAAATACCTTCTCTGGCCATGTTTGAGCACTCCTCCTCCAGCCAATCGTTGTACTGAACCATTGGTGCCATCACCGTGTCCGCCCCCTTGATCATCAGTGCCACCTGTTATATCATAATTAAATAGGATTATGCACATTTTTGGTTTGATTTTTCATCGAAACACCATTCCAAAAAGTGCAAATAGTAAATACTTTCATATCAAACCTCGTCAGTGTGCTCGTCGCGCACGATGATGCCCATCCGTTTCGACTCCGAGGTAAAGGGAAACAAGTGCAGAATTTGAATGCTCTTCGTCGTCCCGTTGGCCAACTGCAGTTGCATTTGGCTCAAGTCCCGACGAGCCAACTTGACGCCGACCTGCTCCGTCCATTGTACCAATGCAACCTGAACATTTTCGGAGTAAACACGGCTTTATGGTCTCAGAACCTCATCCGGTGAAGCCGCTTGGTAAAAAGTCGGCTTGCCCTTTTCGTCAATCGGCGTGACGTTGTGACACAGCGCAATCGCTTCAACGGCGGTCTGCAATTTGACGGAGAAGGAATTGCGCGCTAACTTCCCGCTGTAGGCCGACTCGACGTGCATTCTCACGTCAGAGAACGCCTCGCTGCCAAAGGAGACGGTGCCGAGGTGAATCTGAAAATTGTGTCAAAAATTCGGCGTTTTTTCTTGGGACTATTATTATAATAGGTATGTATTTGAGATCTCCATGTCACCTTTTTGAATCTCATTTCGTTACGCGTCAGCGTTCCCGTTTTATCGGACAGCAGAAAGGAAATGCGGCCCAATTCTTCCGGAATGGTGCTGCTCCGCACCACCTTAAAATTGTTTTTTTCGTGTTTTAAGGCATTATTTATATGGGTAAAGGATTTTTTGAAACGAACAATTAGTTTCGGTATAGATTTTTGGATCAAAAATTGTTTTACTGTCATTTTATGATTAAAATATTTCTTATCACCGTCTCCGGAATGGCACTGTCTCGACCAATTTGCCATGAGTAAAACAGCTTGGCCATGTCCAGGTTGACGCGCAGTGAAATTGGAATAATGTAGGAGAAGAGGAGGACGAAGCGCATCAGGTAGCGGTACCACAGATGGTCCGGACCCTTCATCAGCACCATCACGGAGGACAGGGTCAGCACGAACAGGAACAAAATCTTGGTCAGGTTATTCACCTGCAATTTTTTGAGTGTAAGCAAATACTGAAAGGATTTTTACAAGGAATTTGAATTCAAAGAGTCTTTAACTATTAGACAAAACAATTATCATCCAATATAATCGCAAAATCGGATCTAGAAAGTCTTTTTTTTTAATTGTCAAAAAATAGATGAAATAAAAAAGTCACTTCGCGGTCCAGCAGTCCAACTTTGCTGTCTGGCAATGTTGTGTTCATCACCGACCTAAAATGTTTTAAATTATATTTTGTGGGGTCTGGGGGTCATAAACCCTCTCCAATTTCCCCTCTCTCCGAATGGGTTGGGGCCTCGATCAGCACGTACCTCGTCTCCCTTCCCGTGTACACCACCAGCCCAATGGCTGTACCGCTGGCCAAGACCGTGTTTGCCCAGAGAACATTCTCCACCGACAGCGATCCGTCGTGGGAGCAATCATCAGCATTGATCTGTGTAAGAAGAAACAACAATTTATTTTTGGTTAATCCTTTCAATTTTATTTATTATTTGACTAGGTCCATGATCTGGTCTGGATCTAATCATACAATCTCGCCGATATGAATCAAGTGTTTGTTTATTCATTATGTATTCGGCCATGACTAGGCCAATCACAATGTCAGTATTGTGTTAAATGGATAGAGTCCAAAATGTATGACTGACTCGATACGTGCCGACAAACGCGTGGATGTCCTTCTGCGGCTTCTCAGCATACACCTCACAGTTCAGGTCCAAAATTTGCAGGTCGTCCGACAGATTTTGTGCGTAGGGCACCGCAATGCGCAACTTCCAATCCGTCTCACCATCAAGCTAAAAACTGTTTGTGTCTGGATACAAAATTTATGAGCCATTTTTGTTTTTCTCGTAAAAGGTTTTTAGAATCGATAAAGCGATTTATGATAGACGCCACATTTTGTTAAGAAAATTGCTCCGATTCCAACAGAATGGCTTATTCTTTTTAAATTTATAAGAGCCGACAAAGACCTGGTCTGTGCGGATAAAGCAGGCACCCGATTTTTCGGTAGTTCGCATCAGCACAACATCAGCCGGAATTCGACGATCTTTTTCAACGACAATCAAATCACCAACATGGATTTCTCTAAAAGAAAATGAATCTGCGAAATTCAAAATAATACTTCAAACTTGGCCAACTTACGCGCTTTTGATCAGCACGCGCCCGTCGAGCGTTATCTTCTCATACTTTTCACTGTTCACCTCCCGGTCGCGCAACAGTCGAACCATGTCGTCCACAAATTCGCGGATGAGCGTGATGAACAACACGAACCCCTATGCATTTTTTAAGTTCAGTTTAAGTCCAAGTTAAATATTAAAAAACTGACCAATGGCCCCCAATAAGTGATCGGAGAGCCGATTTGAATGGCCGGGAAGAACTGACTGCAAGCCATGAGCAAGAAGTACAGGTTGAGGAAGAATTTAAATTGTTGGAAGAGTACCTAAAATAAGGGAGAGGGATTTTTGAATTTTCAAATTTAATATTCCATTATTGGAATATGCGAAACTTCTTTATATAGCAAAAATGGTATTTTCTCAACCAATTCAAATCTCTTGCTTTTAATCCGCATCGAAAATTTGAAAAAAATGCTAATCACAAATCATTAACCATCGGCACAAAGGTGAACATGTTGTATTTGCGGTTGCATATGACGTTGGGCGGGAAAGTGTGGCCACCGGTACACACCGGACCATGCCCAATGCGAATGGTCCGCGAGTGAAGCAATCGCTTCCGCGGTAACACACTTTTGCAACACCTGCGAAAGATAAAAATATTTTTAAAAAGCAGAGAAAACAATTTCAAAAAGAGCCAGTTATAAATTCAATTTTTTGTCATATTACTAGATCGTTTCATAATTAAAGTTCGCTTTTTGACTTCTTGCCATTAAAATCAGCAAATTTAAATTGCTTTCTAGCCATACAAAGAAATTATTCAAACTAAGGCTTAAACAGAACAATATGAAGAATTAAAAGACTTTCTGATGGAGAAAGACGGTTGCTGATTAACGCGGTAGGTTTTCGCGTTACGTCCCATTCAATTAATCCATCCAGCAGTTTCAATTTTTGTGCATTATTAGTTAGACTGGTTAAGCGTGAAAATGGTTTTCAATATCGAAAATGGATCGAAAGTTTGTCTCCCAAACGCATCAATTGGGAAGGGGGGAGGAGAGGAGAGGGGGCTGTCTCTTATACACATCTAGATGTGTATGGGGGATTATGGAGCCCATCGGAACGAAAGAGACGAGCGATCGGTCGAAGCATTCATTCCCAAAGTTGGCTATCCATTGTTACATAACCAAAGTTGAATAAAATATGACGGCTATTGTGAATATGCCGTAAATTAGGATAGAGCGAGAGTTCAAGCACGAGCGGTCGAAAGTCCGGCGGTCGCTAATCGCGCAAAAAATTGTCGTGTCACGGACCGAAATTCTTGTGAGGAGGGAGACCGACCATGCCGAAAGGCGTCGTCGGAAATTCTTTTGAATTTTAAACATTTTGGTATAACTCGTTTTCATGGAAAGAAGTTAAATGTCATCTTTAGGGATGGTGTATCTCAATCGCGATCCAGGACCTCTAATTCCGACTAAACGGATCGACAAAAGCGGGATAATCTTCCCGACCTCGACCAAGTTTTAAGATTCAAACAAATGGCAATTTTCCTACCATTGGAAAAAAGTTTTGAGAACTCACCGGAACATCGAGAGAAAGCGACTGACGGGCGAGGAATGGGCAGCAGCGGCCGTCGAATTGAACGAAAGTGCAGACGGCGAAAGTGTGGGCAACAAAAAAGTGTCGTCTGCAGCGTTCAGTTGTCCGTTTGGTTCAGAGCCAAGCATCTGTAGTTTTTTTTTGTTGCTGAATACAGTGTTTAAGGGTGACCCAGGAGTCTAGAATTAAAAAACAACAAATTCATGGGTGTACATGAGTCGCCGTAACCACCACCACTTCACTAAGTGTCCCTGGGCACCTCCCGTCCCAAACAAAATCTACAATAAATCCAAAAACACTAAAAACCCAAATTATTTAAATTGAAAAAAACGCGTACTCTTTTTGAACACTGACTGACCAGCGGGGTGTGTTCGTCGAGCGATTCGTCGCCGTCAGTGGTAGCCAAACGGCTATATCGCATAAACTTACGCAGATTACTCTCCGTTATCGCTAAACAAAAAATTTTAATTTTTTAAAATCTATCATTGTTTTAATTTGTATCATTATCCCCTCATGCTAAATTTGATTTAAGGAGCTTCCAATCCGTTGAATGATATAGGCTTGTAAACAAAGTACAATTTAAGCAAATTATGCTTACCTGAAGAAAGATTTTTCTTGTATTGTTGTTGTCAACTCGCGTCACAACAAAGAAAAATCCTGTCCACTTTTGGGAAATCCAAGACAAAATTTTGAATAATAAAGTCAGATATGTAACAGCTTTTTCTAAAAAATCAGCAACAATTAAAGATTGGCCGGGGGTTTCCGGGCCTGGGTCATTTTGACAACCTGAGCTACCCGCGTTTTTGACCAGGCCGGGTCTCACTGAGATGGAAAAACCCGGGTACCCGGGCCCGGTTTTTTGGTACTAAAGATGGCGTTACCGAGCAGCAAAAATCCAATTTTTTGTTGGGTCTCACTTGACTCAATTCGAAATTTTGTTTACAGATCGCCAATTAAAATAAATTTAGCTATTTTTCAATTATGATTTTCAAAGTCTCCCTAATGAAATGCAAGTTCGGCAACGAAAATACGAACCATATTGTGTTGAATGGTGCAAACAAAAGCGATTTGGCACAGCAAATTTAGTTCAGCTGCTCAGACAGCGGGAACAAGGCGCTCGAAAAGAGGGTAAAGCGGAGAAAATTTAGATGACCTCCTTCATACAATCAGACGGGTTTCTTTCATCCCAATGGATCAAAAAAATTTCATTTTTTAAACACGAATAACACCATTTAAATCATTTACGCAAATCAATTTTTCCATCATCAGGAAGCCATTTTGTGCGAGGCTCGCGCGAATTTTACTTCAGTCTGCCCATCGTTCGCTCGGAATTTGTCGTCCACCGCCCTCAAATATTCCCGCTCAGATTCACTCCATGTGGCGACAAATTGATCGCGATCGGTGCCAATTTACAAGAAATTCAGCTGTTCACCTACAGAGGCTTTCAATACGGCACTAACCAAACGGGGGAAGAACTTTTCAATGTACTTATTTGATTTTGACAAAATTAATTACAAAAATTGCGTCTGCAGAGGAAAAAAAATCGTGTAAATAATTTAGGCCGTTTTTCCGCGTTGTCAGACCGTCCAATTTTGGAACGTCGCAAATGCTGCGTCCGCAAATGGCCGCTCGACGGAGCGCGTTCAGTTCGGGTTTTTGTCGCGCGAATGTGCTTTTATCACACCTGACTCGCGCTTTCTGATCGTTTGTGCTTCGGTCTCGGTGCCCGAGTCCAAGGCCAACTTCAGAGCTATTCTGCAGGTTGGTGCAGAGCATTAGGTCCGGCATGAACGGTTTCGGAATACTAAAACTCAATTTTTTAGAAAAACTCATGTTTTTTATTAGCATTTCAGAACAACGAGTCCCTTTCACCCGACAAAAACTTGGCAGACATCACATTCTACTCCGTCGATTTGAATGTATGCTTTTTTTAAGAACAATTTTTATAATTCGCCCACCAAATTTGCATTTTTCTTTCAGAAGGCTCAGCTGGTTGATCGTCACAAGTTCGATTCTGATCAAATCACCGCCCAGAGCGGTGTTTATCTGTCTGAATGGACATTGGCCATTCTGTCCGTCCAACACCAAACCGTCCACATGGTCGGCATCGACAAGTGCAGTGGCCAATTTGTGCCGTTGATGAAAATTGGGCACAGTGTGATGGCGGATGATCAGATGATCGGGGCTGGCCATTTGATCAGCCCGCGCACGGAACGTTGCTTTACCGGTGCGTTCGTTTTTATGAAAACTACGATGATCAGATTGTGAATGGCACTAAATTTGATTTTGACCGATAATGAGAAGAATTTTCTGCCCTTTAAAAAAATCGCTTTAAGCTTTCCGACAGCGCTTCCTGTCCTTTCTGTGCAGGGAGCACCAGCGGAAGGGCCAAATGCAACAGTTTTTGCATCATTTCGACTTTTTTCGAAATTTAAAAATGCAAAAATTGCAATTTGTTGGTCCCGAGCTGCTCCTTATACGAATGGATCTGAACGGTAAGCGATGATTTCAAAAGATTCTTTTTTAAGTATCTTGAATTTTTTATTTACTAAATGGATTTTCAATTTTTTTTACACCTTTTCTGCCAAATAGGTGCCGATTCTTCGTCATTATCTTCCGCCTTGCCCTCCTCATCTCAATCATCTACCGGTCATCACCATCACATGTTTGTTTTGCTTGAATGGCGCGTCGGGCGCATTGTCGGTGCGTTCAACCGCTCTTCCGACGCATTGTTTGACGTGTTCGAGCGACACAACGAACAGTTCCGGAACGGCCATTTGGCACGCACAATGTTCCCCAACTCCATGGAACATTGTGGAGCTGCACGAGAACAGCACCTATTCGTCAAACATTCCTCCCTCCTTGCTGGTTCGTCTCCGATACCAGCATGCCCGGACTCGCTTCAATCAAATTATGGGCAATTGGACGAATATTTAGACATTTAGTTAGGCTTTTTGAAACCTAGTCTCTTCTTTAATTGGTGCCCAATTCAATTTTCTTTATATAATCCCTCATTTTCACATTGTTTATCCTTTTCAGCGTCAGTCTCTGATGTCCGACGACGTTTTTTGGCCGTTCTTCCATTCGCGAACACTCAACATTTCGTCTCTTCTCCCTATCTGGACCCAAATTTATTCAATTATGACGATAAACTGGTCAATCTGATCGAGAAGGGCCGCTACCCGCCTGACCAACCATTAAAGTGAGAGAGCTAATTCGAATTTTAAAAAATTCAATTAGCTTAAAGTTTGGAAAATCTAGGAATCAATATTTCTTTTAGGATCTTCAGTCGCCGCACCAAAAATTTGCATACGAAACTGGACTTCCGAGTTAGTGCTGCCAAGTCGTTGTCCTACACTCGCGTACTGTTTCATCCAATCGACCCGTTCGTGATGTCCATTAGCAGAGGCATTCAGCCCGAAACATTGATCTCTTTTCATGTTCCCGGAAGTCCGGATCAGATTTTTTAAACACTTAATTTATTGCTCAAACTGAAAACAAGATCAATAAACAAACTAAAGCAAGATGCTAGTTGTCAATTTAATCATCAATGCAATATTCGCTGTTCCTCCTCCTCCGCCACCTTCTTCAATTTGCTCTTCAGCTTCATTTCAGCCTTCTCGATAGCTTCCAGTCGGGCTGAGTACGACACAATGTGCCGTTCGTAGTCCCCGCTGGCGTTGAACCGTGCTGCTCCGTCTGTCAAACGGTGAAGTTGTTTTCCGAGCTCAATGCTGCTCTGCAGATATTCTCTGAAAAAGCAGAAAGGCATTTGTTATTATGATATAATCTTACTTTGCGCCGGAAACATAAGCATCGCCTCTGAAAATGCGAAGTTACAAAAAGGGTTTTGATATTTAATATTTATCGGAATTATCTGTACCTTTTGAACTACTGCACTTACAATGTCATGCACGCAGTGTCAAGTTTGAACACATTACTCAACTGTTGGCTCCGATCAAGCGTTAAAAATAAGAGAAACGAAAAGGCATAAGCAATTGAAATGGCCAAACGTTCGTTGACCCTCCATTTGTAATTGGCAAAAACAAACAAAAGCCAACCATTGACGAACGCAAAAAGACTGTACAAAAAGGGCATGGCAACGCCGATGCTGTTTACAAAAAAGCAACATTAACTGACTCAAAAATGAAGGTTAATTATACAATACTTTCAAGGCAAAATTAGCACCTGTCAGCGTATAAAAGCTCCCGCGCTATGGCAAATTTCTTCGCATTTGGACTCAACAACACTTTCTGAAGATCCTCATCGGGCAGGGTCGAACTGTCCACGGAAAGATGCGACAAATCTCTGAAATTGGAAATTTTCTACACCCTTTTACGGACACTCCGAGAGGAAGGCGTAAGCATTTCCGATCAGTCCACCCCTCCGCCGGGTCTCGGCCTTGAAACATTCTAGTTTCATTAAGAAACTGAGTTTTAAAATCATCTTAAGTTATTTAAACATACAAATTATTTTATTTTGTTTTGAAATAATTAAAAAATTTCCCAAAGTAATAAGAGTAAAAAGTTGAAGGGAGAGAGGGAATAAACCCGGGTTAACTTAACCCAGGTTAAAGACGAGCAAAGCGGTTAAGCTCGGGCGTTAACCCGGGTTAAGGCGTTAACTTAACCCCAAGACGAGCAAAGGGCTCCTGATCCGATTGAAATTTGGATGTATTGACTATCCGTCATAAAAAATGCCATCAAATACCCTCCCAATACCAAAATACTCACTCGCTAAACATCGTGAATAGGTCCCGAAATCCAAGGGCTGTTCGGAAGTTTTTCCACACTTTTTTGACATCTTTTTCCCTCTCTGCGGCAAAGTTTTGCTTGAAAATGCCGAAAAAGTTCGGGTAACGGGAACGAATGGTTTCAACATCATCCAGTGCCAATCTCGACGAGAATCGAAAGATAGCACCGTTCAAAAAGACGAACAACCCGCCGGTGAACGACTCAATGTCGTCATGGACTTCGATTTTAATCTGAAATTTGTTTGCAAAATCCGAATTCGAATAACTAAAATGGGAAAATGAAGAGCCCTGTTGAACTAAAATTTTTTTTCGAAGAAGTGATAGACAAGGGACCGATTTTTTTATCTTTAAATGGCCTAAAATTAGCAAATTTACCAATATTAAAAAAATACATCGTTCGGCCGAAAAAGATTCCATCGCTTCGCAGAAATTGTACGTAATTCATCATTGACTAATTTGCGTAATTTGTCATTAGCAACATTGGAAGGGCCAGTCGACCTCACTTTTATTACGTCTAAATTTTACAAAGAATTTTGAATTTTAAAATTGTTCGTTAAAACAAATTCATGAAGTGGTAATCTGACAAAATTTGCTCGAATTTAAAGCAATGCATTTTTTGCCTTTGACCTCCAAATCATTTAGTAAAATTAATAAGAAATATTTTGAGGTATTCTTTTTTAGGTTTATTACACATAAATGGGAACTCTTCGGACAAAATATATTACTTCTGTCCAATATGGTAAACATAGGCGTTAAAAGCATGCCACATCCAATGCACCCCGTTGTCCAATGAAATAGCATTTTTTTCACATCCGCGTTCATTTCTTGTCTGAAAAAGTTAAAATTTATTTATCCATAAATTCATCCATCCAATCTTTCGTCTTTAACACTTTTACTAATCTAAGCAATTAAACAGCTTCCTACACTGACGGGTCTGGTGATTGTAATCAGACGACCGATCATTATACTCTCCGGCAGCAAATCGGAACAGAAACATCACAACCTATTTGATCTCTCTCATTGGAGGCAGAAATTGCTGCTTTATTATAGTTCGGGCAGTTTTTAGCGCCAGCTTCCGACCCATTAAATACGCGTGCGGAAAGCGTATGACATGAACAAAAAGGTCCCACACCTGTCTCTTATACACATCTAGATGTGTATAAGAGACAGCAATAGAAGAGAGTGCACACAGATGATTTGATGAGGAGTACCACCCCACTCACTGTTTCTTTCTTCATAGCCCTTCTACCACTGACTTTTGGGGCTGTCTCTTATACACATCTAGATGTGTATAAGAGACAGCTCTTTACCCAACCCCACCAACCAGTCACGACCAACCCACCATCAGCACCAGTGCCTGTCTCTTATACACATCTAGATGTGTATAAGAGACAGCTCTTTACCCAACCCCACCAACCAGTCACGACCAACCCACCATCAGCACCAGTGCTGTTCCTGTCTCTTATACACATCTAGATGTGTATAAGAGACCGTCGTTCTCTTTACCCAACCCCACCAACCAGTCACGACCAACCCACCATCAGCACCAGTGCTGTTCGGTGTTCACAACTACTAATAGCACAGCAGGAGGGAGGAGGTGATGTGATGTTTTAGACGCCATCGACCAGGGTATTTGACCCTCACAAATATTTATCACCATATTTTAGAGAGCGATGTATGTGAAAAAAATCATTCACATTTATATACCTACCTATATATGTTACGGGTAATCTATTTTTGTTGAGCTTTGCAACCAAAATTGGAAGGAATGTAATGTTTTCCCCCAAAAACCTAATTAACATCAAAAGCTGGACACTTCTGTTTTACATGTATTAAATGTCCATTTTTAAGTAACATTATGCCAAATACCTGTTCAAATTTATAAGGATTTTAAATTTTCGTTCAATTCTAAAAAACCACAAAAAATTACACTGAAAACCACAAAAAGCATCAATTTTCGAAAAAAAACCATCATCGGCCTATCAAAAAACCACAGAAAGACGCAAAAGCATCCGATATAACAGCCCTGCTTATATTTCATTAGCAGTTCGTTTTCAACATGTTCAAATGCCTATATACTGTAGTGATTTTGCTCGAAAAGATAATAGTGAGTTTTTTGATCAGTGGAGCGAGAGGATTCGCGATTGGCATGTGATTTGCGTTATCATCAAAACAAAGCGTTGCAGATCATAGAGCGGAATAAAGGAAAGAGTGCGTGTTTGACAAATAAATACCCCTGATCCACTTTTTCCGCAGAGATAAGTGCGCAGAATGGCGGCCGAGCTGCGGAAGTACAAATTTTAACCCCAAGTTCATTGCCTGGGAAGTTGCTTCCTTCCCCTCCCTCCTCGGAATGAGACAGACTTACTTATATTAAAAATTGGCATTTTTCTTCACACTTGCGTCTGTTCTCATACGCTCCAATCCCATCATTCA